>CM023485.1:52802691-53167405 GCA_013339685.2 Hyalomma asiaticum
AATTGCGTTTTTGAGGGATTAAATATTGTTTCGAGTGGTTGATAGCAGATTCTCAAGGTGTCACTGACGGTAGTGTGACTTCCTTTTGTTACGACTCGGCACGACCGCAACATATGGCAGGAGCTGCTCGCAAGTTCGTACTGTTTCGTAGGCGGTTTGCGAATATTCGAACATAACGGATAACGAATCGAATAGCGTTCGATTCTGATTCTGATTCTGATTTGTTTAGTCACTCGAAATGAACAGTGCATGTTCAAAATACCGAGTACTTTTCGGATACTTGACGAATAGTCAGCACCGACGAGGAACGTTCAAAGGAAGGAAACATCGGAATTGCGTGCGATTACATTTTTAATGATCAAAATACCACGGCGCATGCATCCCCAGCATTTTTTGATGGACTATGGAGGCTATATCGACCCCAGGTCTAGACGATTTTGCCTAAAATCGAGTTTTATCCGTCTGCCATAATCCTTCTGATATCAGTAGTTTTGTGGGCCGATCTCTTCGTGATGTCGGTGCCCTCTCGGTGCGCATGGAGGAAATTAAAAACACTATGTGACGGCATCACGTGACAGTCTCGAAGTCTAATCGTCAAAACTTGTAGAGGAGAGTGGGGAATATCTCTCAGGTGATATGGAAGCGGTAGACTTGTGTACGGTCAAGCGAACACCTACGGTTACTTAATATCTGGAAGGATCTAGTCACTGGTTTTGATTTCTAGGGTTTTACGTCCCAAAACCTTGATACGACTATGAGAGACGCCGTAGTGGAGGACTCCGGAAAAGTCCGCATCCAGAATTAAACCGGACTCATTCGTCTGGTTTCGCCGAATTTGCTTAAGATGAGCATTTATAACACGGACACCTATACTGTCGACCTCGACATGGTGCATTTCATTGCATTTTGATTACAGCAAGGGCCCCTTGCGGAGGTAATACATTGATAAGTGTTCGGCTATACACAGATAACGGCGTTCTTCATACGTGGCGTTGTGGTAAGCGTAATTCTACAAAGAAGCACCGACAGCTCCGCCATGCTTATCCTACTTTATAAGGAGTGTTGACGTGGCTTCTATAAGTGCCATTTTGTTGTACAATTCGCAGCCTCCATAATGCATCGGAAGATACAGATATCTAAATGAACGGCAGCATTTCTTTCTTGTTGTTTTTTCCCCGCTGGTGGTGCAACAATATGGCGACCTCGCTGGCGTCAGTGGATGATGCACCATGAACAAAATTTCACAGCCTCGGGACGGATGCGATGCAGCTCACTGCGCGTGCGCGCCTGATTCCACAGCTGGCGTCGAAAAGCTTTTTTTCGTGTGTGCAGCGCACTTGATTTCCGCGCCACTTGGCGGGTCATTCACTGCCGCGTTCGTCCCACGCTCGTAACGTTTGGCACACGCTACACACACACGCACACATTTGCAGTGCGCTGCGCGCGAATGAATGGGCGGAAGCCCCAGACGACCCCCCAGCCAGGCCCATGAATGAAACCGCGCTCACGCACCAGGTTACTACGCAAGCGAGTGAGGTAACAGGGAAAAAAAGGAATAAAAATAAAGAAGTCCCTGCTTTTGCAGCTGAGCTTTTTAGTTGGCCGCAAAATTGCTCCCTGCGGGATGCGTGCACAGCAGTATAGTAAGTAGATGGAATTGGGTGTGATTACACGCAGCAGAGGAGGCTTTGAGTGCGACGTCTGCAGGGAGGCTGCACGGGCGTGATGAAGTTGGGTGTTTATGTACGAATAGGCGTACAATCGCTCCCATTACTGCTTGGTAACAGTTTTGTCTGGCAACCGAGGGACTCGCAGTAAGCAAACGCGGTAAGTTGGCACTGCTTGCGAAGTTCGTCTCACGGATGCGATATTTAACGACATGGCCGTTTTTCTTTGTTATGTTTTTTTTTTGTTCCTTGAAAGGAGTGGGTATAAGCATGCCGTTCCCCTTGATCCGTGCGTGGTTAAGCTTGTGTAGCAGTCTGTGGCGGCCATTGCTTTATTTGGGCGTCGCCTTCTTCGTAGGTATACGAGAAGTGTAGCGTGAATTCAAGTCGGGCAATGTTTTAAGATGCGGGTGAAGTAGGGCGCCAGACGTATTGTTGCAGTAACGGAACATAATCTGCACATGTGGTGTTTTTGTGGTTGTTTTTTTTCACTGCGGGGGCACACACGCACACTGCAGCACTGTAAAAAAAATTACGGAACATGGCACAGAAGGTAACATGAGCTGATTAATTACTTGGCAAAGGTTCCCCTAATCGAAGTGCCACTATTCAACATTTTCTTTTTCAGATTTCACTGTATAACATGCGATATTTAAGTGATCGTATATTGAGTAGCACCCGCCCGAACACGAGCACGTTGGAATTCACGTAATAATGCGGTCATGTGCAATGTAAGGAGTAGCCTACGCGGTTAGTCGGATAACGGTCTCAAGAAAGTGTCGAGGGATCTGTGTGCGCGTACACTCCTGAACCGAACCTACCGCGCTTAACGCAATAAGCTCACGCAGGTCGTGTTGCAGAATATCGGGTATCGGCGTAGTCGCCGGCGTGCGTGGAGGAAAAGTCCCAAACCAGCACGACCACTCAAATACGCCATGACACGGATACGTTAGTGAACAAGATTGACTTTATTTAAAGAAACTGTAACCTGCGGCTTAACTAAAACCTACACACATGATAGCTGGGATCGTAATTTGGATGTACGAGAAAACGTAATTGTATTACGAGAAAGCTCAAATACCAACACCTTTTCCAGCATTTCTAGCATAACAACAGCGGCGCGCCCGGGCGGTGCCACCTACATATACAGGTGGCGTTGGCCCGGGTAGGTTACTTGCGTAAACGTCATCCAGATGGCGCTCGCGCTACCGCATCCCATCCTTAAACGCGAATCTTAGGCGTGCTCGAGCTTTCAACACGAAAGTGTTTATGCCGGTGTCCACCATGAAATCAGTGGCGTACTTCCGTAACGGAAATGGACGTCTGAAAAAAATGTACATACATATACAATGAAAGATTTCCACCCGCTCGGACTCGAACCCACATTCACCCGAGACGCGACGAACGGAGCTGGAAGCTCTACCGATGCACTATCGTAACGTTGGCAACATAGGGAACAGAGGGACCTTTTCATAAGCGTAAACACCTCTTGTCCCGATATGTACACGCAGTAACGGAACTCGCACTACCTGTAGGAAAGAACATGATATAGGACAGGGCATGATGTAGGGACCATCGGGTGAGGCCGGGGTCCTCAGCGGACGGAATTATGATTGACGATCGTGGCGTATACCGACGCTCTGAGGAGTGCTGAATGGCTGCCCACTCTGGTTTCGTGGCCATAGTGTAGAGTGCTGTAGTACTAGTAGCGCATACATGAATCGAGGAGGAGGAGGAGGAGAATACATGCGGCGAGGGAGGGGCGGGGGCGGCAAGAGGAAGGCAGACCGCGGCGCGTGGCGCCCTCTTGGAGACGGTCACGTATCGATCGGGGGCGCCGCCGCTTGTTGACCTTTTCGGCCGGGGTGGTGGTGGTGAGGGCGAGAGGAAAGCCGAGAGACAGACGCTCCCATTTCTCCTCGCGATCTTTGTTTCTTCTTTCCCGCAGCCGCACTGCTCCCCCGTTCCCACGACCTTTCCCTCATTTCGCCCTTTCGTGCTGCATCGCGATTAGGCGCGCGAGGGCATTGCTGGCAGAAAATGTGATAGGCGCCGTCGTCGAGGCAAGATGGCGATCGGCAGTACGCGAGAAGCAGATATGCGCATCTCCCTATCGGTGCGTGCATAACCACGCTTGAAGGGCTTCAACCAGCACTGGAGCAGTCGCACAGAAACGCGCAGCTTTATTTATTTATTTATTTATTTATTTATTTATTTATTTATCGCGATGCGATACTTCTAATCTAAGTTCCTGGATGTTGCCAGACACGTAAACTGTCGGGTATTTTGTGACGCCAACGTAGACGCAGCGACGCCAGTTGCTCAAAATAATTAAACAAGACCCTATACGGGTTGGCCTCGCGTAGACCATTTCGCTGTAGGTGCGAACAAACGCGATCGTGTCGCTGTCAGGTTAAATGCAGCAAGACTAGATAAATCCATCATTGACATATTGCAGACTGGTTATGCGAAACAAAAGCCGAAGAGCCATATACTGAAGTAGACAAGAGACAAGCTTAGCAATCTATTTCGGGAGAAGTGGTACCCGATACGTGAAAGATGAAAGCACGGAAGGAACGAGCGTGGGCTACTCCCTTACAAAATCACGTTATTTGTTGACTGGGTACGCTTAAAGTCACTAAATGTTTTTATAGCCGCCTCTTTAAGTAGCGAAACTCTTTCTTTGATGCGCCGCCTGCGCTTCACATTGGTCGGCGTTGCTTCCGAAGGCAGCGATATTCTTCCTAAAGCTGCTTCCCCGCAGTCATTGTCGGACGCTATCAACGGGCGCATACTCTTTTCCAAGAATTTATGAAGAAAATGGCGGTAGACCCGGGGTACGTGCGAGAAGGTGGGAGGAGGTAGGAGGAGGTAGTCGTCGCTACTTCACAAAAAAGCGGGGAATCTAGGTGCTTTCGGCACTTTATAACAATTTAAATCAATTCAAAAGGTATACCGAGGCAGTCCTCCAAACACACAAAAACTCTGCGACGTATTTCGGCTGTCGGTGGCATTTCTCCTTGAAAGCCAGTCCGCAAGTGCGCGGCGACGCTTCTTGCTCGTCGTCCTTCGACTCTCCTTTTGAGAAAACGAAAAGGGGGAAAAAAATAAAAAAAAATCTAATTACAGCTTGAAAAAATACCGGAATAACTCCGCCTTTGAACGGGCGCCCCTCTCTCTCTACGTCTGGGTCCCCCGACACCCACACGCGGCTGGTGGTTGTGGCGGCGGCGGCAACGCAGGACAGGGACCGCGAGCGAGGTCTCGTGCGTCACGTCACGACGTCGACTGCGCTGGTGGCGGCTCCAAAGCCCCGCGCGTGTCTGAATGGCCCGTTGCCAGCAGCCGCGGCGCACGCGTCGTCGCCGACGGCGGCTGGGCAGCTTAGCGAACGGCGGCGGCGGACGCGAGGTCATCGTCCTGGGTCGACCGCCGTCGCAGGCGCCGGGGGCCCTCCGTGTTCTGGCTCCGGAGCATCTTGCCAGTGTTCTGAGGCGGCCCACGTGCCTGATGAATGGGCCTTCCCGTATATGCGCGGCTGCTTTGTGTAGCCGAGTGTGCTGCGTGCAGTGGAGAGGGGGGGGGGGGGGGCAGAGTACATTGTTTGCCGCTCTGAGGAGGATCGACGTGTTCTTTGTTTGTCTGAGCAGGGATACTCTTGAAAGGAATGCTATTGTACGGAGGAATAGTGGGTCAAGTCACACGGGAGGTAGGTTACAGTTCTATAGGGTGTTAATCTTGTGTAACTTTCACCGAGCCGACATATCTAGCTTGTCGAACACGTGTGGCGGCATGCTATAAGTGAAGAGGGCGGCATCAACTAAGGGGCGACTCGGGCATTGCCACAATCTTGTGTGTGGGCAGCACATTCCAGGCAACGTTGTCATTGCGAGATGAGCGTGAAAACGTTTCCTCCTGTTTCTTCCTCTAAGATTATAATTGCTTTTGCGGAAGTGCATATACGCGGCGCTTGCATGAATAGATATTCTTCGCGCGGCGCTGTAGTTGGAATAGCAACTGCGCAACTCTCGCCCAGCCGCAAATGATGTTAGGATTGTCAAATGAGAATGTGGAGGACGACGGACTGTACTCGGAGACGTTTTTCACTATCAGGGCAGAAATAGTAACCTTATTAAATACACTCTTGGTTGGCGCAGTAGGAGCACGTCGGTACAAATAAAATATATATTTGCTCAAAAAGAACGTCGGCTCAGCGACTTATGGAGAACAAAAGGAAATACACAGACCATGTCTTGACTGTTACCGCGATCATGCGTAGACAAAAGCTCAGAAATTGTAAAGTTGTCTGAGATTGCGCTTTTGTTTGCTGCGAAATTTCGTATCTACGCCTCGGACGTGATATACGCGGGGAAACTCATCTGGCCGACTTTCGTGGGATGTTTAGACTCGGAGTGCCAGTTCAGTCTTCCTTCTAGCTCTATAGCCACGATCAGTCGTGTGACAATCAGGCTCCGTGAAAGGGAAAATCCTCGCGCTCTGTCAGACAGGAAAAAAAAAAAAAGCCCTGCGGCGCGTCACCCCTTGTTTGCGAACTGCGTGAGTCAGCACTGCGGCACTGGAAAACGGAGCACTTCGTCGAGGCTGCAATTGGCCACTCTCCCGAAGGGGTGTGCCCTCGCCAGGCGGCGCCTCAATCTCGGGGAGCTTCTCGTATACAGGTTTCTGAACCCTGTACCGATCGACGAACCGGGGATCTCCCGAAAGGTCACCCGCCGTGGATGAGCTGTACTGGTATCTAAGAAGGCCGCGCACCAGCGCTTGCGCCAGTTTGAGCAGTTGGCGCGCCTCGTGCTTCCGCATGACGTCACCTCCGTGACTTCCCCCTGCCCGCGCGGCGACGATTCGAGCGCTCGCCGACTCTGGCTTCCCTTCCGGCTGCACAGATGGCGCCAGGAAGCCCACTTTCCAGGCGGCAACGTTAGCGACGCTAGCCCTCGGTGGCGCCGTTGGCGCTGTCCCCCTTCACTTTCCGTCGGCGCGACCGCTCGGCTGCGCACTGGTAGCTGAACGCGCGCGATGTGCGCTCGGCTGGCGACAGCTTTCCCGGTGGGTGACACCTGCGGGCCGATTTGGCTATCGACTGGCGACGGCGGTGGTCCGCCTTTTTCGGTGCCTACGCTTGCCTACGTTTAGGGCGCGTTCGGTCACTCCTGCGGCCGTGTTCGGCGACGTGATCGGCCTCCGGAGTTTTCTTAAGCTGCCTTCGCGTGCTGCCTCTGTGGTCGCGAGCTTACTGCGGACTTGGCTGGATGCCGCGTTCGTCTCGTGTACGCGGTTGCCGAAGTAGCTAGCGATGAGGAGGAGCGTAGACTGCTGTGTTGCGGTGAAACCACCGCAACATAGCAATCTGAAGCATATTCGAATGTTCGTTGTGCCCCACTCTCTACTGTTACGATCGCTGGGTATCTTGCTTATTGCAGAATTCGAACGAGACACTGTGTGATTGGATGAGTCAGGTTGTGTACAGAGGTTGTGGACTTGGTTGCTTCTCTGGCGCAGGTTGGGACAGCCATCATGAGGATAACAATTTGCAAGAGCAGCAGACTGTTAACAAGAGAAGGGAATAGTTAGTGGCAGATGCAGAAAATTTTACAAGATTCGAGATGCTGAAGTTTGCTAGTATTGGGCCCGTTCACTTAACGCACGAACTTCGATTCACTGTAGATCTCTTGGACAGGAACGTCTACTGTGTTGGGTCATCTTGTGTTGTTGTAGATATTTAGGACACTGGAACTATCATTGTCGTGGCCTTGCTTTTTCTTTTTTCCCTGTGACGTGTAATCTAACGATGCAATAATTGTCCCCGCTGCAGGCTTTGCATCAAACCATGATTCACTTGAATCGTGGTCATGAAGCCTCAAACCTACCCCCCCAGAAGAATGCGGATTTTTTTACTGCAGGCTACTCAGGCGCGTTCTACTTTTGTTTCGAAGGTGCATGAGTTGCTTATCGCAGATAAGCGGAGTTGGGAAGTCTTTCTCGCAGAACAGGACCGCACATCGAGAGCACAATATCTTAAGCGACTGCGATAATTACGAACGTCGCTGTAGAGCGTACCAGCATGGCTGCTCCTCTGACGCTAAACCGAAAGTCCGCTTTGGGATCGCCGTGCTCCGAAATGACAGCCCTTTGTAGAAATCGGCCTTTCCTCTTCCTCAAACGATGAGCCATGGCGTGGCCATTTGCAATACTCATTAATTCCCGTTCAGGAGAAACGGGAGAGCGAGAAAGACGGACAGGGGGTAACAGAAAACCGAAGAATGAGGGCAGTCCCGTTAGGCCGAAGACACACAGCATCCACCGCCTGCCACTGCTACAACTACCTGGGTCACCCGTGCACGCAACACGGCTGAAGAGACGACTTCTGTCCGCATCCTTTCTCGCCGTAGGGCACACCATCCTTTCCCGCACCCCGGTCGAGGAGGAGTGAGGTTGATCGCGATCCGCGCATACTTTGCGCGGCCCGTGACCGTCTGGAGCGCGCGGCGGCGGGATGGTTTCGGCGCGTCGCGACGCGGACTGGTTTCGCGGCCGCGGCGGCATCGTGTGGAGCGAGCCGCCGCGCTAGCTAATGATAGCCGGAATTCGTGCCGATGGGGTAGAGATGGATGGCCTCGCGCCCTGAGCGGCCTGTTTTCTTCTCTCTGTCCAGGAAAGGTTGTTCACCGTCCAGAGAGAGGCCTGGGTCCCACCTTGGTTCCCGAAGACTGGTGTCCCGGTCCTGTTCATCCTGTGAGTCCCGGGAGAAGAAGCAGGAAACGGGAGTGCATCAGGATTGCAAGGGAATCCGGCACTCCGCTCCTACATCCATCACCGAGGGCGTGAACGTTGCTTTGACGAATCGTAAGGCTGGCAAAAACGGGAGCACGCAAAAAAGCTCGTTGGTAACGGTTGTCTTGCACAAGTTCTTAAGACCATGGCCATGTCAGGCGCTTTTCTTTGCATTAGTTTCCTAAGCTATCCTTGTAGTCTCAATGAATGACGCCCATTTTGGATTTCGGAGCATATTTGTTAAATACCGGGAAATTTATTAAGCAGGCTTTACCGAGACATGCCGGCAGGAAATTCTCAAGGCCGGTCTTCGAATTAGCAGCGAAAGTGCGCGTTTTGAAGGTAACAGAATCACATGTTGCGCATGTCAAGAGCAAACGGTGAGCACGTTTCGTTGATAGGCGTGCGAAGCAACGAAAGGTGGCGGTTGTCGTCAATGGCTGGTGCAACTTGTTGCGCCCATATGGAAAATCGCGAGACTTGCGACCTTTTGCTTTCGGCAAGTCCTAAACGTGCTCCAAGTTACTGATAGCTGCAGGACGATTTCATCGTGTTCTAAATCATTTGGTGCCAAGGCCCATCGTACTTTTTTGCGACGCTGCCGCCAACGCCACAAAGAAGGGGGCGGTCTGACATGGCGACATGAATAAGGGGTAACTCCGGAGTAGTTCCTCCATGAGTGTCCAAGGAACGTCATCAGAGCCTGAGCTGCTGAAACGATCAAGGACGTCGGTCACTGGTTAACCGCGGGCCCCGCACCGACTGCGGTGCCTTCGGAATACACTCACAGCCAAAATGGCGGTCGGGGGAAGGTCCCGGCGGCGGCCAAGGCCCCTGGTGGCGGCCAGCCGCCCTGGGCAACTCCCGCGCGTTTTGTTGCGAAGCGCACTAGCCGCTCGCGCGCTGCTTTCCATGAGGCGCCGCGGTTCGCCGGGCGCGTTTCGTTTTTATTGTCTCCCTCGCCCTTCCAACTCCCAGCGGTCCTTTCTCACAAGCACGGCTTTCCTCCTCCTTTTTTTTTTTTCTGTCTCGCTTCACCCTTTCTTTTTTGGCTACGCTTGGCGGCGAGCACAATGATGAAGCCGTCTGGCGCGCCTGCGCAAACGCGACGGACCGGGCCTCACCTTCTTCCTCTTCTTCCTCCTCCTCTTTTTGCGTCTGCGGCGGCGACGGCAATCGCCGCCAAGGTGCGTGCACTCGTCGTCGGCGCGCCGTCGGCGGCGCGGGCCGCCGCTTGGCGACGCTACGAGATCGTGCGCTGCCGCTGTGCGCGCTGCTGCTGCTTTTGCTGAGATGGAGCTAGCCGGCCGGTTGGCGCATGCGTCAGCCCCCGGTATTTCCCTTCCCTCCGCCACTGCCTCTACTACTGCCCTGTGCTGAGCGCTCAGCGAAGCGTCGGGGTCCACCTCTGCATTCCGCCGCAACGGAATTATCGATCGGCGCGGAGACTTTGCCGCGGCGCAGCGGCCGCCCGGGCGTAGTCGCGGCCGGACGCGCCAACCGAGACGGTCGTTCGCCGGCGGCGGCGCAACCCGTTCGGCTCCCCGGATCATCGGTGCGCCTCATCGTTCCCCGGTCTTCGTCGTCGCACTCACCCCGTCCCTGTCGGTCCTTCGTCCCTGACCACCTCTGTTATTCCTCCTGCCTGCCTGCTGCCCCCATCGCCTGCATCCGTGTGATATGTCGCTCTTCTTCCTTCTCCGACCATCCTCTTGTCTTCCCGGCTGGTCGCCACGGTCGCCTACAGCCTCGATTTCTGCCCCTGGCCTCTACGTGCTGCATCAGGTGCTTGTGACTACGCGTTCGAAAGTCAGGTACCTGAAGTAGCGCGCGGAAGGCTCGAACCTTGGGCCTCGTTTCATCGATGGACCACAGCGAGGCAGCGAGGCAATCTTCAGAGCAGAGAGCAGCGAGACGGCCACGGTGGGAACCACGGAGGCCCCAAGACAATCAATGGAGGACCGCTGTTGCCCATTGCCTCTTCGGCTCCTTGTCGCCGCCAGCTGCTGCCAGACGACCACATCGGCGCCACCGGAGCTCAGCGAGGCGAAGAAGCGAGCGACCACTTCGAGCCGTGAGTTTTGTGTGTCGTACTGCTCGAGCCTGCTGCTGCGCCTCGCTATTCCCTTTGCTTCTCTCTCGCGATCGATCGCGGTCAGGCCGCCGTCGGGGACCGGTTCGTCATGGCCGCTAACGTTTTCCGTACTCCGCCGTGAATTATGCGTACTGCTTAGATATAGTTGGGCCAGTCTTTTACCGGCTTCCGTTCGTCTACGCAGAGTGGCAGTTATCTTCCTGACTCTCGCTAAACGTAGCTGTACAGAGGTAGTAGGGGATTGTCGCAGGGAAGCCATGTTTTGCCCATTTGTCAGCCGCCATACTGCTAACTAATTCTAGGATTACATGTCATTGTAGGTAATCTAGTTTATTTGAAATGAGAGTGTTTCTTACGCAGACAATATATGCTCGCTTAAAGAACCTGCCATGTGGTACACAAGTTCTGCAACCTCTTGATGGCACGCTAACGGTCTCTGCGGGGTTATTTGCCTGACTTCTTAGGCCTCGTGGCTCTTTCAGAATGCGACAGAAACGTATGTTTAATGAATCTTATCATGAGAACTGCGCGCGGTACGTGCCACCTTGATATATTATAGAAGGAAACGCAAGTTGAACCACGGTCTGCAGGTGTAGTTCCCTTGGCGACCATTTATTGAACAGCCCGTAAGAGATTCCAAGCCACAAGCGCCAACATGCGTGTTATTCGAGAGAGAAAAACGACCAAAAGCACATAAAGCTGTTAAAATGCCATATTTCAGTTCCCTTAGCAGTCACGGGTGCTTCAGTAACGTTCAGAGTATCTGGTTGCTCTCATCCGATCGATGAAGACTGCTTTCTCCACGAGAAATCGACACGCGAGGGAAGGCATTCGAAGTCCGTGGTTCGGCTTGCCCGCAGCGCCAGTGCGCGCAGTGGCGAGGCCACCTCGCCGACGCAGGAGGAGAGTGCAGAGCGGCGAAGGCTGTCGCGGCTCGCGCGTCGCTACTTCGCAAATGTCAAAAGTCAAGGGCCACCACCATTGCTTGGTGGCGCCGGGTGGCTCCCCTGCGGAATCGCGCTCTCTGCACGAGTGTGTGCATGTGCATGCCTGTGTGTGCGTTTGTCAGAGCTGAAGGTTGCCGACGGAGGAGGAATGAGGTGGGAAGCGATGCGAGTGTGGAAGAGGAGGCGGCGGAGCGCTCGCGCGTGTGTTCAGTGGCCGAGAGAGTTCGGGATGAATGGAAGGCATGTTAAAAGGAGCGCGAGAGATGACGAAGGTGGTGGAGAAGCGCTGGAGTGGGAGGGAGGGAGGGATGTTGGGAGGTGATGCTGAAGATGCGGCGGAGTCGGATAAAGAAGAGGAGGAGGAGGATGGTTTCTCCTCTCGATGCGGATGCGGATGCGGCAGCAGCTCCCGATCGCGCGCCTGCGCCGCGCGCGCACCCGCCAGGTTTGAGGGGCGTGGCATCATCGCGCGGGTCTTGCGCGCGCATGCCGTGGCTCCGGGTGCTCGTCACTCGCGCGCGGCGCGCTATGGGACGCAAGGGAGCCGCCGTATCTCGCCGCTACGACGCCCTTCTCTCCCCCACCGTTTCTTTCCTTTCTCCTCAGCCCCCAACTGGTTTGCGCGCGACGAGACGAAATAGCCGTGCGGACAACATGGCGGCCTGTTGACCATTACCGCGCCCACTTAGAACGGTGCTGCCACGCCAATTAATGATATCGTGTCTCCTAAAGAAAACATTATATTCACATTTCTCAACCTCAGCGAACCGACGACACCGTACATTTAGTTCGCGATCTGCCAGGCTAGTAGTTGTATTCTCAGAGTGTTGTATTTCTCTGGTTAATGCACCGGCCACAATGCTACTTCTATCGTGCTCGGGCGCAGTTCCAGATCAGATCCACGTTGTCTGCTTTCCAGCTTGAGTGGCATGGCTTAAGCTTACGAAGACACATGTGCAGCGCACGGGATGCTTGTTGCACGCAACAAGTAAAACAGCGCGGCCTCTGGTAGTTATGCGACGAATGCTGTAGAGTACGTGAAAGGACTGCTAATCAATAGCATGTGGTCCATGCGTACGTAAACCATCTGTGCTTACTTCGCCGGATGTACAGCCACTGTAACAGCCACGGTAAACGGAACAGCCACGGTAAAGCCGGAGAATTAAAATTTATCGCATGTCCATTTTCATCGTCACCTGTAGCTTGATCGCCAAAGTAAGGTGGTGAGGAGTCTGTGATAGATAGATAGATAGATAGATAGATAGATAGATAGATAGATAGATAGATAGATAGATAGATCATTTGGATAGAGGACAGAGTGATTACCTAGATACGCTCGCATATTTGCGACAGCGGACCTCAGCGGTGACCTTCCGCGGCCTCCTGGAAATTACCGTCACAAAAAAACAGCTCGCAGAGTAAAGAGGGAGAGACGGGCAGGGCGCCTCCATGTTCCCTGCGATCGAAGACCGAATGCGCCGCAAGGAGTTCGAGGAGGTGCGTGCTTGTGGTTGTCGTTGCTTGGCAACAGCATTCAACTTCTCCGCCGTTTGCCATGGCAACCGCCAACCGCATCTTCCCCCTCCTTTCTCTCTTAATTACCATCCTGATCTTAATCCGTGCATGGCGCGCCGGTGCCGCGGTTTTCTTCGGTTCAGCACCGTGAGGTCCGCTCTTTGAGCTTGTTGGCATTTCCAGAAATGAACAAGGATGATGCAATAACTTGCACTGACGCCGCATATTATTTCAAAATTTGAGATTCAGTCAATTTTGTTTTATAGCTTTTGCGTTGAATGTAGCTGTGACGTTTTCTAGGTGGCTGGGTTCAGATTGGCCCTCTGATTGTCAGCAACTTTCTACTCCCAGCGACTAGCCGTGCTTGGGCACATGTCATTCGCAGTCGAACATGAATTAGCTCTGCTGAGAAATTTTTCCATGATCCGTTGCTCTTATAGATGATTCTGCGATTTAAGGGGTAACGAAAGAACGACAAATAGTCAAAGTGGCGTTTATGAGAACACTTTCGAGTCTTTCGACAGGCGTTATTTTTCGGCACATTCCTTAATTATTTGACTTGAGAAGCGTTTCGCGCGTTTTACGTGAACCCAAAATACAGCCAATCTCCAAGCGCTGCCTCCTTCGCGGTTTGTTGAAGAGGCAGGAGTGGGGAAATCTTTCGTTGTCGGAGAGGAGGGAGGTGTTTAACGAGTGGAGCATTTCACAGGTCGCTAGCGGCGCGCGCCGGCGCGATTCAGCGAAGCTGGTACCGTTACCACGCCTGCGCAATGAGCTTGGCGAAGAGAGAGAGAGAAAGTCGATAGATCGTTTGCAGCGCCACCGCGGTGAACCCGCGTTTCATCCCGGGGTTTTTTCCGCGTAGTGCTGCAGCCATGGTACGCCTACCCCGCGGTTCTCATGTCACGTTGCTTTTCTTCTTTTCTGAGTAAGGGAGAGAGTGGGAGGGCAGTTTAGAGTAACGGTTTCCTTACTAAAGCGTTGGCCTAGTCTGCCGTGTCTGCCTCTCCCTTTAAAGTTCGTTCAATGTACTTTCGATACAGCTGCACATACAAACTGATGCGGCTCTCAGTTTGTTTCAACTGATATTACGTAGATTTAATTCCGGTAATGACGCCAAGAAAACAGAAGAGTCACCACATGAGTATCACTGGTCGAAAAAAAAAATACGGAAAAAAGGTAAAGTGTAGGCGGCGAGCAGCCGTTAATTGCGTTCAGTCAGATACCTCGAGGCGTAAGTCTTAAGCGGCACAGTGATCGACAGGGCCTACCTCTCAAAATGCAGCCCGCCCCGTTGCGATGACAGCGTGCCTTGCTGCAAACTCACAGGGCTGCTCCTCCGTAGCTGCTCCTACGGTGGCGGCGTACTCTGGCTAACTGAAAGAAATTAGAAAAAAAAAAAAGATCTTGCATAACCCAAGTACTCACTGTAGCCATCTATTGATCCAGCTTGATTGGGCTAAGCAGTTAATGAGAGCAACCACTAGATGCCGCCGTATCGTTATGAAAAAAAAATGGCTGTTGTGACGTAACAGGAGCGGACTCTTTCGTCACTCTATTATGGCGTGACGAGCGGCCTCGGGGCGACGTGCTCGGGGTCACGCGTCGACGGATGGTTACCGCGGAGGCGGCCCTTTCATGCGACAGTCGGGTTCCCAGAAGCGCCCGGCGCAGAACGCGTGCGTGCGTGGGTGTTTGTGCGCGTCTCTCGCCCAGCTTGAGAGGGAAAAGTGGTGGTAGAGCGCGAGGGTCACGTGACCGGCTGAAGGATAGCGGGTATCGATCGCCTCTGCGTCGAGACGTCGTCGTCGAGTTGCCGGCTGAGCACGCCTGCAGTTCGCCTTAGGCGAAACATCGGTTATAACGAAGCCGCGATGCGATCGAAGATGTCGCGGCGACATCTGGGTAACGAAGTTTCCCTCACCTTAGGGAAACTTCGTTACCCAGATGTCGTAACGCTCGTTACACATGTGCCGCCCAGCCACGTAATCCACACAGTTACGACGAGTTACACAATCCACTTTCGAGCATGTTCGACCTGCGTTCTGTGAATGTGTGTGCTATAGCTTCAGAAACACTTGCTCTACCTCCGGTAAGGGGATCTCTTCTATGAACCCGCAGCATCAAGCTCAGAAAAAAAGTAAAAATAAAAGGGGGGGGGGGACCTGACAAGGGCAACGCACTGGCTTTTCCATTTCGGGCCTTCCTCCCATTTCTTTATTTTTCTGCCGCCATTCTTGGCATTAGAAATGCTCGACTGTCGCCGTCCCTCGCTGCGCGCTCGCATTCATAAGGCTGGCGGCTGCGCGACGACTGCCTCCGGTCACACCGTGAGCGCGCTCGTCCGTTCACATATACGGGCCCGTATATCACGCATTCGACGTCGCCGCCGCCGCCACCGCATTGTCCGCGCCATCGTCGTGCCGCCTTCTTTTTTCGAGCAACTCGAGCCACACACTGCTGGGGTCACCGCCGCCGCCGCCTCGCTTAGTTCGCGGTGCCGAGCACGACCCCCGAGTGTTCTTCGCGACGGCAACCGTGGTCAGCCGCGTCGAGCCAGCGTTTTTCGTGACGACTCCATTAGCAAAGCCGCTCGCGCGGCCACCTGAGTGTTTTGCGCGCGTATGACGCGTCTCGCGCGCGCTCTGTGCTCTCCGGGGCAGTGACTGTCGGGTCGGGCCGTTCACCTCGCTCGCTTTCTTTTTGTTTTTCTTCTTCTTCGGCACTGGCCTGAACGCACCTTCCGCACAATATTCTCGAATTCAGCTTGCCCTTCAGACAGTGGCTGTCTGAGAAAGTGGCCGTCGTACATCCGTGTATTATGGTGTAACACGTGTCTATTCGGGTGATTTCCCAGTGAGTAAAAAAGACAAAAATTAAACTCTCCTACTCGTAAAAGGTGAGAGACGCATGTGGACGGATGTTTCACGTAAGCGTTCCTTCAAGCGCGCAATGTTTTACTGTATTATAGCTTTGGCTGCTGCTGAACTAAAGCCCGAAGCACTCTACAACGGTGGTGTTAAACCTGTCGGGAATTTTACGTCATGGCTGAGCGGTCAGCTTTTAGAGCGTACTGAACTGTCGATTCTCTAGAGACAATGAATAGGAACGAAAGAGGACAAACTGTAGTACAGTACTGTGTGACCACGGCGTTCCGCCGTTTCGGGTGAGTCAAGGTGAAGGCATAGCGTGGGCACTAAAGAAGCGTGAGTACGCCTTCTTGTGCTTGACAGCCGCTACGTGGTTCGTCTCCGATTCGGTCGAAGTATGACGACATGTGCAACGGTCGCGCACTCAGAGTGCCGTCTAAAACGAGATCCCGCTGTCTTCCTTCGGATTCAGACGTCCTCGATGCGTCCGTCTCTAGATGACGCCGCGCGGAATTCGGCGCGCGCGACCTGGCCATGTCGACAGACTTTCAGGTCGTACATCACGGAACGTGAAACTCGTGCACGTGCCTCGTTCGTGCGTTCGTTTCGTGAGTCGTCCTGACGGCTGGACAACTGACTCGCTGCAGGTGCCAACTTCGTCCCGTTCTTCAGTGCCTCCGGGTGCAGGGTGATACGACACGATGTCAACGCGCATAGCAAACATTCGGCGTACGCCCGTTGTAACTCTTCCAAGACCGGTATCTGTAGCCGTTGCGGCACTTGCGTCCTGACAGGAAGCACATGCACTGAGGCATTCAGTGAATTCTCCGCGATGACTTCTCACGCCGCCTCTAGAGTACGTGTTCGGCTTCAGCTGTGCGGTCCGATGAGGCCGGCTAGATCTATCTTGTCTCTCTCAGTAGTTGAGGCTGATTAGAAGTCTTGCGGATGCAACCGGCATGTATTCTGACATTGTCCTTTCACTATCTGGCGTGAAACGCTGCCAGCTAAGACAACGCAGAATAAAAATGGACGCGTATACCGTGAGAGGACGCTGTTTTATATGCGTTCTTTTGGGTATGTGGAATCGATTTTTAAACGTACCTCAGTGGCCTTCAAGGTCCTAAATGTGCGACATTTTCCTGGGACGCATGTACATACTTGCTAGCACCGAGCAGATACACTAGACAATTTAAGTTGCTTGATGTATACGTGCGCGCGAGTCTGGAGCATGTATGTACATCAGACAGTGTAAGTTGCTGGGAGCATATGCAAGTTTTCGGTGTGGTGCGTAATATAGTGCTGTACGATAAGGCTTGCAATAAAAGTCGGCCGAGCAGAGCGTAAGGTTGTATAGCGTAGTTCAAAACGTGTGGCTCAAAATGCGGCCGTTTCGAAAGCGCCGACAGATGCACGAGGGACGGAAAGTGATGATCCCAGCTGACCTTGAACGCGAACGTAGCTCGTACGTGCACGGCGGCAGGGAGCGAGCGGGAGGCTGCCGTTAACGCCGGCCGTAGGAAAAGCGCTCGCACCGCAAATGGCGGCGGCGTATCTCCCTCGCCTACCGCTTCTGCCGCCGTCCTCAGCGCCCCCTAGCCCCCGCCGTGCTCAGGCGCTCCGCGACTATTCATTTGACTCGCAGATGCGGGCCGCACTATACATCATGCTAGGTCTCTCGGAGTTGTCGCAGGTTGGCAGGCCCGTTGGCGAGCCAGACGGCGGGGCAGGCAATAAAGCGCCGTCTTGCGCAATGCCGTAGCCAGGCACCGGACGGCGGCCCGTTCGAGCGCTATGTAGACAGCCGCAGAGGAGAAACGAGCCAGTGGTAGAAGGAGCGGGCGTGAAGCAAGAAAAAGAAAGAGCAAGGCTCGAAGGGAGGAAAGGCTGCATTCGCACTTCCGCTGGCGCGCTCAGCCTAAGCGAATGTCATGTTCTGTGGGTTTATTTATGGGCCGAGGCCGCGTGTATATGCGTGTGTGTATGTGAGCGCCTCCCGTTACGTTCAAGCGTACGTGCGGCCGGGATTCGTGCTTAAGGAGGGGAAACACCCATCGGACCTTTCAGTGCTAGTCTCCCAGCAATGCATGGAGAAACGCGCCGCTGTTTGCCTTGGGCGGCCCGCGTGCGAAGGACAAAAATACGGATAGGTGGTATCTCCAACGGCCGCGCCTTTGATGCTTAATATCTGCGCGCTCGCGTAGGATGCGCACGGATATGCCTACGAGCTAGCTCTCGAGACCACACAGCGTCTACCGGTTGCAGCACAGGAAATGCGAGGACGGGCGTTGCGCGGGCTTTGTTTAGAAAAAAAAAAAAAAGGCACTCCAAAAGGAAAACTTTTCCTGTGGCGTAATTGGCATTAGTGGTGCAGGTGCATGGAATTAGAAAGAGATAATGTAAAAATAAGATAAGAGACCCATAGAGCTGTCGAAGCACTTATTGATGCATGAACAGGACATGAGCAACTTCTTCTGGAAGTCGCTAAGAGCACTACTGGAAATTACCATTGCACGCTTTGAACGAGCAACGCTGCTGCAGGTCCACACATGGGACATTTCGAAATTGAAACACAATGTACCGCCGGTTGTATGTTCCAGGACGTAGAGCACGAACGCTAGCCGTGCCGATTGGGGACAACCTTACATGTAAGACGCGGATACAATGTAATGGCATCGCGGCGCTGCAGCAGTGTCAGGCACAGCTTCGTCGCCTTGGTCGCATAACCAGTCGCAAACTAGAACGGCGCGTGCTGTCTCCCCTCTCGCCGCCTAAAAGAATGTAGGGCACGCGTACACAGCGCAAGGAGGCCGCATGTTTTCGTTCAGGGTCTTCCAGCCGTGTGTGTACGTGTGTGCATACACACAGGCTGATCGGTGTCGTTTTTTTTTTTTTTTTTTGCTTCTTTGCCAGCGTAGCTGCTGCTGACCGGCCGCATTGTTTGAAGCGGCGACCTGCCGCCACCGCTCCACGGCGTATGACCGAGCTTGCGTGCTCCCGATACTGTGATCTGTCTTTCGAGCGACGTTAGCGAAAAAGGAAAACACAAGAAAGAAAGATGGGCCAGAGGCAGCCTTCGACATAGTCGGGAAAGGGTTAGCTGTCGAATGAGCGATACGCTCCGCACAGGTCGAATTGGCGGGCTGGAGCTGTCTCAACAGGTAGATTTCCACCGCGCTCTGATCCGAAATGCGCCACTGGTATTATCCCGGCGCCTCCTCGCTCACACTGCTTTCCGTGGCGCACTGTGTGTTTGCGAGCAGTGTTCGGGGCGTCCGTTACGGTTCTTTATGCAGCGAGCGCCACAGTATGCTTGTGTGCAAGCTTAGACCGGTTTATTCCCTATATATTTCGCGTGGCCCTGCACATTGCCCGTGCAGGCCTTGAACAACCTACGCTGCACATTACATTGCACTATCATTATCATGAGAGCGAAGCTGCTGGGGTTCCTCAGTATCCGAAAATGTAGTGACAAAAGGGGACGCTAGACAACGTGATCGCACTTCCAAGTTACCTCGGACAGCCAGCCGTGTAAAACAGTTGACAGGTATACCTGTACGACTTATATCACTGAACCAATCGTAGTGACAGCCAGGCATATAAGCCAGTTGACGGCTGTACCCGTACCACTTTTATCACTGAAGTAATTGCAGTTTTTTTGCGTTGAGTCTGCCTTAGTTTCCCACATTTGAAACGTTCTACATGTGCTGGACAGAACACTGGTACGGGGCTTGCATATTGTGCTTCTTCAGTGTGTGCAAGAGCGCGGTCACGCGGTGCTGGTCAGCCGACGCGTTATGTAGTTGTTCGTGCCCAGATATTTTCACGTGATGCCTCGCTCTCGAGAGCCATCTCGTGCGAGGAATTGGCCACCGCGCCTTCATCTCGGTAATATTTCTGCTCCTTCCTCTCGCCGTGTCGTCGTCGTCGTCGGTTGCCGTCGTCTCACTCTCTGCTCCGGTCGGGCGGCGTGGGCACCCCGCACTGTCGGTCCTATTTTAACCCGTTCGGGCCGCCGTCGTCTTCTGGGAAGGCGTCCAAGGCGCCGAGGTCAGGCCGTCTGGGCTGCTGGCCCCGTCGCTGTAAGTTGCACGCACGTTCGCTCGCCGCCCCGAGGTGCCAGACCGGCCCAGCCTCTCGCCTCCATTCTCTCCTCCCTGTCTGGCTTGGCGTTGCATCGCTTTTTCCGTTCCTCGACTCCCTTTGTGCCGGTCGGCGGTAGCATGCAACCACCGTCGACCTCTCTCTCCCGCTCTCTCCCTCCCTCCTGGCCGCCGGTGATGACGGCGCAATCTCCGAGACGGCGTGGCTGCGCTGCTGGTGAGAAAAAAGAAACGTCTGCGCGGAATCCCGTCCACGGCCGCGCTGCGCCCCGTCTCGCTCCTCCCAACCCTTTCCTTCCACCGCCATGCAATCTTGCCGAGCCGCCTGCTGCTGCTGCTGCTGCGGCCACTGGTTCCGACTCCCCGACTGTGGCAGCCATTGATTCCGCGGGAAGGGCGGTGCGCAGAAGTGTCCGATCCCTCAAAGTCGTTGCACCCTCCGAGTGAAGTCCGAAACGCGCGGTCAGAAGCCACTCGATTCGACGCTCAGACTCACCGGCTGCCCCATTCGAGAAGTTGCCAACAGGCCGTCCCTGCAAACTCTTCTGTCGGTCTGAGTGTTTCTGTGTGTTTCCCACAGTTATAGAGTCAGTAACAGTGATAACAAAAGCCGTTAGGATTGAGCCGCTGCGTTCGTAATAACTGTCATGTGTATATAGAGCGGGGGAAAGCGAGCTGACACATCTGAAGTATTAGCTGGAGTCGTCAGAGTTGAGGATAGTGCTAAGAATTACGGCCAATAGTTAATGCATGGGCCTCGAAGGTAATGACTGTAGAACGCACGGAACTACTATATCCCCGGGGCGGACCACTGTGGTGCCTATAGCGTATCTGCGTAGGCATCACGACCTTGCTATCGATACATAGAATGCGCAGAAAACGACGAGACTGGATCGCTCAAATGCGTCTCGGGACGTAGTGCCTTCCCAAAGGCGCACACCTAGCTATTACACCAGCAGCCGTGGGATTCATTCTGAGCATGTACCTCAAGGAACACGTGTTCCTTTGCGCGCCCTCTCTAGATGAAGCCACGATTCGCTCGTTAAGCGCTCGTCCGTCTTGGTCACGGCACAACCAGGAGCGAAAATCGCAGTAGTGATGCTTCTTCTGTCAGCTTCCGAATGCCTTTCGTGGAGATGGAAGGGCGTTGATTGATGTTGGCGTTTCATTTTTCTTTGTTTCACTCGGTCTTCGCTTGTAGTGGCGTGCCGTACTCGTGCCTCCGCAATGGCGTGCTCAGCTAGAGTGAAATGAATCGCGAAATCGCGTGACACCTACTGCTTGCGTGCTGGGCGGACCACCCTTTGAGTTCAAGATTGACGAGCTGCGAGACCATTAGGTAGGCGGATTGTCAGTTGTGCAATCACGTGAAAGTACATTAGACAGTCTTTAATGCATCTACAACGTACTTTCTTTTTCTCACTGCATTTGCCTTAGATTGGTATTCCTTCGCCTGCGAATTTAAAGAATGTACTTTTGGTAAGAGTTAAATGAGTCAGCCCGTACACTGACTTCCAACTCATATGAGGTTTATGGGTTGCAAACCGCTTAGTAGCTTAGTACACACTCGCTTCTGAGAAAGGTTCAGTATGCAATCTGTCTCTTGAACGAGCGTGTTAACGGTCATTTAGTGTCGCGGTCACTTTCTTGATAGCGGTGGACAGTTGCGAAGCAGTGACTCTGCAGCCCAATGTCAGTCTACAGAACCTGCTACATTGGATGTGTGACGCAGTTAGCAACCTGCCGCGGTTATTACGGCCTTGTCTCAAGTGTTCGCGTTCACTGGATATCACCTGAGACTACGCCTATATGATGCTTCTCACAGAGCAGTTTGCGTAGGGTACTTCTTTGACGAACCTCCTTTTTTTTTCTCTCTCTCTTCTCTCTCTCTGACCCTCGGTAACACTCATTCATTCACTTGCACAATGTCGCCGCGGGCAAGAGATGAGGTCTCGGTTACGCCACACCGCTACGCGCAGTCGATAAAAGAAGAAAAATGAAAGAAACAAGAATAGGCCGCCGCATGCAGTCAATCGACGCCGCCTAATTACCTTGGCACGTGTATCGTTCGCCTGTCTAGACGCGATGGACGGTTGTAGCTTTCCGTTGCCTATGTCTGTACATTACTGTGCGGACGTGCTGCTACAGGCAGTACATCCGTAATACCACGTCACACATCGCTCTTTTATTTTCTCGCTAATTACTCCATTGCCAGAACAACGGGCGGTTGCGTGCACGTCCTGCCCACTAACGACCGTACCGCGCGCAGTTAATTTTCGTGTCTCTTTTCGAGCCGCTACTCTTCGTGTATAAATACACGTGTACAGTGTTCGTCCGGGTCCGATTGTTGTAATGACGACGGTGCAGCAGTTGCGAGGCCTTTCACGCTACACTGTGCTTGCTTGTCCGGAGGCATGTAGGTACAAGCGGTTGGCGATGCCGAAATCCATATCGGGCGATCGCGGGGCCGTGACGGCGCGAAGCACGCGCCGCTGATCGCGAGCCGACCTCGGTTGCATTGTGTGCAAATATGCGGTCGGACCGGGGAAGCCTCCCGTGAGGCCGCAGTCGCAGCGCGTGCGCAATATGAGACCCCGACGCTGCTGCCACGTGGAGTGCTTGGCGCAAGTTCGGTGAGATTCGAGCTCCTTGTGGCATCTTCTTGCTGTCGTCTTCGCACTTGAGGATTACTTACTGGTAATGTTTTTTTTTTTTCCTGCATATTCCGTAGTGCTCTTTTATATTCCCCACATCCATTTCTGTAAAGGTTAAATGTTGGTAATGGAGTGTGTTCACGTGTAGATAACCGCGTGGGAGTTGCTTGCGAGAACTGAAGAGGCGTATGGTTGTGCGTGACAGTCAACCTAATTTTCGTTCGTGGTGTAGGGGCAGTTGAGTAGCAGTAAGGCTCAATGTCGAACGACAGTTCAATGAAGAAGATGACAGGGTGGCATAAGTTTTTATAACGATGTGGGGCCCGAGCTAGAGCTTACTAACTCGGGCGCAGGCCTATAACAAGCCATCGATGCCGCACGTGCTGGTCAAAGGGTACCCTTCTGGTCGGCCCTTCTACATACAGATCGGCATTACCGTAAGTTGCACTGTTTCATCTCTTTGCCAACGCAATGGAACCGCCGCCGGATTACTTGTTCTCCCTACGCCAGCGTTGCATGTGCACACGACCTTTGCCGAGCGTTCTTTCATCCCCTCCGGGATCGGCGGCCAGTGTTCTGCGCAATAACTAAAACGCACTGCGGCGTGACGGCTAGACACGTGGTCGTAGAAGGGGCAGCGGCGCGTCGGAACACAGGAGGCGCCTTGAGGTCGCGCGTCGACGGCCATTCGCCCCGTCTCTCGCTTCTTCTTCTTCCTTGCTGGCCGCAGACAAAGCTGCCCCGTTTCGGCGGTAGCGAGCACCTTCATGAGAGCGACCGTCCAGCTCTGTACAGCTAGACGACCGGTATACGCGCGTGTGATCATCGTGGGTAACCATTTTCGGCATCAGACCGACTGCTTGCTGCAGGAGTGTGACTGCGAAATGCGGAAGTCTGGAGAAGCATGCCCAGCTCCGTTTTTTCTTCTTCTAGTCGAGACGACACCGAGGCGGGGGAGGTGGAGGAGTGCTGTCGTTGCTCTTTGGACGGCCGCGGGCTGCCCTAGCCGTGCCGCTTCCTCGGCGACATCTGCACGCATCGCGACGCGTGCGACGGCGTTACGTAAGTGACAGGTGATCCTTCATCCATCGCCGACATCACACGGATGCGCCCGCTGCTTCTCCTCCCCTCATCTACATCTCCTTTCTCTGTGCTAACAAGCGTTGTTTTCTCTCCCTTTCTTCGCTTTTGAATTGAAATCATTTTTCTTTTGTTCCGATTTGATCTGTCTACCGTTCTTTCCCCCCTCCCTCCCCCCCCCTCTCTCTCTATTTCGTTTTCTCTGTCCTTCGGTCAGCAGTCAGAGAGACGGTGCCAACCTTCCACAGTTACTCGTGGACGCCAGGTGGCAGCGTCAGCCGCGTTGTTGGAACAGCAGCGCAGCGGCACGACATTGCTTGACGTCCGAGGAACAACCGAGGCCTCGACACTACCTTTGTTTATGACTTCTTTCGTCGCCCCCACCGTTGGCTGGTTGGCCAATGTAATTCCCGCAGCCTTGGTACGTATGACCTTGTGGCCGCAAGGTGCTTGCGGAAATTTGCGTTAGTTTAGCATTATTCTCTTCCGTCACACTACGGACATGACGCTCAAAAGATTTGACCGATCGCTTACGTGGCTGTTTTGGACGTCTGCGACACGTCTTTAAAGAAATAATTGTCCACTGTTGTCATTCGCTTGACGACTGTAAATGCTGTCGTGTACAGAAATGCGTGTGTTCCTACATGTTCCTATTGCTGCCCGTCGTCGAAGGCCGCCCACAGAACGCAACTTGAACATTCCCTGCGGTAGCTAACAGCGCAAGGGAGCCCTTTCGTTGATTGCTCCGTGTACATGTCAAGTCGTCTACGGATTGACATATCCGCTGATGCGCTTGCCTTGCGTCGTCTGTACTACGCGCAGTGTTAACCTCGTTAAAAACCGGCGATATTCAGGAAAGCCTGCGGCTCACATAGTACTCGGAGAAGTCGTACGGACGGGTGTCCGTTGGGCCAGTCTTGCGCACGTTTTTGTTCCATTCGTCGAGCTTGGGGACTTTCGACTTAACTCGCCATGTAAGGCATCGTTCAGCTGTCACGGTACGGCGTGGATTTCTTTTTTCTGCATGTGGCGCCTCTTTCAACCCGCCCGTCAGTATAGGGGCACGCTAAACTGTTGCGACAGCAACGCGAATTGAGGGCGGCGCCCTCAGCTTCGCTTGACAGTGCCTTGCGATTCCAGCTGTTCTTGACGTGCAGGGAAATTGGACGTTCGACTTCGAATGTACGGAACGCTTTAGTGTTCATTGCTACGACCGATTTTGTTTTTGCTTTTTCGCGAAGGTCGCAGGTGCTTTGTTGGCTGCTCCTCGTTCGCGCAGTTGTTAGGTCTGTGTCCAATTTCACTCTGTCCACGTGGTCAGCGGGTGCAGAGCAGCTGCATGCATGGGACGTATAATTCCTTTTTTCTTGTTCTCGCGCAGGGGCACCTTACGTTGATTTCTAAACGTGCACGCTATATCGGCGTCGACGCCAACTTATCACCCGAAGTCCATTTGGCTCGTACGCCGTTCAGTAATGAAACCCTCGATACCACCGTACCGCGAGTAATGAAGTAAGAGAGTTGGCCACTTTCGTTAACGGCGGCGGTGGCTGTGGCCTTCCCAGCTTTAGCGATGCTCCCGTAGACCTCCTAACTGCAAGTTCGTACTTCGCCCATTTGGCGACGTGCTTCGGGACTGCATCTCTTTTGGGTGTTTTCATGCATCATAAATTCGAGCGTCACTGCGGTGCTCCCCTAACCGCATCCATTCCTGGCATCGTGGCGTGCTTGTCTAATGGCCCCCTGGAGGACGTGTTTGTTAACGCCAGCGTAGCTGTTTCACCTATTTCAATCGGCGTCTACTCGCTGTGATACTCGGGCTACCGCTGAGAGAGCGCGCGGTAGGCCGTCATTCTCGTATACTGCCAACCCTTCCTCTCGCCAAGGAGCTGAAGCAAGTACATGCCGCTTCATAAAACAGGTGAGCATCCAGAGGAGCGTGCTGTGCGTGTGCAAGAAGGCGGCAATGCCAGCTGCCTCTAGTCAAGGCCGTCCGTGTGGCGCGCGACATGTGCCTCTCTTAGTGTCTTCGCGTTGTGTCTGTGTGTCCTTTTACTTTTTTGTCCGTTAGTCCATCTGCGTGAGAAGAGCGCGCGCCGTCGGTGCAGGTGAGTTTCTTTCTTACAGGGCAGGAACCGTCGAGTCGAATCCGTTGGAATCCACATGTCTTCGCCCGCCGGGAGAGAAAAGATGCCGCACACACAAAACGTGCCGTACTTCGTCGAGGCGTACAGCGGAAATTCGGTCACCCCGCGAGCCTTGTGTTTCGAGTCGTTCGTGTGATTTGGAGAGCGCACTGGCTGCTTAAAGCTAACCCGACGGCTCGCGGTGGTTCGGGATACATTCGATCCAGCAACGTCGTGGAAGTCAATGAGAAGCTGGCGTAGAATCACTGTGACGCGTGCATAATTTAAACATGCAAAGTTGCTGAGGTAAGAAGGAGCTACAGCTAGCGTTACCGCGGCTAAGGTAACTCTTAGGTGTAGGCTGTGCCGTCTGCGGCGCTGGCTTATTCTGGATAAAGATGGGGCAGGGAGTATCCGCAAGAATTAAACACCAGCGGCAGGGGGAAACGCGCAGAATAAGAGGCGATACTCATGAGGCATAGGCAAAAGTGCGAGGCTACTCGAGAGATTTGCACTTAGGTAAAGTGACTTCTACTCATTAACAAACCAAGTTTCTGGCTTCGAGATGGTTGTGGGCAGTTATGGTATTTACGGATCGTACGCGCAAGACGCACGAAGAGAAAAATCAGAATGCCACGGCGCCATCTGTTTGTGTGCGGCACAGCCACCAGTTAATTGTACTTCATCAGGTGCTCTGGAGTGCATAGAGAACAACCAGGCATCTTTTGGAGTGCAAATGATAAGTGGCGAGAATACTACGAGACTTCACTGAAGACGTCATGGCGGCGCTTCTACTCAGCCTGCCAGCATCCGCTAACGTCGAGTCGCTCATGCAAGGCCACGATTTGCGTGAGTAAGAGACGCCGTTTTTACTTCCTTTTCCTCTAGCATGTTTTAGCAGTCGTTCAGTGGGCGTACGCGTAGCGTGACTGAGATAACGCTGCAAGTGCTTGTTGCCTCTCTCATCCGCACCGGAGCCCTTTTGGTTCAGAAATGCTATGTCTTTCTTTCAAGTTTGTTATCTGAGTGGCTGCGGAGTGTGGTGTGTGTGTGTGTGTGTGTGTGTGTGTGTGTGTGTGTGTGTGTGTGTGTGTGTGTGTGTGTGTGTGTGTGTGTGTGTGTGTGTGTGTGTGTGTGAGTGAGTGAGTGAGTGAGTGAGTGAGTGAGACATCTTGCAACTAACATGCACGTTGCTCACGTTATTTGAACACGTTTGGAGATGTGATCTTACAGGTCACCCAGTTCACCACCCAACTCGGAGCATCATTGACTTTGGTAAGCACATTGGTCAAGGCAATGTGGACGCTGGCCAATTATGAAGGGGCTATGGCAAATGATAGCCATTCAGCCTAAGTACATCAAAAACTACTGTGACTTCCATAACTTCAAAAGTGTTCCCTCGATGTTACCTGTCGTTCATCCCTCCCATCGATGAACAGAGTTAAAAACGATGAACAGGGAATGTCGCTAGAACCAATGTTCCGACAACGGACTTGTCTTCGTTAGGACGGCAATGACGTCCTGACGAAGACAAGTCCACTTGTAGCGACTTTCCCTGTTCTTCCTCGTTTTTAACGATTTATTCAACGATTTTAGCCTCTACCTTCCCCTGAGCTTCTGTTCTAGTTTGTATTCCCTCCTACTCGCAAGTCTTTCAAGCATCACAAATATATCAAAGTCGAAGGCACATATCAGGTCGCTATACTCGCGGGAAATGAGTAGTATCATAAGGCGCCTACAGCATTCGGCATGAAATTTGGCCCGTGCATTCCGATGGCGGTGAACGCAGGTAAGTTGGTGCGAGCATGTCGATGAGAAGGTTATGCCTGTCTAATCACATCAAAGCACGCAAGCTACGCCTGTGCGAACATGTAAGAAAGTTATCCGGACAGGTAACGGATAACTTTCATGAAGTTACACAGAGTAAGTTCCCAATTACTGATTGCTTGGAAGTAGAACTGCTGTCAACTGTTTACTCGCGCATGCGTCGTATCAGTGTTACCGTTTTGTAGTACCTTATACCGATAAATGGATTTCACAGTACAGACTCCTTTGTAATTTAGGAATTTCCTCGAGACTGCCAAACAAAATATGTAACAAACGTCCTGCAATAAACCGACTGATTGAGTTACTGATTGCTTGTTCACTGACTGATGCCCTCTCCACATACACCCTCGTCTCACTATAGGTGATAAGTTTTTTGTCCCATATGCAGGCAGTCCGCCTGATGTGGTGTCCAGTAGCCCATATGACCAGTAGACCTTATGAACAACGCAGGCGTCACAAGTCATACCACGAATAGGAGGACTGCTTCAGTAGGCTCCATCCTCGACTCATTGACGCAGCAGGCAACTGGTTTACAGCCAACACCCTGCGCAATACAGACGCTGTTGTAAAACAGGGTACGGACATCTGCCCTTTATAAGGACGGTGGAATAATCGCCGTGACCTCCTTACCCTCCTTACCCTAAAAGAGCGTAGCATGTTATGCATAGTGTAATTGGCGTTACTGCAGCAGTAGCACTAGGTGCAATTGGTGTAATCAATCCATGTGCGCCGCCGACAACAACCGCTGAGATGCGCGAAGGCTGGTGCAAGTACCAAGGTGGGTATGTGGCGAGTTGTTTCGGGAGACCAGAAAATGTTCGTTCGTCCGTGAAAAGTATATGGTAAGTTGAACAGTAGTTTGGAAACCGATGACTAGAGTGAATCGTTGCACTGATAAGCAGCTACTATGAGTCACAGCAAGGCAATACTTAATTAGCCTGCTAGACACCTAATTAGGCGCTTACTTGACACATCTGAAATGTTGGCACTCTGTATGGGGAAAAATAACGCGATGGTCAGCTTAACTCGGTCGCCAATGCAGGACTTGCTTGGTCGCAGCTTAGCGCCTTATTATTATTTATCTAGTGACACAACCATTTCTTTATGAAGCCAACTAACTTTGTGTGGTCTGCATCGGCCAACCTCTATTTGTTGACTAGCCATCACGTCCCCGCGGCTTTTCTTTAATAAATTATGGACACAAAACAATACCTTCAGCCCTACTACTAAGGATGGAGTTCAGAAAGAGAAAGTTGAGATGATGTCGATGTGAAAAAAAGTTCGAAAAGATACTGGAAACGCTCATAAGAGTGTATATATAATTCAGTGTGTGTAAAGGAACTGCTTTCATGGTCTGGTCTAGCACATATAGACCGCGGACCAAGGAACTGCTCAGCTGTCGATATGTGCACAAAATTTTCTCGCAACCACGGCCGCCACAAACAAAGTACATGGTTTATTTTCTCCACCACGGCGCAGTTCTCCCACTCCGGTAATTCTCCATGGCCAACAGGGTAGCCGACCGCGTTTTGTGAAAGCCATAAAAGACGCATTCCGCCTGGTTTGCTAAGGACATTTTCGTAAATTACGCGGCATCCTAAATCGAAGTTCGGGATCAATTGAATGAATAAAGGGGACCTTGGCGATGTTTCGGTTCGGGCAATAATTGCGCTGGCGAAGTGCATGACGACCACTACATAGCGTAGGAATCTCCTTGTATGTAACAAGAGCTACCGGGACCAAAGAAAGACGTTTTCTTCGGAGACGACAGGCACTAGTCCTGTTAAGTAAATGCTGCTGATACCTTGCGCGCTCCATTGGCGGTGGTTCATTCTAATAATAATAATCTTACTATCTTTCTTTGATTATATCATCCGTTATATTTAGCGCCGAAGGGAGGTTACATTTTCATTTACACAACTATCATTATTCGTTTTGATTGATCTTAGGCAGTCTTCGTGTACTACAGAAGCTGCCCACATTCGGACGAATAACTTGATGTGCTAACCAGTAAACGCTGGTGCTCTCCCGTACCCCTCTCAACGAGTGTGACTAAAGGACCAATCAGAACCGAAACAGCTCTTATTTGTCGCATTCGCGCATGGTCGGCGCTGAGGCGTGCATTTGCAAGGGGTGCCTTCGGCGTGCCCGCCTTCGACGCGTCCACCTTGGATGTGTCCATTATGAACATGCCCACTATGGACGTGCCCACTATGTGCCCACCATAAACGCGCCCAATATGAACGTGCCCGCCGACGGCCGTGTTTTGACGAGCACGCTTAGTTCATGTCAGATTTATATGGTCTGGGAATTGTGAACCGGCATAGCCGACGACAGGAGCTGATGAGACAGTACAATTTCCAAAGCAGCGAACTTTGCAACATCGCAACTTGTGCTTATTAGGCGAGAGGAGCCGACTTAAGAATGTACAATTTCAAACGCCATGGTCAAGTGAAGCATCGCAAATTGTGCCCATTATTGAAGGTCGTCCTATGTTGCTGCTGTTCTCTATTATCGCATGGCCCTCAGTAGGAAATGGTCCTCATGTATCTGGATAAAGTAGCTAGCTGAGAAAAAGAAACAAGCAGTCGGCGATCGCCAACGCAGAAAGATAGTTTCACATCAATTGTAAACAATTATGTTGCTCCAAATCTCACAAACCCTCATCAAAAAACAACAGAAACATAGTTAAATGCGTGTCGCCTGCTGGAGCATGGCACTACGATTGTTTCGGGTGAGGGAACCAAAGTGGCCAGTGTTCCTGAATCCGTGTGGGAAGTACATATGCACTAAGCACCATAAGAACAGCGCTACGATTAGCAGCAGGGCAAATCCAGCCAAGAACGAACAAGTGGTCCTGGTCACCAATCCCGGATTCGACAGAATTTATTTTACGCCTAGGCTTCGGACCCAGGACAATTAATCTGGACTTAGTTTTGCGCAAAAATTAAAAATACCCGAATACCAATATTTCAGCCCCCAAGAGCCTTTCGCAAATATTGCGATTTCTGAATTTTGACCACGCTTACCGAAAAATGCATAAGGTTGATCACAATATTTCGAAGGAAAAGCAACTGAACTGCAATCATATGAACATTTTACCACACATGGCCACGGCAGGAATATTGAGGGAAACGAAAATACAAGCTTGGCAAACAAAGCAAAGCACCTGTAATTGAGTCATTTACTTCTGCAGACACATTAGGCTGAGGACAATGAAAGTTGGTGGAAATTAACTTTCTCATTCGCACTTTCTCGTGAAATAATTTTTGTTGCGTTGTCACATTACGTTGTACTTTATAAAGCACTTAAACGTAAGTGGTTTGCCAAAAAACTAGTGAAATTTGAAAACTGTTAACTTAGAAAGGTCATCCTTAATTTTTGTGAAGATCACTATGGTTAATGTCAAGGACCCGTTCTACCATTTTCCGCAAAGGTACTTCGCATTATTTTAGTTTATAGCAAGTTACAACGCGTTAAATGTGACCGCCTAGCGGGCGCGCCGCTCATGATGAGCTGAAAATCGGTCGCGCATCGTTCAGAAATCGTGGTATTCGCGATAATCGCAGAGAAACCTTACAGAAAGTAGAATTACACTACCAGGTAGCACGATGTGTCAGCCGTATTCCTGTGATTGGGCGCTTAGCGAATAGAAGCAGGCTCGTCGTGCACACTCCCACTGTCCAATGTACACCTTCAGGGGCGCTGTTGACGTAACTGTACTTCATTCAGGAGGTGGATTGCAGGATTTATAGTTTAACGAGGCTCAGAGGACGCTGAATCATCCCATATAGCTATTAATGGTACTACTAAGCTTTTTATTTACCGCTGAATTCCTCCCGGTGGAAGCAAGTAATCTGCATATTGCGTAAAGTGCTTACGTTTGTACGTTCTAAACGACACCACGTTTAGAACTTTTATCGTTAGAACGGCTAGTTTCTCGCGCGTCGTGTAACGCTTGCGTGGAAGTCGAACCTGTTTCGGAAAGACGGTTTTGCTGAGATAGCTTTGCTTGCGACTGCGCGCACTCGGTAATCACCGCGCACGATCACTGCAGGCAGCGGGTGATACGTTGATCAAGACTTGGAGCATAATCGTTCCCTTACAAAAGGTTAATAGACCCTGGTAATACAGTTAACGCCAACTAGATCAAACAGCCGTCATCTATAGGACGCCAATGGTGGTAGTTGTACGCTTCATAGAGGAGCACGATGTAGTGAAATATAATCGCGCAGAAGTATCCATACATGGAGGAAGGATAATAATGGCTAGGAGAGGACGTCAAGTGAAGATTTTAAAGCCTCGTCATAAAAAAAAAATATCTAAAGGAGGGATTCGTGAAAAACTTGCCTCGGTTACGTGAAAGGCAATTTGTAGATCAATGCATGGTCAAGCACCACTAAAATTAAGCGCATCCAAATAATTCGGGAAGTCCGGCAACTAACTATGGTGCCCTAACCAATACCCCAGAGGACCGCACACAAGATGTCGGAGAAGGTTGGTTTGCCGAGCATAGCGCGTTCACATGACACCGCCACCTAGTTTATCTTCCATGTATGCGTATCGATGAACAGATCGCTAAAAACGATTTAGAACGGGGAATGTCGCAGGAGCCAACGTTTCGACAAGCGGACTTGTCTTGGTCAGGACAGCGAAGCACACGACGCGGCAATGCCGTACAGTCGGAAGTGAAGTACTCAGTTCGCGATTGAACTTGATACATGGCTACGGAAGATAAGTAAAGCTTAACATACCAAATCCAAACACGCCATGAAAATAAAGAGAAACGTTTAATCCTGTTTCGATCATTCCCCCTATGCGCGTGCAAGTATATCCTTTTCTCGCACAATAGCGCGAAGAATCCACGCGTATTTTTTTGCATCATTTATTTTTTGCACATGTTACACTACAAAATAGGAGGAAGAAAATGAATTCAACGTGTAGCCCGGAACGACATGATAAAAGAGTTAAAAACGTCGTTGATAACTAACGTTTACGCGACTCGTAAAACCATTCTTCGCAAGCTGCATGCATGTTAAGAGGAACGCATTTTCATTCGCACGATGCGTAACGTATGAACAGAGTCTTCATCTTTTCAGGTGCCGTTGATTACTTAAAACGGCGAGACGCAAAATATTAGTGCTGCAAAAAGAGGACGGGAAAGCAGGGGAGTGATGTTTCGGTCGAGGGAACATGTTAGATTCGCAAGGCTAAGATGCGAAATTGCTGATATGTACATACCCACAACAAGGAGACAAGCCTTTTGTACACACCTACGTGAACAGGCTCTTTAGGAAATTGCAGGGTACTTCGCACGTGTGAGGAGCTTGGTGAGAGACGTAAGGATAACTCTTGGATGGGACGCTTCCTTCAAGGACCACTACAGTACGCTGACTGCACCCGTGAGCACGGTGCAGGCGTTGAAGCTCGCAGCTGTAAATGGTGCTAAACGCTGCTTATTACTGACGTGAAAGGATCCATGATTCATTTTTCTCTTCCTAGAGTTACACCGTTTACGCTGTCACGACCGTTATTAATAACACTAAAAGCGAGCTTCCGAAGTTGTTGAAGCAGTGTTCAGCGGTGCATAACGCTATGTAAACAGTCACGGAGTTGTGCGGCAGTGATTATGATGACGTCGAAAATCAAAGGCAAGCCGCTATTCCCTTGAAACAACTGAGCTTTTTCACAAAACCTTGCATTCAGCCGCTCTGTACTCGTGCTGCAGTGTGCGAGTTGTGAACATTCAAATGACTTAATTCGTCGACGCTTGGCATATTTCCGCGTGCAGTTGTGCTGTTCAGTACGCGAGTGAGTAATGGTGGGCAATAACAGACCAACAGACGGCTCCCTTCCCGAAATGCGCGCTTACAAACAGAAGCAACACAGCGTGGACGTCGCAATTACCCCGCGCTACGCTCATCCTCTCTGGCGACCGCACACGAGTCACCTACGCTCAGTGATGAATGAAAGCAACGTTCTGCCATGATGGTTCGCAGAAGGTTGCTTCAACGAAAACTGCAATAAATAATCGAAACATCGCTTGGCGTCTTCGAAACCACCAGTAAAGAAAAATAGAGAGAGAGAGAAAAAACGTCGCCTGGAATACAAGCTCTTTTGGATAAAAACCGTGAGTGTAGTTGAATATCAAGGAGTATATCACAAACTTCAGGTAAGCAAGAAGGAAGAAGGAATGCAGTGTAGGCTACCTGATAAGGTATGCTGCATCGTTTTCGGTGCTCAGCTGCCGTCCTGTTGGAACAGTATGCTGTTCCAAATGTAAGGCGTCTAAGCAGAACGCCCAAATACTTGCTGGAAAAGACGCCCGCTCAGATAAGAACGTGGCAGCGCTTCCTCACGAACTTAATGTGTGCTGCAGTCAGCTTTTTCACGGGGATCAAACACGAATGATGTTCGAGCAACATCAATATCAGGGTTCTTTATTTTCCTGTTTCTTCTGGATGCAACGTGTGGTCACCTCGCGGAAGTCGCCACTCAGGGACGCTCCTTACTCGGATAACTTCAGCTCGGAGGTGTCCTTCAGTTTGTAAAAGTAGACTGTCTACGAAGCTGGCCAGTTTTAGAACGCGTGTAATCAGAGTGTTTTTAAATGCGAAGCATTTCTTAGCGAACTTCGGCGAGTTTGAGCGTATCTATCTATCTTTCTAGCCGCCGACGAGTTTGTGCTCTCCTGGCCGTTTCGCTAATCGGATGTTTACGAAAATTGGTATGCCACATCATGACTACATGACGAACATAAATGACAGGTCATAACATGAAAATCATGATATGCATGTCATGAGCGGCATGATTTACATGCCACGGTCTTAGGGTTCTCCTGGCCGTTTCGCTAATGGGATGTATGCGAAAATTGGTATGGCATAACATGACTGCCTGACGAACATAAATGACAGGTCATAACATGAAATCATGATATGCATGTCATGAGTGGCATGATTTACATGCCACGGTCTTAGTGCTCTCCTAGCCGTTTCGCTAATGGGATGTATGCGAAAATTGGTATGGCACAACATGACTACCTGACGAACATAAATGGCAGGTCATAACATGAAATCATGACATGCGTGTCATGAGCGGCATGATTTACATGTCACAGTCTTGGTGCTCTCCTGGTCGTCTCGTTAATGGGATGTATACAAAAATTGGTATGCCCCAATATGACTGCATCACAAACATAAATGACAGGTCATAACACAAAAATCATGACATGCATGTCATGAGTGACATGATTTACATGCGACGGTCTTGGTGCTCTCCTGGCCGTTTCGTTAATGGGATCTATACGAAAATTCGCATGCCACGACATGACTGCATGGCGAACATGACTGACAGGTCACAACATGAAAATCATGATATGCATGTCATGGGCGACATGATTTACATTCCACGTGTTTCGTTAAGGGGATGTATACGAAAATTGGCATGCCACAAGATGACTGCATCATGAACGTAAATGACAGGTCATAACATGAACATCATGAGATGCATGTCATGAGCGACATGATTTACATGCCACGGTCTTGGTGCTCTCTTTGCCGTTTCGTTAGTGGGATGTGTAGGAAAATTGGTATGCAACAATATGACTGCATGACGAACATAAACGACAGGTCATAACATGAAAAGCATAACGTGTATGTCATGGGCGGCATGATTTACATGCCAGCCGTTTCGTTAATGGGATGTATACCAAAATTGCTATGGCACAACACGACAGCATGACGAACGTAAATTACAGGTCATAACATTAGAATCATGACACGCGTGTCATGACCGGCATGATTTACATGCCATGGTCCTTGCGCTATACTGCCGTTTCGTCAATGGGATGTATGGGCTCCGTCTACTGACCAGAGGGCGCTACGTAGCTCTCGTCGGACGGCTCAGTCGCGCACGGTGGAAACCGAGGCGACAGCGACGCGCGCGTTTCTTTGCTGCTTTCCGGGCGTGCTGCGAACCACACGAACGCTCGCGGCGTCGCCCTTTGGAACAGTTTGCCGCAGGTTTGGAGCGCGCGTCTCAAAGGAAATAAAACGAAAGAAGGTGGGACGGGCGGTCGCTGCTGCTATAGAGTTGGAGACGCGCATCGCGTTCGCGTATTTCCCTGTCACAGTCTGCCCAATTTTGCTTCTTCTCTCCGCCTGGCTGTGCATTCTGGCCCTGATGTCGCACATGGAAAACTCGACTGCACGAAGCCTATACGAAAATTGGTTTGGTAAAACATGACTGCATGACGATCATAAATAACAGGTCATAACATGAAAATCGTGACATGCATGTCATTAGCGGCATGATCTACATGCCACTCGTTTCTTTAAAGGGATGTATACCAAAATTGCTATGGCACAACACGACTGCATGACGAACGTAAATGACAAGTCATAACGTTAGAATCATGACATGCGTGTATGAGCGGCATGGGTTACATGCCACAGTCTTGGTGCTCTTGTGGCCGTTTCGTTAACTTCATATGTACCAAACTCGGTATAGCGAGACAACAATGCAAATCCACTTTACGTTCCTTATGCGTGCTTCGCATTTCCTTGATTCCCACTGCACGTGGGATCTGCCAATTTTTTTTCTTTTTTTAATCGGTCAGTTAGAAATCGGAGGGTCACAGCGAGCATCCGAAGGCAGTCACATGTTGCCCGAGTACATTCCTATATTCTACAGCCAACCTGAGATGCTTGCACTGCGAGCATCGTGGCCGGTTTGTCAACCTCGCGCCCTTGGGCATGGCAACAGCCCTACCCAACTACTAAGCTATGGCGACAACGCGCCCAGAGGTCGCGTGGCAGCCGCCTTAGCACGCATGAGTTCACTCCCGTCAACAGCAGTCTTCCAGCGTGCGCTGCCCATTGCCTACCAGCGCTTCGTTAGCACCATGAGTGGCGCGTAATGAGAGTGCCCTTCCTGACCTTTTTTTTTTTTTCTTTAGTAGTGGAGAAACAGAACGATGTCTACGCTCAAGGGACGCCGAGTTGTTATGCTAGAGACGCCTCGACTGATTGTGTAGTGCGCGCAGCCGGTGTGACCTGTACGTTTGTATGTCTCGCTCTTTCGTGCGTTCGACGAGCTTCCGAGACCGGTTTCTTGTGCATAGTGTATATGATCATGGATACAATGTTGAAGTCGCGGTAGTTGGCTAGAGCGTACTACTCAACAACAGAAGTGAGAATACACTACAACAGCCAACTATAAGTGTTCTTCGAGCGAATGAGTATTAGCGGCCAGAAGGGGATGTCAGGTGGTCGGTTCGCCAGACCTAACGCGGTATCTGTTCATGTGAATAGAGAATAAAATCCACAATACCCATCCATACTGTCCTTATTTGTGGAGCGCCGGCCACAGTACGCCACTACACCTGGGAATGCCCATTACCACAGGTCTGCTCCCTAATTGACTTCTGTTTCTTCACTATCACATCTTCCTGGGAGACTGCGCCCGTCATAGCTGCAAGAGAAGCACCGGCTGATCGAGCGGGCTCGTGGAAAGACCTGAGCCAATGGAGCTCTGACCACTCTAATAGAAAAATCACTCATCTTGATTCAAATAAAATTTTTATTTATTTCTATCTCACTCCCTCTCTCTCTAGAACCTCGCCTACCGCAGGACCTTGCTTGTACATGTACACTTGCTGGCCAGTCACGTGTGATGCCATCTCCGATTGCGGGGAGGATAACAAACAAATCGAGTGAGTATCTTTTGGGGCGCGAAGTTGCCTTAGTGGAACGCGACAACACGAATCGCGCTGCACTTCTTTGCTCAGTGGTCTATACGTTGCCTTCCTGTTAATCATGACGGCATTCTTACGGGCTTAATAAAAGAACGTGTATCCAAAGGACATCGTGCAGTGTGCGGCCTGGATAGTATATAATATTACACTTAGCACCGATATGCGCTCCATTTTCCAACTTTCTCACTTTCTCACCTGAACATCAGCGCTGAATTTTAGACCTGCAAGGCGTTTCGCGTTCCTGGGTGAAACCGTCGTATCTAAACCTGCATCTCAGTCACGGCTTCGGCGAACACGCGTCTCCGCGAGCTCACTTTCCTCGTTCTTGCTTTATTTTTATTTTCTTCCATTTTTCTCATACGGTTGAGTGGCCACATTGACCAAGATTTCCTGGAAAGCTCGGGACAATGAGATTTGACGATACGTTTGAGAACCACATTCGTTTACCATTTTGTCCTCATGGGTGGTCCGACACTGTGTGCGCAGTCGTTTCCTCATTGCGAGCAGTCAGCTTCAATTTGAGAAGCAACCTCACATGATGTCGAAGGATGGTCATGCTAAAAACAGACTAATCTAAATTCTCCATTTTCATAATCGTAAGTCCGCCTTGCGTGAGTACGGAGAACTTATTTGTCAACAGCGGTCATGCATAGACATCACTGTGGCCGAGAATCTGAGATAGCACTCACACCAGTCAGAGGACATCGCAGTAATCACAATGTTATCATCATAGCCCGTTATCAAATGATCAAAATAAATGCATGTAAATTGTTCTTGCTTATCCAGCCATGTGCCATGTGCTAAAGCTTACTTGGTGATCGAGCTCCGCAGAGTTGAATGACTCCTAAACATTTTTTTTTTTTTTTTGCCGTCGGTAGTGGTGACTGGCCTTGTGTCCTTTGCTCGGCGAAAGTTGAAGCGAGTTTAATGCGCCGCCGGTAAGCGTCGAGTGAGTTCTGTGCGACGTGGCTTTGCCCCGTTGCAATTTAGGGCCGAGCGCGGCAGACGTTGTCATAAATCAAAAGCTTGACTTCATACTCTAGCTCTTGAGGCAGCGCAGCCGCACACGTGGCATGCTTCTATATTTAATATTTTTGTTCATCCATTGTAACTCAGCAGACGAATCCACCACGGACGCCGGCGATGGCTGACCTTGTCACAACGAAAATTTCTGCTCGCACCGTGCGTGTGCACTTGCGCTGCACTTGTGCACTTATGCACTTGCGCTGAAATCGACTGGTCTCAGTGCAGCAATACGCCGCACTACGCTGTGCCGCATGCATTATCTATCTATCTATCTATCTATCTATCTATCTATCTATCTATCTATCTATCTATCTATCTATCTATCTATCTATCTATCTATCTATCTATCTATCTATCTATCTATCTATCTATCTATCTATCTATCTATCTTCAATTTCTCTCTTTCAGTTAATCGTTTCGTCTGTGTAAGATGTGTGTCTTGTTCACCTCGCTACATTCCCATCCGCGTTTCTTACCGTCGAGTCGGTGGCATTCGATTCGAACCTCATCGAATTGAATTGGAACTGACACAAATGATTTCAAACCATGATCTTTTATCACGTCGAGCACGTTAGGTGTTTCACTCGTTTTACGGACGAAGCATTTAAATTTCACTTACATTTACGTGTATGAATCAGGCTTCATTAATAACGTTTAGATAACGTCGGAACTCCCAATGACAAGATTACTTTTTAAAAACGGATCCTTCTGCACCACACACATACCTATCTGCGACGCATACATATGTGCATTGACATGGCCACTGGATAAAGACATTTGTTATTACACTTTACTGCGAACAGTTGAGATAACTTGTAACATATGGTCGAGGAGCCGAACAAGGAAAGAAAAACTAGCTCAAAACGATTTGATTTTATCTGTGGGGTTTAACGTCCCAAAACCAGTTCTGATTATGAGAGACGCCGTAGTGGAAGTCTCCGGAAATTTTGACCACCTGCGGTTCTTTAGCGTGCACTGAAATCGCACAGCACACGGGCCTCAACATTTCGCCTCCATCGAAATGCAGCCGCCGCGGCCGGGATTCATCCCGCGATCCTCGGATCAGCAGCCGAGTACCAAGCCACTGGACCGCCGTGGCGGGACAAGCTCAAACGTATGTTTGAGGATGCGTGTACGAAACACTAAGCAGCGTTTTATGGAATTGCGAGGGAAGAAGGAGCTTGCGGTTAGTACTCAGACTGTTAAACATGCGCAACACCACATTCACCTATGCTAAGCAATCACGACAAAGGTGGCCCCTCCACTGTGGTCTAGTGGCTATGGTACTCGGATGCTGATCCGAGGGTCGCGGCATCGAATCCCGGCTGCGGCGGCTGCATTTCGATGGAGGCGAAATGTTGAGGCCCGTGTGCTGTGTGATGTCACTGCACGTTAAAGAACCCCAGGTGGTCGAAATTTCCGGAGACCTCCACTAAGGCGTCTCTCATAATCAGAGCTAGTTTTGGGACGTTAAACCCCGCAAATCAATCATCACGACAAAGGTGCGCCTGGGTTGTGACAATGATACATCTTGAAACGGGTAAAAGAGGATGCGGTTGCTCATAAGCGTAAGGGACACAGATTCTCTTACGAAAATTAGAAATGGTATGCCTGGAAACACGTCGTGTACATACATGTGCTTCTTGAAGTGCCAATAGGCTGTGCCCCTGTCAAATAAGAGCGCTGTCGATTGCGATCGAAAGTTATCGTAACTGCACAGTCCAAGACGGATAATTTCTGTTGAAATTTAAGGCTTAAAGCATAACAGAGCAAGTTCGAATCAAATAATAACTGCGCTTGATATGTGACAATTACCTATAGAGCTGTACAGCACAGAATTCACATCGGTGTTGAACAGCAATATTGGAAGTGACTGTGTAGATGGCTTTCATTCGCTTTCTATCGATGCAGCGATATGGATCGGGTCATCTGCGATCAAAATTACCCTAGCTACAGAGGTGGTGTTAGGCAACATGCATTTCGCTCATCCAACGTAATTTGCCAACCTGAAGCCAGCTAAATAAGCGAAACGAACTACTGCTCCCCGTCATCACAGTGAACTGCCCAGACATAACTGAACCAGTGTCGAGAAGAACGCTTACCTTAGCATATGTGTGAAGCTGTAGAATACAGGCCAGCAAACGAGATGTCGACACACAAGCGGGAACGATGCGATTAATTTTCTAGCTTTCCGCATAGTGCACAAGCATTCGAGGCCGTCAGACAAAGCGCAAAAGGCGCTAGGTAAAAATTTCAAGTGGGTCATGCCTTAAATACAACACGCTGGTCGCGAAGTAAAGGTAATCAGGAAGCGACAGCTTTCAAGAACGGCGCGCAAGAAGCCTTCGGCGTGAGGTAGGGACACGCATTCGCGAGGATCGAGTGCTAGAACACTAAAGCACGAGCACCATACAACGTTTAAACCCCCGCCTTCGGCAAACAATGCCTCAGTTACGTGTTTGTTCAAACATGGAGCAAAAGCTTATGTGGTCGACCTAGCCGTTATTCATCGGTATACCGAAAAGAGCAGCGCTTGCCACGCCGCCGCCGGTGCGGCCACGTCATCAAACATGGTCCTACCCGTGCTTCGCCGCTGCAAATGGTCTATAGAGCTGAAATGTGGAAGACAACGAATGAAATTTTAACAGCGGTGCTGCTCAAGCTTGAGTTCCATCCGTGGTCGGCGACCACTGAAAGCTAGGCGGAGAGGATGTGAAGTGAGGTGAGGAGTTGCAGAGAGAGAGAAACAAAGATAGAGAGTGAAATTAATATATAAGAAACAACAAAATGCAAAAGCTTCTACGCGAAGAAGGGTTTGAACCCCACGGTGCTAGAGGTGAGCGCCATAACCACTGCGCTATGCAACCACGCTTGCAGAACGTGCATTTATATAGGAAGCGTATGATTGCGTTACACCAATAATTGTAACACAACGTTGCTATGGGCGACAGAAACACAAATTGAGAAAGATACACGGAAACAGAGAAAGCGAGACAACACAACTTGTTATAGGCAACAGGAAAAGAAACAGAGAGAGAGAGAGAGAGACTACGGTCAGGATCCCCGAGGAAGAAGCCGCTTTGCCAGGCACTGACAGTTCCGCTTGTCATTGGTGTATGCGAAAGCAGGGCCACGTTCAAGCTTTTCTCGAGCTCAGCACCGCCCACAGAGCATTGGAAGAAAAGTGGATGACCATAAAGTAACGAGACGGGTATGGATTAGAGGTATAAAAGTATGTAACGAATATGATGAAAGCAGGAGATATGCTCTGCGGTAATGGAAGAAAAAAGAAAACAAGCCATAAAACGGCCTGGCGGTTGGTTCGTACAGGATGACGCACTCTTTACAAATTGTCGTCCAAGAAGAGACATGCGCAGGGCACTGCGTATATTGATCATCAATATTAAGTTCGTACGAAAAGCCTAGTAAACTCCGGCTCCGGCTTTCCGGCGCTCCTGCTTTAGCTCTTCACCAAATATACTGACATCATCATACCTATTTCGAGGACGAGCCCTGAGCAGGAAACCCGTTTAAAGATAACCAGAGCAACTCCCCTGCCATCCACTGGCTAACTGACCAACCGTAAACGCTTCATTCGACCATTCATCTTTGTGCCTGCCTAACGTTCGACCATTAAATAGAAAATTAGTTAAGGCTGTTCGTAGTAAACCGTCTCCTGATACCATGTAGACTATTGACACGACGCTGAATTTTACTTTGTCGGGACATCCAGGCTTCCAGAACGTTCTTTTGAAACGAAGCTCCTGATACCAAAGCTTTCTTATTTTGGTCATGTCATGCACGCACGGCCAGTTCAATGAAGACAAAATTAATGTTGGACAAAGTGGAAGGCAAGAGATACGACATCCCCTTTGCATGAATTGGTTAGATGTTATCCTTCGGGCCTTTACAAATCTTTCATGGGCTTAAGAACCCATGCATTGAAAAAAAAAAAAAGAAAAGAAAACTCACTCACGTTCATACGTGCCATGTTGTCACAGGAGTTATCAGGGATCTGATAGCGCTTAAAAAACGACGGTCTAATGCGGGCACGCCGGCAAGATAGCTTTGGTGTGCAGGGAATTATAGCATCAATGAAAGAAGACGATTCCACCAAGGGGCCTGTTTTTTGTAAGTCATGAACGTAGCTTAATGATAATTGCCAAGGATTTACGTGCCAAAGCCACAATATGATTAGGAGGTAAGGTCCAGTAGGGAAGTCACGATCAGAGGTTTATTCAGAATTGCATCTTGAGTGTAGAGTTGAATGTGCGCGTGGTTTTCTTTAAAGGGTGAACATGGTGAAATATGGTGAACAAACTCCGGTGGTTTGTTCAGCATATTCCGATGTCGATGTTACTGATAGTCTTGTAGCAGCCAGGGTGGTTCAGTCTGCTCGAAAAAGCACCAACAATTTTATCTGACCGACTGAAAGGCGTGTTCAAACCGAAACCGAGATGGGTAGAACTATGGAGATGGTGCAGGAAAAAAAAATAACAGTGGCGAGGTCATCCGCCGACGTATTGGGTTATGCCAACTTTTCTGAACTTGATAGCGACGATTTGAACGTTGACGTATGACCGTTTTGCCTTTGACGGCCCGGTAGGCAATGTGGAATGTGTTGACGTAAAAAACACAGGGTGGCCCGCGTGCGAAGCCGCTAAAAATTTTTTAATATTCATTTCCAGATAAACTAAACTTGCAACCGCCTATTTCGCGCTCAGTGTTTCAATAAAAAGTGTATCATCACAGCCATATTTATACTAATACTTTTTCTTAGTGTTGTACCCACTGTTTCTGATGTATAGCAATGTATTTTGACATTTCCTCTGAGTACATGTATTAGATTTATATTTTGTTTATATATACCATGTGTTTTTTATGTTATTCAACATGTTACATTTTTTTTCTGTTGCATTGAAAATGGGTGTTGTAATTGGATATATGGTGAACATGAGCGTGTATGCTGCTTGTAGTGTTACTGCTGCCATGTGAGGGCCTTCAGGCACATTCAAGCTGTGTAGTGCAGCTTTTCGCCTGAAGGACCCCCAACAATTTTGTTGGAAAATAAAAACATTTCTGATTCTGATATATATTATTAGAGTATTGAGGAGAATATATACTGAAATTTTCATTGAGATCCGTGGACAGTAAAAATCGCCGGAGTTGCCATATGATATATATATATATATATATTGTGGGCATTCACTAGTCTCTTCTACTTCATCTGTACATAATCATCATCACGTAGGTTTCTTCATAATTATCTGCTGTTGGTTGTCATCTGGAGTTCAATCTGTGCTTTGGGTGCGAACCGTCCTCCGTAGCCTCAAGGCTTAATAAAACGGCGTTATCGTCACAGCTTCGTAATATATATATATATATAGTGTGTGTGTGCGTGTGTGTGTGTTTGTGACGCTAGAAACGGGCACCGTGCCGCGGTTCTTGAGCCATGCTTTTATTCCATTGCACGCGCCACCTCGTCTCCGTCTCCTTCTCCTGCCATCCCTTGCTTGATGCGTCATATATATATATAAGGGTTCTGTGTTCCTGCATTTCGGCCCTATCAAAATGCGACAGCCTTTCGCAGGAATCGAATCGAACCCACATCCTCGGGCCTGGCAGCGTGACACCTAAACCACTAAGCTATATCACCACCGCAGGCAACGTACTACAATGTCGGATACCTTAACTAAACTCAGCTGAAGCGCGAAACCCGAGGGCACGCGGCTCCCGGAGTCCTCTATAGAAGCGCATCGTGGTAAAAGAAAGGTCCTTAGACGGACACGCGTGACAGGCGATTAGCATCATCACAACGCCACTATACACACGTCCAGACATGGAGCGCCCTGTTTAAAGAGAACCCCGTCGGCGGCGCGGAGCATCGTGCTCGGCATGCACTGAGAGCACCTCGTGAGCGTCGGCGCCCGTTGCCCTCGTAGGTGAAACCCGCCAAATGGTTAGCGAGAATAGTTGCCGCCGTCTTTCCCTGAATCGAGTGGCCGACGGCAGGTCCGTTGCACTCGCATCGCGGCGCGTCGCCGCGGTGCGCAGGCCGTGAAGCGCGCACATGAGCTTGCCGCCCTTTACTGGCCAGACTGCGAGGAGACCCGCCTCGTTTCACGCAGCGCAACTCGGGGAGGGCATTACACGCGTGTGATGCAAGTGAGCAGCCACATGGATTACGCCTGAAATCCTTTCTTTTGTAATTCTTTTTTTAACGCTGAGACTCACGAACATATACTCTCTCTCTCTCTCTCTCTGCGTTCCCTTGCGGACGCCCGTCTGGCGGAGGTCTTCGTCGCTTTCATTTCCTCTCGCCCTCCTCCTCCTCCGTTTTCTGTCTTTTTTTTTCTCATTTAGTTTCGTGTGTTGTTTGTTTGTTTCGCTCATTCAAGGACGACGAGTGTCGGCGCGCCGCGTCTCGATGTGTAGTCCCGCCGAGACCAGGGATAGGCGGCGACGGCGGTGTAGTGGCGCCCATTCGTGAACGTGTACGCAGTGAAACGCGCAAAATGCGCGCGCGCGCGCAACTCAGTGCCTTGCACGTGGCTGCGACCAGACGCGCTCACGGGACACGGCGGTGGGTGGACGCACACGCCAAGCACCCACCGGACAAGGTCGCCAGCTTGGTCGACGCGCTCACAGTCGATCACCTCGGGGGATATCGTTTCGCGCGCTGGACTAAGGCCAGAGAGAAAGCGAATGTGACGAAATGCGCTGCAACAGCCCAGTAGTATTGCACTGTACCGTAGGCGTCAGGGACAACGCTCTCGCGGCCTTGCACAGCGCAGTACTACCACTTCTCCAAAAATGCAGATCTTGCAGTGAAAGTGATGATGCAGAACATCATCCCGTGCCCATGTGTATGTGCGGTCACACACACACACACACACACACACACACACACACACACACACACACACACACACACACACACACACACACACACACAACTGCGGAAAGAGGACCAGGGGCGAACCAAGGTGATTTCAGACGAACGATGCACATTTGGGCGAGTTGGTGGGCAATAATCTTATTAAGAGGAGCGCGGAATGCGAAAACGTGGGCAAAAGAAGGGACAAGACACTTGCCCTGTGTGCGTGGTCCCTTCTTTTGCCTACGTTCTCGCATTCGGCGCTGTTCTTACCAAAATGATTATAGACGAAGTTAAAACACTGGATTAGGGGTCTCCAACACTTTCAGAGCAGTTTGGGCTGTCGGAGCTTGTAGCCCACTTATGAGGAAATGTACGGTATACGGAAGAGACCGAAGCATCTAAACGATATGCTACTCTTTCTGGGACAGTCCGTCGGAAGGAAGCGCTGTTCTTGAGCAAGAACGGCTGAGTTCCGCTGCTGTGGCTGTAGCTTTGGCAATGTAGGCCATTCTTCAGCGTTCATCCCTCGGACTCTGTATTATATATGGTGAATATTGTAGAGGAAAAGAAGACGCTTCTTTCTGCCTTTCATACTGGGGACACGGCTAAGCGCCTACTCTTTGTACGCAGTGGTCCAAAAGGACGCACCTGGCCTAGGTGGCAGAGGAGGAGGTGTCAACGGACGTGGAGTACTCTTCGCAGGGACATTGGCGTTCCTTGAACTCAGATGTCGTCGGGATCGCCGCCTTCGGATGACAGCAACAGCTTCTCGACGAGACGAACGCTTTCGTACCATCTGCTTAAGGATCTCATTTTCCTCCTTTACCTTGGGGCAGTGCCCTAGCCAATGGACCACCGTGGCGGGACATGCAACAGAGGTGCTCGGCAAGAAACCATTATGTCTCTGGGTGCTAGCGTCACAAAATGAAACACTATGGCTAGCCTTTGTAAGGAGGCTTTATCACTCTTCTCTGTTCGTTTCAAATGACTGCTGAGGGCATCCGCAAGGCAATGAACGTTTTTAAGTCTACCTCACCTCACCATCTACCTCACCATATTAAGTATTTGTGTCGATAGGAGATTCAATCGCTTGTACAGGATCCCACCGCCTTGCATTGTCAAGCTACGCGGCCTCGAGTAACCAGCTATATAGTTACCTCGTATAGTTGGAAGCTACTTTGGAAAATGCAGGTTCGGTCACTCGGTTGTGAGGAATTTCGCCATATAACGCCCTAAGTGCTCCTAATGAAGACACTGCAGTGAACGCGTTACCATACTACTCATGCAGTATGGGGTATTTCTTTTTCCGTTTCACTTACAGTTGTGACCTCGGTACAGCAGATCTGCTTACAACAGACATATCAATACGGTATACCACATTGCCGTGTTACGCTGATCTTCCTCTCTCTTCCATTAACTGAGATTCTTATACACTGCATTCTGATGCAACGTACATTGGGATATAATGGACTAAGTTATAATGCCATCAATCTGCTTAGCACTCTTTGTCAATGGTATTCTAAACCGTGGGCATACAAAAATGAATAGCCTCCAAATTCAAACCTTGCATAGTTTCGTGAAAGGGGACAGCGCCGCAGAGGGACAACCCAGCGAGTTACTATGGCGTCATATCAAACGGACACCCATATAATGATGGAGTAACAGACACAGTGTCAAAATCAGGCGTGGTCGAAATCACTCGCCTTAGCACAGTCAAGAATGACAAGCTTCGTTTAGAAAACTTAGGTAGGAATAAACGGGTCCGTTAACTATGTCTGTGTCTTATAATTCACTCCGGTTGTAAGAAACCCATTTAATGTTTACATAACAGTTTCTTGCAACATTAATTTGAATTCTACATACTTCTTTTATAACAGACCGAAATCTTATTCACTCTCAAGCTCTGCTGGAATGACGTTATACTATAATTCAGAGTCGCATCTGTGAACAACGATGGAAAGTGTCTACACTACATTTACTGCAGGATTTGGTGGGTTCTACAATGCGACCTTCTCTTTCCAATTGTTTTCTACACATTTTTTTTTTTTACTGAGAATTCCGCGCATTTACACCATCAAATAGCCCATGGAAGGCCATAGCTTTTCTTGCCACTCGGTGGTTTCTTCTTCGCGTTCTCGACTGCTATACATATGTTCTTAGGCCAGTATAACGAATGCCGACGGAGTCGCAAGCTCCCTGATTCCAAGGGCATAATCAATGTCAATTCACAACGGGATACTGATAGTTCTCGTCAACATTAATCGATGAACAAATCGCAAAATACGATTTAGAACAGGGAATGTCGCAGGAGCCATTAAGTATTTTGCGCACCATGTTCTCCGATGACCAAAAAAAAAAAATAAGAATAATCCAGGAAGCACCTTCCTGTATGACAATCTTCATTCGAGACACTATTCAGCGCATCTACCAAGAGGCAGATGAGGTCGTAGTATTAAGAGTTACCCTATGCCTTCGCACTAACCTGTCCCCTGTTCGCTCTCACCTGACCAATGTTCCAACCATCTGGAACTTTGCTCCAGGTGAGAGCGAAAGAAACAGATTTGACCTCCTACTTATTGTACTTATTTGCATACCGTAACGAAGGTTATCGGCTTCAGCAGCGGGGTCAACGTCCGGCGCATTTAAAGCACGAAAAATCGAACTCGCTGTATGTATAAGGGTTACTTAGCTTAGTTCAACGGCGCGACGCGGACCTTATCGCAACCGGCATGATGAACTGGCATGCTACAGCGGGGTATCAGTACCGGCGGGTGTTAATAACCTGTATATGGCTATACAGCAGCGCCCTCTACGCACGATCGCTTTCTACGTGACCGCTTATCTCTTGTCGTGGCCGGCTGATTGCCACCCCACAGAGTCCCTTGTCGGCCGCAGCTTGAAGCTTCAACGGCGTCTGTGTCCGCCCTGTGGGGTGCCGGAAACTCGCTCTCTGGTTCCGAGGACCAAGCAGCCACATCGTCGCCAGCCAGTTCCGGCCTGCCTTCCCCGCATGCACTGTGAAGGCTCTGCCGGCGCGGTAATGTGCTCTGCAGACTTGTAGTCTTAATTCGAGTGCGATGTTAATATTTTCAAGAATATTACGTCCCAAAACCACGATATGGTTATAAGACGCGCCGTAGTGGAGGGCTTCGGAAATTCTGACGACCCGGGGTTCTTCAACATGCACTGACATCGCACAGTACACGGGGCTCAACAAATGGCCTACATCGAAGTGCAGCCGCCGCGGCCGGGATTCGATCCCGCCACCTTCGGATCAGCAGCCGAGTACCATGGCCACTAGACCACCGTGGTTGGTCTCGAGTGCGAAAATTACAGGTACATTCTAATATATACAGTGCAAATGATCAGCTTAGGCAGTTTCTTGCGGACGTCGCGAAGACGGTGACGGCGACACTCAACGCAGATGGTGAGGATCCTTGACCGTGCGTCGTTCCGGCACCGTTAATCGTGTCGAAAAATTCAGTGTCCGTATTTTCAAAGCCATTCGTGCGCGAAAGCTTCAACCATAACGTGCTGCATATAATTGGCAATGGCGGCAAGTAAATTGTGAACCACTGTTAGGAAGCGAAAGCTCAGGAATACAAGGCGTTTATATCTTGGCACGAAGGGGCAGATTGGCATCGGCGTCCAAACCACGACTGGCTTCGTCCGCTCTTGCAGATGGTTCCGTCGTAAGAATAAAAAAGAAAAAAAAAGCAACACGCCCGAGTTTAAGTGAAGGCATGCTTAAAAAATTGAAAGGAGACCGAAGCTAAAGACGGTAAGCAAACTGGAAAAGTAGACAGGTACATCTGGTACCCTTCACGAGAGCATCTGAACAGAAATCAAGGGCCTGGCCCACGCTTCTTCATAATCGGCTGACAACTTGGTATACAAGTGGTGTCCTAGATCGCGGTACTCCAGCTGCATGTCCAAGTGCATAGAAATGTACTAGTGCGGAAGATAGCTCTGTTTTTATCTCAGCATTCTTCTCTCGGTTTGATATCATTCCGCGTCTAAAGAACCACTTCAGCGTACTGCCAAACATCGTCGGCCATATTGAATCAGCTGCTGCTCTTGAACGTCCACTGATTATCGCGTGTCACAACTTGTCGCCGGCTTCCACACTCCCGCCGTCCACGCAGGTGTCCGGTTTCGAGTCAACCTTCTTTGTTATTTTTTTTATCATCGTTATCAGAGACAGAGGACCTCGTCTGGTGGTCACCATGCACACATTGTCCTTCACAGCGGCGCCTCTATATGGTTCTTTCTTTCTTGTGCTTTCACGCTTAAACCGACTAGGTACTTCTCGCCACCCAAGGAGGGCTTGTCCATTAAGTTAAGAGTTCGAGCCCAACTGCCCGACTCGATCGGCGTGGTTATCGCGAGTCGCAGGTGCGGTCTACACGCTTGCGACACCGCACACCCATCGGCGACTATGCAGCCGTCAGCGACGCTCGAAGCTCAAAGCTCAATGCGTGTGCACTGTTATGGGTTAGGAGGATCACAAGCTTGCCGGCGTCGCGCAAGCGGACATACATTCGAATGCGAAACAGGCGGCTCGAGTTACATTGGCGTACAGCTGCAAGCAGAGATGCTGTGTCTGATGGCCGCCCAGACAGAAGAGAGCAGTGTACCATGAATCCCATACTGACTTTCCTAACTTCAACGTCTTCTGACCAGTACCCTGTGCCTCTTGTATTACAAAGTAGCGCCTTTGCTGCTTCTTCAGTCCACTGAGCATTACATGTATGTTAAATGAACCAGTCCGTCAGTTGCATGCAGCACCGCGTGTTAAGCGAAGAAGTCTTGCCATTTCGAAACTTTATTAGGGCGTCAGCCTCATCTGTATCATTAGAAAAACGCTCTTGAACGATCTCGGCATCAACAATTACGATAATGAATGTGGTGCAATGCACATCACGTGACCCAAGAAGGCTAGAGCGAACCAACGCACGCCAGCCGTTTATAGGATGTATTATTGACGACAAAACTATTATTGATTGTGAATAGTGCACCTGTCAGATATCTTATGTGGTTAGGTCCCGCAACCTCGGTGGGAGTCGAACGTCAACCTACTAGGACTCCAACCTAACACCTCCTTGCACTAAAACTCCAAACCTTGATAAGAGTAGAACCTAAGACCTTGCTTGGATTAAGGCGGGTTGCAGATGTCATAAGGTTTTCGGCTAAGTGTCTCTTACGCGTTATAGTTAGAAGCGCCTCGGAAGTTTCGGTTGTGTTTCATGACCTCTAAGAGGTATAAAAAAATAATCTAAGCACCTCGTGGTGTTCAAGGCACTTCACTGGCAACACAGTAATGTAATGCTAATGGAAATGTCGTGTGTGGTCTACGTTCCATGAAAATGCAGCGGTTCAACCTGTGTACCAAACCGGTCTTTACACGGTCTGGACGGGCCGACAGCAACCACGACTCTAATGCAAATGTGCAGTTGTGTTTTTTCTCATGTCTTATGCAAATCAAACGGGCCGTTTAGAGACACTAAAATTTCGGGTTCTCTTTTTGATTCGATGTATCACTCACCAAACATCACGATCTCGAAAAACGTGCGTTCAGTCCATTAACACTACGTGAGAGTTCTAAGCTCACTTAACCATAGCTACGCCGAAAATTCAGTGGTTAGAGGTTACGTCTAGTAACTGAACTTTAAAAACAGAAAAAACAAGAGAAAGGACTCGTCAAGCGTAGAAAGCTTCCCCTATGCGCGCTTAGACTAAAACCTGCCCTTAAGATATCGCCGCTTGTTGGTAGTAAGCGAACACTTCTTTAAACTTTATCGCTTCATCTTTCGTTCTCCTTTTGCTTTTGTCTGTTCGCCTAGTGCTGAGCTTCAATAAGCCGTTGAGACAGGCGGGGACGAATACACACAGCCTTTAATTAAGAAATGCAATATCCTCTGCGTTGCGGTATCTTGAAGTAAAAGTTAAGCCAGTCAGTTCCACGCCTACGAAATCTGAGTAAATAGCTGAGCTGGTGAAAGAGTTTCAAATTCACTATCATTATCACGTAGCACTATTGTTACCACTATCGTGTATCAGTGTGTTGAGGGCAAGGACGTGGGTAGCGGGTTGAGGGCAAGCGCTGGTCTGCTTTTCCCTTGTGCCCAGCCTGAAACATTTCTTTTTTAATGCGAAGCATTTCTTACCGAACTTCGGCGACTTTGAGAGCATCTATCTATCTAGCCGCCTACGACTTTGTGCTCTCCTAGCCGTTTCGTTAATGGGATGCATACGAATATTGGTACGCAACGACACGACTGCATGACGAACATAAATGACAGGTCATAACATTAGAATCATGATATGCGTGTCATGAGCGGCATGGTTTACATGCCACAGTCTTGGTGCTCTTGCGGCCGTTTCGTTAACTTCATATGTACCAAAATCGGTATAGCAAGACAACAATGCATGATCAACATGAGTGACAGGTCCTAACGTGCGAATTCTGCAATCAGAGCATTGCACTGCATGGCAACTTCCTCGCTGACTGCTTCGCATGACGGCGATTCCCACAGTGCGTGGGATCTGCAGATTTTTTTTTTCATTTCCTTCCTTCATTCACTCCTTCCTTCCTTCCTATATTAACATTCGCATAATTGCCATCAGGTAGCCGTGTGGGTGGAAAAACAGCAGAACTGTAGAGGTGCAATATCTGGACGCCTTCTACACAGTTAGACACAACCTCCGGCATCGGCTTACAGTTTCAGATCGCTCGCTCGCTCGCACGCACGCACGCACGCACGCACGCACGCACGCACGCACGCTCGCTCGCTCACTCACTCACTCACTCACCATCACTCACTCACCTCACTCACTCACTCACTCACTCACTCACTCACTCACTCACTCACTCACTCACTCACTCACTCACTCACTCACTCACTCAATCACTCACTCACTCACTCACTCACTCACTCACTCACTCACTCACTCACTCACTCACTCACTCACTCACTCACTCACTTCACTCACTCACTCACCACTCACTCACTCACTCACTCACTCACTCACTCACTCACTCACTCACTCACTCACTCACTCACTCACTCACGCACTCACTCACTCACTCACTCACTCACTCACTCACTCACTCACTCACTCACTCACTCACTCACTCACTCACTCACTCACTCACTGGGTCTAAAGCTTTCTGCACCCGCACGGCTTTTTCAGCACCGTGGGATTCGCCCACGGTTCCTACAAAGGAAGGCCGCGGACAGACCCCGCTGTTTTGCCATTAAAAGTACCCCTGTGATATACTTGTTATGTGGGCAATCATTAGGCACTCCTACTTCATGTGTACATACTCATCATCACCTAGGTCTCTTCATCTTTATCTGCGGTGGATTGTCATCTAGAGTCAGATCTGTGCCTTGCGGTCAGCCATTATCCGTAGCCTCAAGGGTTAATAAAGCGGCGTTATTGCCACTGCTTCACAGTTACCACGTTTGTGTGGATGCTAAGCTAAAAGAAAAGAGAGGAGAGACAATGCTGAAAGAAGTTGTAAAAGTGGAGTACAAAACAAAATGTGAAACCTAAGGCTATAATATGAGGAGCATTACTACCGAGGCGTAATTTCGTTGCCTTATAAGATCACTGGTTGTGCAGTGCATTCTCTAAACCCACAGTTGCCCGATGAGCTAAACAGTGAGACGTGTATGTGGCACCTCACTTTCTGAAGGAAGCCTTGAATGAAGCGGTTATAGGACCTTTCGTCGGCCTCATCTGCATAAAGGCGCGACAGCCACTGCTAAATGTTTCACTCCTGAGGCTGAAAAACACTGCTATCTCGACGCTGCATTGAGGCCCGCCTCTTGGAAGTCATCAGAACAAAAATTTCTTTCTATTAATGCCTAATTACGTATTAATATAAACTCCCAGATTACTCTGGGGACGCAGTCATTTTTTTTTTCTGACAGGTTCCTGGATCATCCTCCCATTTCCTTAAGCACAAGTACGAACACAAAACACTGACGTCCAAAACTCGTTGTTATAAACCAGAACCTCATCATTTCTGCCGCGAAAAAAAGAAAAAAAGAAGAAAAGAAAAAGAGAACTGCACTCGTGGTATGCGGCAGCTTAAACGGCTGGTTATATTTACCCAGGTATTGTTAGTTGCCGCACGCGGTTAGGGTAAGTTGCGGCGATGAGGATCAAACCTGCACCCATAAATTTAACCGCCAACCAAACACACCCACTTAGATGGGTCGTTGCTGTATGTGTGGACCTCACGCCTTGCTAGCCGCTATATCAACGTGCTAGAGCATTGTCGGCCGTATCTGCCGTGCCGTCTTTCTGAATAGCCACCGTTGCTATCGGTGAGGCCATCAAGGCATTGGGGAGCATGCAAGGAAAAATTGCACGATTAAAGACACCTAGCGCAGAGGCTTGTGAAGCGGCGATGGTCTGGAGAGCCCGGGATCGCTTCCTGCTGCATGACTTCGGTCGATGAAAGAAAGACAGAAAAAAAAAAGAGAGCACTGCACCGTCTGGGTTTCAGTATGCGTGCATTGATTGCATAGGCATTCTAATGAGAGAAAACAAAAACGAGATAAAAGCCCCTGCTCTGCGGCAACATTTCCACCTCTAGACCAAAAATAGATGTGGTAGCAGCAGTAAAAAAATACGAAACAATACGCTCATTAACTACCCCTTTACAGCTTTCACGCCTAAAGTGCAATTTGCTTCTGCCCACTAACCCTATATACATACCTAACGGAGTCACATCATCGAGAGTGATTGATTGATTGATTGATTGATTGTTTATATGGGTTTCAAGTCCCAAAACCAGCTGTGGTTATGACAGACGCCGTAGTGGAGGGCTCCGGAAATTTCGATCACCCGGGGTTCTTTAACGTGCACTGACATCGCACAGTACACGGGCCTCAACATTTTGCCTCCATCGAAATGCAGCCGCTGCGGCAGGGATTCCATCCCGCGACCTTCGGATCTGCAGCGGAGAACCATAGCCACTAGACCACCTTGGCGGGATATTATCGAGAGAGAGGTGCCACGTAAGTTGTGCATGTGGCAAGTTACAATTATGAAACTGGACAACTAATTCCTTTCCTTGCGGCCACATGTTTCATTTCCCCCCCCCCCCCCCCCTTCCTTGTATACCACCCTATATCATTTTCACTGTCCCTATAGTGAAGCCGAATCCCCGGGTTCCCGCTCCCCGTGGTAAAAATGCTTTAATCCGTGCGGCGTTCCTCATACCCGTAACCCTGCTCAGTACTCTTAGCGGTCGTCGCTGCTCAGTTTAATTTCGCACAAAGAGCAATGGATAGTCCAGCGGGCTCGCAGAACAGCGCAAGGCGCCGGATCTTTAAACATAATGTCCACTTATCAAGGAGGAATTCCCAAGTATATTTTAGTTTGTTGTTTCTTTTGCTGCGAAGCAACTACAGCAGCAAATAAGGACGCCTCACTTTTGCTTTTGTGCGTTAACGTGGGAATTTAACAGCGGAAGAGATCTAGTACCTTAACAAAGAGCTCACTAAGGTCTCTGGAACAAATATCATTGAAAGGCCACGTAGGTTCGGGTACACCTTCATACCCCTGACTGATCTCTCGCATTTTGTTTACTAGTAGTAGTAGTAGTAGAAGACTTTTATTGAAGCCCAATATTACAGGCTCAGCATTTCTACCGCCTATGCGACTAAGCGGCGCTGAACTTCCTCCTCTTCAGAGCCAAGCCAGTCGAGCCAGGTGGCGATTGATAGGGATGGGGGAGGGTAAGAAGCCGATTGCTGAGCAACCGGGCAGTGGAAAAGGCAATGCGAAAGGTCAGCATATGATGAGGGGCAGTTAGGACAGGAGGGGGCAGAGCGGTACTTGTAGAGGAAGAGGCGAGAGGGGGTGGTAAGTGCATTCATTTGAATGTGCCTCAGAAGGCGAGCCTCCGGCACAGTGAGCGATGGATGAGGGGGAGGATAGAGTCGCTTGTCGAGGCGGAGCTGGAGGTACACATCCATGATAGTTTGGCGTAGGGAGATCCTCCCCCCGCCCGCCAAAGTTTTCCCATCGTCCTCCGAAGGGTTAGGCCATGGGATCAACGGTGCCCGGTGGAAAATATCGCGGGCGAGCTGGTGGGCCAGCTCATTGCCGTCGATCCCCGAATGCCCAGGCACCCAGCGTAGGAAGACTGTGGAAGGCTGTAATGCGGAGACCGCCTGCTCGACCTCTCGTTGGAGGGAAGGGGGTAAGGTGCGGTTTTGTATGTGGCGGATGGCGGCGTAGGAGTCGGAGTAGACTGTATACTCTGGGAGAAAAGGAAGGGAGGGAAATGACCGTAGGGCGTGGACAATCGCGAGGACTTCTAGCGACAGTACATCTGGAGGGTGTAGGTATGGCCCACTGGTGTGGGTTTCAGGTGCCGTAAGGTGAGGACGGTAGAGAGCGAAGCCACAGGAACCTCGAGGAGCCACGAAAGAGGCATCCGTGTATGCAACTCCCTGGGTCTCAAAAAGAGGTGAGTGATGTTGCGCGGCCGCGTGACGGTGGTCGGCATGCAAGACGGGGGACATATTGGGCGGGACAGGAAGGATACGAAGGTTGGGAGCTGGAGAGGATATTGGAGAAGGGAAAGTGGAAACGGGGATGGGAAGGATGCGCGCTTGGGCAAGTATCCATTGACCCTGACGGGTATGGGAAAGCCTGGCAAGCTGGGAGTCCCGTTGGAGGGAGAGGAGAGAACGGAGAGGATGGAAGAGGCCAGTAGCGAAGAGTTTAGCGGTAGAGGTCGTGATAGGTAGATTGAGAGCTGCTTTGTAGAGGCCTAGGAGGGCGGTTTCAAGGGTGTTAAGTTGTGTATGAGTGAAAGGAACGTAAGGCACATAGTACAGGAACTTGTTTAGGGAGAGCGCATGGGCAACCCGGCATGCATGGGCCTCATGAAGACCAGAATGTCGAGTGACCACGCGCCGCAGGAGGTGGGTTACCGATTGGCAGGTCTTCACGGCGTGGTGGAGAGCTTCTACATTCTTGGCCGCATGCAGAGGAAAGCCAAGAACTTTGCATTGTTGTACGATAGGAATAGGAGAGCCAGAAAGATGAAGGGAGATGAGACAATTATGCGAGCGATGGTACGGGGAGTGATTGAGCAGAAGAAGCTCGGATTTCTCCGGAGCAGGAGACAGGCCAGCGGTAGGGAGGAAGGAGGCGATGAGGTCTAGACCACGTTGCAGGGTGTCCTGCACGTGGCCTGAAGAGCCAGAGGTGCACCAGAGAGTGATGTCGTCCGCATAAAAAAAGTGATGCAGGTCCGGAACTTGCGTAAGTTGGGAGGCGAGAGGGGCCATGGCGAGGTTGAAAAGGGTAGGAGACAGTACAGCACCCTGGGGTGTGCCACGGGTCAGAGAATGGGGGTCGGACAGGTGAGTGTCTACTTTAAAGCGAGCCACACGATTAGAGAGGAAGGAACGAATGTACGAATACATGCGAAAGCCGCAGGCTAAGGAGGACATTTGAGACAGGATGTGGTCGTGGCACACACCGTCGAAAGCCTTGCGCACATCAACGGTCACAAGTGCATGAATCTGGTTGGGAGAGGGTGAGAGGAAGGTGTGCTGGAGGACCAAGAACATGTCCTGCGCGCAGACGCGGCGTCGGAAGCCGATAAGAGAATGAGGAAAGAACTCCCTCGCCTCTGCAAAGTCAGCCGGGCGAGTCAGGGCCATTCGCTCAAGAGTCTTCCCAACGCACGACGTCAGGGAAATAGGGCGAAGGTTAGATAGGGAAGGTGGTTTTCCGGGCTTAGGGATCATTGAAACGAGGGAAGATGTCCAGGAGCTTGGCAGGCAGCCACTTTCCCAGGCTTTGTTGAAAGTCTGGAGAAGGAATTCTTTAGCGTGGTCAGGAAGATTTCGAAGTGTGGTGTACGTGATCGCGTCCTCACCGGGGGCTGAGCGGGTAGCATTAGCAGCCAGGGCAGTTTCGAGCTCGCGGAGAGTGAAAGGCCGGTCCATGTCGGGGTTAGGGTCGCCCGAGTAAGCTGGGTAAGAAGGTGTAAGAGGAGGCGGGAGGTACAGCGAAGTTAGCTTGTCAAAGACATCGGAGGGAGTCCCTTGAGTAAGTGCTTTAGCTAGAGTGGGAGCAAGGGACGGTTTAGTGCCTAGGAGAGATTTAAACAGAGACCACGTGGATCGAGAATGCAATGCGGTGTCGAGACTATCACACAGTGCGCTCCAATGAGAGTGCTCGAGGGACGCGCCGTGAGCGACGATCTCGGCCCGCAAAGCCGCAATCCGGGAGGAAAGCATGACGTTTCGGGGTTGGGAGCGGAATGAGCGTTGTAATCTTTTATGGCGACGCCATAAACGAAGGAAATGCGGATCCGGATCTGAGATGGGGTGACAAGAGCGAACGCGACGGCTGCTGGATGATAGCGCTGCAGAGATGCGCGACGTCCAGTCATCGTAAGATTCAATAGACTCCGAAGAGAAATTATTACGAAACGCATGCCAGCCAGTGTGAGTGACTCGGTGCCTTCGAGGGATGTGGGCAAGAGAGGTCGTGATATGAATGAGAAAATGGTCACTGAGAAGGGTTTCTGCTGTTGCCTGCCACTGAAAGGAAAGGGGTCCCCGAGAGAAAGTGAGGTCGGGCATAGTGAAGCGCTGTGAAAGAGTGCCCGCACGAGTGAGGGAACCAGGGGTGTTAAGAAGGGTTAGGTGGCGTTCCTGCACAAGACAGTGGAGAAGGCGGCCCGGTTTGAGGGTCTGAGGGTACCCCCATAACGTGTGAGGGGCGCTAAAGTTGCCACCAAGGAGGATATGGGTGGTGGAAGGAAGAGAATGAAGGAATTTGCCTAGGGCGTTGAATAAGGAGGACGTGACAGGGGGATTGTAGAAAGATATAAGGGAGAGGGAGACTCGGGAAGAAGGTTGGTAATAGACCACGCCAACTAAATATTTGAGGAGGGTGGAGGGGATGTCCAGTGGCTCGACGAGGACGTCACTGCGTACGTAAATGGACGCAAGCGGCGTTCCCGTCGTGGCATGATAGGCGCGGTAACCTGGGACAGCGCGGGCCGTCCGAGTCTCCTGGAGAAGGAGAAAATGCGGAAGGGAAGGGCGGGTGAGGAGATACTGGTGGAGAGGGGTCTTATTGTGGCGAAGGTTGCGACAGTTCCACTGCACAATTTCGAGGTCCCTTCCGTGCGCCATCTTACTGTACGGGTAGACGCGTTGCGGGAACGCGTTCCTTCTTTTTGGCCGGGGGGAATGACCCCTTCAGGGATGGGAGCGTGGAAGCGAGGGATTCCAATTGCTTGGATTGAGTTTGGAGTGTGGATAGAATCTGGACGATGGAAGTTTCCAGTTGGACAAGGCGAGTGTGGTGTGCAGTGGTGGTGCTTTCGATCAGGTTAGTCAGTGAAGGCTCCCTCGGCGCTGTCGCATTCTTCTTCCTCCAATACACCCCCACTGTCCCTTACAAACGAAAACCGCTCGTTCGATCTGCGCCTCGCAATGCTGGAGCGCAATCAGCGTGAGCAACAGAGCGTCTCGAATGGCTTGCAACAGCAAATCCACTCCCTAACGCAGACCCTTCAGGCAACCACCTCCTGTCTTACCTCCCAACTTACCGAATTAAATAAGCAACTTTCCGTGTTTACCACCCCGCCCTCCACTGCCCAAATAGCCCCACTGACTAACCTGATCGAAAGCACCACCACTGTTTACTACAAGTACTAAACGGAAGTACACCGGAGCTTACGCATAACTTGAACCTTTGCGCGACCGACGAACTTTGGCTTAGCAGCCATTCAGTCTCTCGGTCTCCCTTGGCATTCGATGAACGTTCACGGAGCTTAGCACTGTAACCCGGACGTTGGCTCATGTAAGGTGTTATCTCGACGACAGCAAGGCATGCTGCAATGTAGACGATGCAGCGCCATTCCACCGAGAGATGCCTGCTGCTCTGCATCATTCGATTTGTCAGTGCTTCGCGCGGACATGTTATCAATAGAGGCAGCACTCCGTGACGTTCTTAAGCAGCTCGCTACGTGGTGTAATGAATTCCGCGCGCGCGTGACTAGTCGCCGAAGGCGATGCAGCGTGCCCTCCAACTTGATGCTGCCTTTTTCTTTTCTTTTTTTTCTCTCTCTCCTCTCATTTTGTTTCTGAACGCAGTGCAGCCGCAACAATTTGGCCCTTATCTAAACGACCACGCCGCTTCAGGCAAATAAATCGTTCCTGTGCCAGCCACCATACGCGCCAGACACGTATCAACGCCGCATGATCGCTCAAGCCTGCTGTTTTGACCACCACCCATCTAGAGCGCGATAGTTCGCCGGGCCTGGAATCGCTCCTTCCGATACCACTTACCACTCTCCGTATCGTACTACCACTTTTTTTCTTTTATTCGAAAACACCCAGATGTCGGTCGATCTGCGCTTGAGAGCGTCCTCAAGGTCACAGTGCCTGCGGAACCTTTGTCCACAGCACGGTTACAGACGCTGAGTTTCACACGAACATTCCATCCAGAATCATGCCTGAGGGTCATGTAAGTCGTGCGCGAGCGATCTTATCTTCTTCTTTATCTTCCTTTTTTTTTTTACTAATCATCTGCTGTGCTCGTTGATTTGACACAGTAATGCTTACAAATTTAAACGATAACTCAGTATGGTCACCGGGAGGCCCGTGAGTTTCTTTTGTGAATACCTGACCGCTTGTCGCCTATTTGTCGCCTCTGTTGAAGCGAGTACAGCGCTCTTCGTTCCCAACGACGTTCACTATCAAGCAAGTAGTATTTTATGCTCTTGCTCTGCGTTGCGGCCTCCCATGGAACGTTGTTCACAGGAAGCGTCGGAACGGCGTCTTTTGTCATGTTTGTAGCGATCGTCAGCCTCTGGAACGACCCGTGCTTAGGCAAGTCCCGCGACCAAAGACACAATGGGACCATGAATCTGAGACTCTAAAGGGTGCGGATCATTCACCAAGGCGGCGGTGAGACTTGTTAAGCATCAAAGGGTGGTAATAATCACGACATCCCGACTTACCGCGACTGTAGGCAAAGCCTAGGTATGTTCGACGTAAGGCCCCTTTCAAGGGAACCTAAACCCGTGCATATACATGAGGACCTTGAAGCTTTTATGATGTCTATAATCGGCCCTATAGTGAGATCGCGGGAACAGGAGAAACACTTGGCGCTTTAGGAATGCGCAGAGAAACTGGAACTATTCTAGAGACATCAACGAAATCCTACAGATTGTTCCCGAAGGTAGTTTTGAAAAGTATAAGAAAAACACCGTAAATTAATTAACTTAGCGAGTATCCGGACTCCGGAATATTAGATTTGCTTGATTGGACATACGTTGTAGCGATGTCGTTGTCTCCTGGTTCCCTTGGTCCGTTGTATTTGTACCCTTTATTCTACGTTCTTTGTACGAGTACGAGCTGCTTCTTATCTAAAAGAATGTCGTTACTAATATCGTTCTGCAGGTTACCAATTGACTGTCCTTAGTAGGCCGCAGTACAAATCACCATCTGCTTACAGCGATCATTAGAAAAAAGAATGGCAGATCCCACGTGGAGTGGGAATCAAGGAAATGCGAAGCACGCATAAAAAAAGGGAGAAGTGGAGACAACAACGAGAGAAAAGGCAGAGAGGTCAACCAGAACTTCCGGTTTGCTGCCCTACATTAAATACGATCAATCAATCAATCAATCAATCAATCAATCAATCAATCAATCAATCAATCAATTACATCAACCTTTATTTATCCTTGAGGAATATGGGGGTGACGAAAGAAAAAGCTGCAAAAGCTGCAGCTTGACAAGGCTCTGGCCCCCTACAAAAGTCCAGCAGCGAAAAATGAGTCGTGGTACAAGACATAACTGTGAAAGATATGAAGCAAAAGAATGGTGAAACACATCAAAAAGATTTTTCCCTTATAAAATGTAGCACATGGTACCCTATCCGAAGGAAATTGAAAAAAAAAAAAAAGACAGCGAAAGTTGAAGTAAAGTTTCATATGCAATACATATACCAATCAAGATGATGTAAAAGGCACTACAGAAATAGGCAAAAGGATATTGATAGGGGGCCATGCATGCGCATCAAAAGAGGTACAGGAGGGTTATACAATTAATCACCGAGGACCTTGTTCCCGTAAGTTACTCAAGGAAAATAAAACACATACGGGAAATATTACCGTACTGCCCACTCGTTAACAGTGCCTATATGAAAAGAAAGCTGGGTAATTTCATCTCCTCGTCTCCGAAGGCTCACAAAGTCCGAAAGCGGCGCACTTTCGGCATAAGAGAAAGCTTGCCTGTCGCGCACTTCGCTTGTTTACAACGCACTTGCTTTCAAAACAACGTGGTTTCAAAACACAGCGCGTTTCGAAAATGCCAACGACCTTTTTTTTTTTTCCACCGACGTGCACCGATTGTATAGTCACGCGCCATTCGGTGCGGCGCAACCGATTCACGTGTTCGCGCATCACTCGCTTAAGCCGCTATATTTATAGTAACGAAAGCGCCATAATTTGACACCGTCTGTAGCGCCATCTTATTTTAAATTTCAAACCTGGGGGAACGGGAAGCAGCGCGTGTGTTGCTGCGCATCAAGTTTTGACTTCATGCCAGTGAGTCACAGCTAGAGTGAAAAAAAAAAAAAGTGCGTTATTCGACCATTGGGCGACGTGGGGCAGCTGCGTGGACCTACTTCATTTGTTTTTATTATCAAAGGTAGCATTGTTCGTTAATACGAAAGAAGTGCGTCGCCATTTGTTTTGTGAAAAACCGGACACTTCGGAAATCAACCGTGCTCGCTCGACCAGGACAAAAACGTCAACCTGATTGTGTCATCTTGAACGTCAAAATGTTGTCGCCATACAACTGGGGATGAAAGCGGGAACGTGAGCTTTCCTATCCCTAAGGAGGATGAAGCAAGAAGAGTCCCCGTTCTCTCTGACACCTCCTCCACCCCCCCCACCCCCCCCCCCCCCACTGTTTTTTCACGTCCAGCAAAGACCAGTAAAACTCGTTGTTGGTCCAGTTGCTTCATTGTATTAAAAAGGAAATGCAGTCCGGCCACGGTGACATACGAACACAGCTTTTTGACATTACGCAGAAAGGAAATAATCTTTACTGAACCTTTTTTTATGAGCGCAAGAAACTACAAGATCAACCAAATAGAAAAGAAAAAAAAAAATAATATGGAGGGGGGGGGGGCGGTGAAGTTCTCAGGTGAGATTTAGTATATGCACGGTTATGCATGCGGAGGCAAATGTTAAGTCCATGTGACCGCGTGACTGTATATATTTGAGCACCGCTCCGTTGAACAAAAGGTTGGTAGTGTCAGCTGCTTTCCTGCCTTCCTCACTCTTTCCCCGTGCTTGTCTGTCTCCTTGGGTGGGATAAATTGTTTCGTCAATACTAGCAAACACATCCTTCCAAACGCTTTCTACCCAAAACTATTTTCAGGTAACACAACAATGGCATTATAACAAAATTCACTTGCGTCAAGTATAACTCAAGTACACGATAAAATCTCGGCGTGAAACTTCGTCACGTGAGTAAACTAATACGTATTCAGTGCACGCGAAACATACCCGAGTCACATGGGGAATCTGCACACAATGACTTTAAGCAGTGTCTGTACTAATGTCCTAAACAGGCGAAGAAAAAAAAGAAAAAGAAAGAGAAAGAAAGAGCACGGATGCACGTACGCATTCGCAGCTGGCAGGCGAAACGAATGCCGAGTCCCACTGGTAGACAAAACGACGGCACAGCGTCTTAATCGCCAAAGTAATTCTATCCAAACGTAACACAGTTGGAACACGACAGGGGTGAGAAATTATGGTAATGTGCTTCCGGTACAGCTCTTTTCCTTTTCTGGGCCGTCACTGGACGACACTAGGCTTAACGTTTTACGAAGGTGCCATTAATTCGTGGAACCTCCCCTTAGCTTGGACGCGAGTCGAGCTATTAACTGTAACGTAGGTGTGGCTTCCAGCGCTAATTACGTGGGACTGATCATTTACGACCCTATATAGTAGTAGCACGTACCTCTCAGCTTTCTCTAGCTCGAAAACGAAGACGTTTCGGACGCTCAAGCAGGCCTGTCCGTGTCCCGAGGAGCCTACCACAACGGCGGCACGACACAAAAGGGTGTTTTATTGCTACCATCAAACTCAGCACCATATGTGAGCGTGAGTGTGTGCATAGCTTCGCACACGGTAGAGTTAAGTGTGCAACTCACGCACCTCTTAATGACGCTAAGCGTCGTAAAATGAGCCGGATACGAAGTTCGCGGCGCAATTAAACTCCTTCGTCGTCATCCACCTGTCGGTGTACAGTATGGCACGGCGCACAGGAGGCAGACGGCGTCAGTAAACCGCGAAGTGCAAGGCATGCAGTGTTCACGTTGTGCGAAGCCTGGTGTGGACACGGATTTTCACGAACGATTGAGAGGTTCGCAGTCTGCCAGTCAAAGCGACAGAAATCGGCGAAGCAGGCTTCCTCTCACAATGCCTCTTGTTGCGGAGAAGCTTGCCTTGACAAACGCAGGCGTGCGAACAGTGTCGATGGGGAGCTTCACTTAGAATGCGTATCACTAGTGCAACCCGAAGGAAATGGTACAATCAGTGACCCCGACACGTATGTAATTGTCGTACAAATGTGCTTCTATCACTTCTGGACGGTCGGCTGGATTAACGCCAAAAATTGATTAGGCGAAGGTGTCGTTGTTGGCTGCAGAATCAGCCAAGAAGGACGCCATCGTCTCGTCATACGATGGCTTCGCATGTTTCATAATGGTACTTCTTTTAAAGAAAATTAGGTTCGCTTGAATTAGCTGGGACACACCGTATCCGAATCGCAGAAAGGTAATTGGGAATGATTTAGCTCTCGGGAAATTTCTTAGCATAATGTTTTCGCAATGACGCAAAAAAAGAAAAAATAAAGAATTATGTCGATAAAGGTTAAGTTGTGCTGCTACTATCAACTTACGGATTTTTTCACTAAATAGCGAAGGTTTATTAGAAACCAAACAACAAACAGTATGCATGAACGAAACGGTGAATAATAAACGACGTTCGTTGTATATTCGTATATAAGGGCAAGCTTTCTTACCCTTTTACGCCTGCCAGGCTTAGTTGGGGCACAGTGTACTTCTTACAGGCCGCCGCGGTGGTGCATTGGTTATGGCGCTGGACCGCTGACCCGAAAGACGCGAATTTGACACCGGCTCCGGAGGTCGCCCTTTTCGATCCACGAAAAATTCGCCAGATCCCACGCAGTTTAGGAATCGGTGGCACGCGAAGCAATCAGTGATGAATTTGCCTATGCCGAAGTATTTGGCATTCGGCGAAGTGTTACGAGCATGTCAACGCCTTGTTCTGTCCCCTCTTCCTCACACTCCCTTTCCCACCCATTTGCTACACTGCACAAGGCTATGCTATGCTATGAAACCCCTCCGCCTTTGTGTAGTATTATAGGCTGAGGGCTTGAGAGCAAAAGACGGAAGGAAGTGCGGGCTCAAATCATGTGCATTTCGCAGAAGTGCACATGCACATATTTCATTGCTGATGATAGTTTCCTGTTCGCATTGGACGGCGCAGCGAAAAGCTTAAACAGCTACGCTGCTAATAAGATATTACCTAACCGCCGTCAGAGGATTGCTGTTTCAAGATACCAATTAATTCTGACCGGCACATCTGAATTTTATGCCAAGGTCGATATTATAAACCTGGCAATTCTGCACGTCATTTACGGACGAAGTCGTACTGGACAATAGGCCGTAGAATATATTAAAAAAATAATAATCGCGAACCACTCGGTAGTGATTCCCGATGTTTTGGCAGTAGTATGGATAATTAAATATCTTGGTCAGCTTGCCCGCTACATCTTTTTCTGTAGTGTTAACTACAAGTTGACAGCGATTCGGAATTCATTCTAGAATTACACCTCGGTGGAAGTGAGTTGCATTGACGCACACTTTTTTTTTTTTACTTTAGATATCAATGTGCTGTCTTATTTTCCCTAGGCTGATTTCTTTGATGTACAACAACACGACTGTGAATCGCTCAGAGACACCCAGCGAATCGATGCTAATGGTCGGCATTTGAAGCGTAAAAGCAAGATCCGGTTTAATTGTGCGTTGCGAATACCGTTGTTTCCCGGTTTATTGATACGCACCAACCATACCAGCGCGCTCAGAGAATCCAAAATAAAACAAAACTTTCCAGCTGATTTCACCCGCAGGACGACAGGTAACAAATCTGCTAACTCACCGAAACAGGGCCGACTAAATTTATTTAGTGCACTTCCGCATGTTTTTCCTTTGCATGCACACGCATTGCGGCAAGTCCTCCGAATCAGACAAGAATAATGACTGACAAAAATAAGGCGAATAATCATTTTACTCTCGTTTCTGGACAAACAACATCTGCACGTCGACTCGTACCTTCTGTTGTGCGTTCGTAAATATTAGCCGCGGTGTTGTGCAATGTTGGAGCTGTGCCTTGCGTCACATGGTCTCGTTGTCACGCAGGAGGCAAAAAGCTCTGGCCCTCACCTTACTGTTACGTGACAGCAACTATATGCGAATGGCCACGTGCGATAAAGTGTAGAAAAGTGTTTAGCTCTAAGTGAAGGGTTCGATGCCCACAGCCGCGGTTGCATTTGCATAGCGCGAAATGCAAAAGAAAGAAAGAAAGAAAGAAAGAAAGAAGAAAGAAAGAAAGAAAGAAAGAAAGAAAGAAAGAAAGAAAGAAAGAAAGAAAGAAAGAAAGAAAGAAAGAAAGAAAGAAAGAAAGAAAGAAAGAAAGACGTGCATGGTGAGGGTCCACGTACAGTCAGTAGATGATGAAGAGAGCTGGTATGACTGACAGTAGCCGATACGTCACGACAGTCAATAACTTGACGCCCTTGGTAGTTATGTCACAAGTTACGATAAAATAACAACGTCGCTATTCCGACGGCTTTCAGTGGTGTGTAACTGGCTTGAATTTGTTAAATTTTTGTCTAGCAGTAGAATTCTGTACTTGCACGTTCCTTTTCCGGACTCTATATTGGAATGAGTACACTTGCGCAAGCCGTCCGTGTGGCATTTTTACCGCCAGGCCATTACCGGCTCAAGGAAGGCTGCAGGATATTTCACGCACCTTACACTTAATTGTGGAAGAGTGTGCGCACGTACTATCGTAAGCAAAATGAAAGGGAACACAGGAACGCGTGAAAAACAGACTGAAACCCAGATATCGGTGATAAGTGGCGGCAGCCGTTGGAAACATAGTAGGGAGGGGAAGGCTGTTCTAACAACTGTTGGCACTCCTGCCGTGTGTTCGTGCGCACGAAGTGCCGGACTTGACATTGCACCAAGCGCTTGTGTGATGAAAAAAATTAAAGAATGAAAGAAAAAGAAACGAATCGTTGCATGTTACTGCGGAAACTATCGCGTCTATCGAATATCGGACGATACCGTGTTATCAGTGAAATCGCGTAAGTTGCTGCTTTGTAGAAACGCCAGCGTGGTGGGAGTGCCAACAGCTAGCGGAAGAGCGCCCTCCTTCCCACTTGGTTTTTCACAGCGCCATCCGCGTATCGCTCCACGTCGATTTCGAGGCTGTTTGCCACGCGTTCCTGTGTTCCCTTTCATATTGCTCACGATAGTACCTCCTCCAACAACATTCTACTGTATTCTGTGCGTTGTTTCGCTCGTGATTGGAAATTCGCAAACATTCGTAATATTCCACGTTCGCTTGTCCTGTGATTTCAAACATTTATCACTTGTTTGTCTTGCGAAGAGGCGGAGAAGGCGATAGTAAATGATTGATTAGTGGGGTTTAACGGTCCCAAAACCAGTTCTGGTTATGAGAGACGCCGTAGTGGAGGTCTCCAGAAATTTCGACCACCTGGGGTTCTTCAACGTGCACTGACATCGCACAGCACACAGGCCTCAACATTTCGTCTCCATCCAAATGCAGCCGCCGCGGCCGGGATTCGATCCCGCGACCTTCGGATCTGCAGCCGAGTGCCATAACCACTAGACCACCGTGGCGGGGCAAGGCGATAGTAAATGTCGTGGCAACATATCCTTCGAATTTATTTCTATGATATAAATTAAGATAGACAAAAAAAAAAAACAGCGCGACCACATCGACCAACCCCCGTAAGGTGCCGCAACGCCGCTGGACAGAGCGCTAAAGCAAACGCCTAGAGTCTCCACACATTAAATGACTCATTTAAAATCAGCGTTGTGATACCTTTGCCATCGCCCTCTTTAATCTTCACACCTCGGTGACGTGTCTTTGCGGAAGAGAAAGAAACTTACATTCGTGGAAACACGCGCGCGGCAGCAGCTCTGCGGTTTCAAGGTTGACGCGAAACCGGATGGCGACAGCAAAAACTAGGTTGCGGCGCCTTCCTGCTGTGCTGGCGTTCCTCTTAGCCAGAAGGGTCTTTTAAGAAAGCGTTCCCCGTGCCGTCGATAGCTCAGTTGGTAGAGCGGTGGACTGTAGAAGTCTCGGACAACGCTGTCATCCATAGGTCGCTGGTTCGAATCCGGCTCGACGGACGCACTTTTTTTTTTCGCCATAATTTGAATTACATCGTATGGCACACGACCTACTTCGGAGGTAACCTGTAAGCTATCTCCTCACTAGAATGCACCGCCACTGCCATCAATTTTCAGCGCTATGTGCGTGGAGACACCTCAAGGTGATTTAAACAAACTACGGCAGGCTCAAATCGCATATGTTGGTTGTCAAGCGGTAGCAGGAGGGTTACTAATCGAGCCAGTTGGTGTGCCACGGCTGTAGTTTGTGTTTGCAGTGGCTCACAGAAGAAAAAGACCACGATCCTTCCGCTCCAAACACACACAAATGTTGAAGCTTCGCTTTTAGGAAGCGGAGCGCAATGGCTTCATTGGGGTCCGTTCTCATCGCCTCCTTGTAAAAGAATTTTGTTGGTTTTTTTTTTTCGTACAATCAAATTACACTCCGAGCTATCATTTCCGTAGGTTTTAAGCAGTAGTTCCCAATTTTCTGACGGATTTTACTTTGACAAATTCAATTTTGTTCATTAATGTGCCCGCGCCAAGGCTTGCGTGGTCGGGAGATCCAGGTGGCTACGGCGGTTGTTTTCAATGATTATTCCCGCCGTGGATCGCTATGCCGAGCCCGGATTTGGTGGGAAACGAGCTCCTTAGCGACTTCGCAGTTAAAGAAAAAAGAAGAGGTGTATGCGCTAGCACTTCAAGCTTCCGCTATTAATCACGGCGTCGTATGAATTGTGTGGAACAGAGAGAGAGAGACAGGAACGTACAGTGCACGTTAAAGAACCCAAGGTGGTCCAAATTTCCGGAGCCCTCCACTACGGCGTATCTCATGATAAAACCGTAGTTTTGGGATGGAAAACCTCAGGAATCAATGAATCAATCAGACACAGGAACCTTAACTAGATTTGCCCACACGGCTATCCCTTACTTCAGCACGGGAGGAGTTCAATTACTGACTCCCCCGCACAAGCGTGGCGGACAGCAAAAGCCATTCCGTGTTGTCATAAAGATCATTCGACGTGTGTTGCTTCCACTCATCTCTGAATTCATTTGGCATTGCGTGAACGTAACTTAACATATAGGCTTTAAAGGTTAACACTCCATCACGTGCGACGCATACCAGCGTATTGCTGGCCGAGAAATTAGGCTACGAGCCACACGTGGTCGTATTGCCATTGATCGTGACGCAAGTGAGAAGCATGACATGCTATTCACGTCACGACCTACCGGTTAGTGATACATTCGTGTCATTTCATGTAAATTTCCGCATATACCAGGCGAACGAGACGGGCTAGTTTGACGTCATCCAATCTTCGGCATTTCGTGTTGAAAGCGGCGCCGGTCGCCTTCAGCGTTTCATGAGGCATGAAAGCTTTCCCTTAAAAATACAAAAAAAAAAGAAAGGAGTAAAAACGGAAAAATCTGCGAACGCGTCAGAGAATCACGACAATGTAGAACGTGACAAACTAAGAACTCCAGCGAAAATAAAAACTCTATTACGTACAAGATATATACTGCGCGGCGGAATGACGGCAATGACGAAGCAAAAAAACAATGCTGCACGCCACGACGTAAAAACACGTACGCACGCGTGTATGTAGCAAACTCGTAATCCGGCACCAAATTCAGTTGTGGTACGAACATGAAAAGCTTGAAACACGACATTTCTGATATTTCTAGCTATTGTAACGTTTGAGATTGGAAATCAGTTCTGTGGACGCCAGAAAGAGAAGTGCAAGGTTCGCGAAGAAGGTCTTTGTCCCGGGTTCGAATCCTGGACCGTGACGAATTTTCTTCAACTGCGAAGCTTGCTTTCTGAGAAACCTGCGCAGGCTTCCTTGTGGCTTCATGCTACGAACGGGCGGATGCTATGTTTGTCCCATCGGTAATTGCAGCCCCTGCAATCATTTCGTAAGCACTTTTGATGGCTTACTATTGTCCCGTAAGAAGAAGATAAAGTAGAAGCAGATGAAGAAAAGGAAAAGTTGATCCCTCTGTCATAGGAATCAGTGTAGCACGAAAGCGAAACCTGTCTTTGCGAAGTTGTGGAATTTATAAGCGGCAATGTGGCGAATCGAGGGGCGGGAGATGGGTTTGGTACTGTGAACATGTGAACACCTTACATGCAGACATCAGCGACACCTCGACACGGCACAGGGATCGTCGGCAGTTGTACACAAGGGAAAGTTCTCAAACGACTCACATTGCTCGGGAGACACTGAATTGCACGCTCCAAAGCCCTGTGCAAATGTTCCATAAACAAGGAGCTTCCGCAAACGGTGAGATTTTGCAAGCGAAAACGCACGGTTTGTCAGCGGATCGTTTTGTGAACACACAGCTCATTGCAGCGAAATGCGCATCATTTGCTTGCCGGCGGCCGTCCTTGCGTTCATGGAGCAAGCAGTGCGCGTCGAAACTCAACACACCTGGCCACGCAAGACAAGTTTCGTAGCGGCCGCGTTCGTACTTTGCCCGAGGAACGTACCGTCACGGCGCCGCCACGCCCCTAACTTCCGCGGCGGTCGAAACGCGAAGACTATTGAATATTGAAGCGCTGACAACCGGCGCGAATTAGCATGACAATCTGCTTCGCTCTATCCATCGTTCCTAGAAGGCGGTACCACCTCAGCGAACGAAGGGTGCTGTATAAGTGAGGCGATATTAATTTAAGAGTAATTCTTCTTGTTAAACACTATAGTTAACTGTGCTAAACACCTTTACTTTAGCCGGACGACAATTAAATGCAACTTATAAAGCGATGTAGTGAACATATAAGGCCCATCTGTTCCCTATATGAGCAATGTTGCCGTGGTGTATCGGTAGAGCTTCCAGCTCAACTCGTCAAATCCCGGTTGAAGCTGGGTTCGAGTCCGACGGGGTGGAACTTTCATTGTGAATGCATGTTCATTTTTTCAGACATCCACTTCCGTTACGGAAGTACGTCACTGATTTCTTTGTAGACCATGGCAAAAAAAAAAAACACTTTGTGTTAAAAGAAGAAGGTCTCGGCAGGTTTGTCCTGCGCGGTCACGCCTCCTGAACCGTCTGTAAATGAATTACAAACCCTTGTAATGTTAACTAAGACTGCAGTTGTGACCAACCAAAAGTAGGACACCTTGCGGCACTTTTTCTCGAATCTCAAAGGACCTACAGCCCAGAAACAAAGCTACGTTTCTGAGAAATAAGAAAAGGAAACAGGACGTTATCGAAATTTTAAATTACACACAGTTTACGGATTCGGCTCCTGACATTTGTTCTCCACATTCCTGGTTGCCACTAGAAAATGTACAATAAAGCTTTTAAACCTACGAGCCAAGCGGAAAATGCTCGCGTGCAGTGCGCGGCCTGTGGGTATAGAGATCGTAAAATATATACACCATAATATATACACTATAATATATAGCACTGTAATATGTACATTGGTGGAGGTGCTGTAGTGCCCAACACCTCCACCACTCTGTAAGGCAGCAGTGCAGCTGTTGTCTGGACGACTTTATTCGGCCGAGCCACGCGCTGAACGGAGACGATGCCCACAGTGATGATGATTATGTACAGGTGAAGAAGATCGAAACGATTAATATTGTGCTCACACTTCAATGCTCGCTCTGATTTCGAATGCTCTGCCGAGAAATGGCATGTCCTAGGCTCGCTTGCGATAGTTTTCGTAGCTTGGAAAGATTTGTATAAACGAGTATTCGAAGCGAACAAGCGCAATGTAATAATAATTGTTGGGGTTTTACGAGCCAAAACCAGCTACGAGTGGAAGGAAGGGTGGTCACCCGGAGAAGGTTTCCGGGTGACCTGCCCCTTTCCGCGTTAAATATATCTTGCGAGTTATTTTTCGAAAACATCTAAACCAAAGTACGATGTTATTGCGACACTGCATTTTTTTCCCGCATCCCAGATAGAGTGCCGAGTATTGCGCGGTCTTTAACCCGTTCCGCAGGTGATGCCGAAGGTGATAAGATCCTGCCCGCGCGTGCAAAACACAGCTGGCTCCAAAACATCTGGAGCCGGCTGATATCAGCGGGTCTCACGCGATCCGTACACACTTAAACGACTAGCGATTACTGTTCGCCTCTTTAATGTTCGCCGTTTAGGCGCGTGTCTTCACTGATGCTGCATTTTGCAGTTTAGGTTATCGGAGATATGTTGATCACCCAGAAAAGAAAAAGAAAGAACAAGGAAACAAAGGAGGAGACAGGACAGCGCTATCTCCAGACAACTATTCACAGTTTTTTTTTTTTTTGGGGGGGGGGGGGGGGACTACGCCGCAGAGTTGAAGAAAAAGTAGTAAGGTAACTTTATCGAGTTCGTAGTAAATAGAATTCCCGAGGTTGTTTCCTAGTATAACTATGCGGCAGGTGACGGTAAGCGAGTTTAGTATGTGTTGTCTCGTTCAGTTATGAGCTGTGCAGAGACTGAGATTAGAGTTTGTCGGCCTCTCCGATGTTCTATGATAAGGCAAATATAAACAAAGAAACAAATACAAATGAATGAAATCGGCTTTAGCGGCCAGAAACTGCAGTTCGAGATTTGAGAGACGGCACCTTCACTATCTCTCGAGAAGCACAGCGCTTTCGTTTTGCTCCCGAGTAACTGATACGTTCTACCTGCAAGCTCTGTGGGCATTGCAGAAAACATGACGTTTGTTTGGCTTGTACACATGATGACTCATGCTATGGTGTCCATTCCTGACGAGAACAATCCATCTATTTAGGAGATAGAATGCTGACCCTAGAACAGATTGTTGGGCTGTAGTTGGTCTTGCATAACTGAGTTCAATTTTATTTGCAAGCACATCGGATCTACCCACGGTCTATGTATCGTCTTTCTGTTGCACGCGCGTACGCGAAAAAAGGATGTATACGATATATACGGTGATAAGTTTTCCTGCTAATAAACACTGTAAGTTGTGAGTAGCGCTTCTGTTGGTCTTTCCTTTCTGTGCGTCCTGTCGTTTGTTTTACGCTAAACTTTCACTTCGTTAAGCCGACTCATTAGGTAGCATTAGAGCGATCGGCGTACTACAGGCGAAACCAGTCAGCAAGAGAATTGCAGTTCGGATAATCCAAACCGAATACAGTGACCCCAATAAAAGAGCTTTAGGCTGCGCTCGTTACCTCCGATAAGAAAGATTGTCGTCGTATCTCGTGGTGATTATATAGCCATGTTCTTCTTGGGTCATCCAGTACGCGACAAGCAATTTATTACGTCACGGTTAATTTTCTAGTATGATCAGAAATCGTGCAGCCCTTATCTGCAGCAATGTTTCTTTTTCTTTTTCTTTTTTTTACTCGACTGGTTCATTGTACCACAATCCAGTGGCATGGCGACCCCTCCTTAACACAGGGCACTTTTTCACTGGGCTTATCATCCGCAATAAGCCTATTCGTCGTGGACAACCGTGGAAATTTGTTAATTACACTGTAACCTGACTAGAGTCGCAAACGAAGTCTGCAGGCCAAGCCGTCAATTTCCAAGGTGCATGCCTTTCTTTTTTCTCTCAGTGAGGTGCTGTGTTTACTGCAAGTCCGCACTCCCGTCTCGAGTACTGTGACAGAGCAAAAGCCATGAAATAAAGAAATGCGGGGAACGCAGCGGTCCTCGACACACTTACTTGGGACGTTCCCTGCAGATAACGCTATAACCACAACACACGGTTATCGGCGTCGTCGAGGCAAGCGTCAAGGTGTATCAACTATGGTGTTTGCGCGTTGCACGCACAGCTTTCCTGCCACTCTCCGTATCAGTTGAAGGTAGGGTTAAGAACCGCGGTAAACATTTGCAGCTGGTAGAAACTCCCTGCGCCGGATCCATACATGCTGCCTCGTATCAAACGAAACAGATGGCAGTGCGAATTGCCTCAGCGGAGTTTTAAACGGACAGGAAGGCGCAATTTCAATTTTACACTGTCTAACACATATTTCAAGATACAGATGTAAAGTACAATCGTTAAAATATAAAGGTCTAGGTTCCCCCCCTTAAGCTTTCTGCTTATACCTCCCCCGTGACGTCAGTGTGACGTCATCGTGACTCCACAAATTGGGTTTCGGAACTAATAATACATGCCACCTTCTGTCAACCGTACCGATCATACATGACGGCTGCTTCTGCAGCAGCTGTTGTGGTCGTTGTACTACTACTACTATACTACGACGACGACGACCACCACCACAATAATAATAATAATAATAATAATAATAATAATAATAATAATAATAATAATAATAATAATAATAATAATAATAATAATAATAATAATAAAAACCATGGATATCATAATGAACAATTACAGCAAAAAGTTCGCTCTTTCAAAGGAGCAATTTTTCACGCAGTTATGAATTAGCGAATCCCAAAATATGCAGGTGCCTCATTAGCCGCTAGAAAAACTTGTTCCTGACCTCGTCTTTGAATTAAAAAGTCTAGAACTCATAACCATGACTATAATCTAGCACACAACGATGATGAAGTACACGACATTTCCCGTTGTATTAAATTTTCGAGAAGCACTAACAACATTGTTTATCTCAGAACATTTTTAACCTAGTTACTCACTGTATTTGCCGTTGTCCTGCGTGCGTTTTTACCACCACCCCTCTGCAGTTCCAATTGGTTTGAGTGGTAATTAAGGCGAAAAACTAAACAAATTGAATTAGGCATAAAAAAAAGTAACGTCCGTCGAGCCGGATTCGAACCAGCGACCTATGGATGCCAGCGTTGTCTGAGACTTCTACAGTCCACCGCTCTACCAACTGAGCTATCGACGGCACAAAGACCGGCAGCCTCAAGAACGCTTTTCACGTGTTGCGGAAGCAGTTGGCAGGAAAGTGGGGCAGCGGTCCACTCTCGGGCGACAGGTTTCTTTGGGCACTCTCCCGGCGCCTTCGTACGCCGCCACTACTCTCATGTACGGAATGTCTTGCTAGCTCACTGCTCTCTTTATTACATATTAATGAACTACCTAGTAAGATTGCTTGCAAAAATAAGCCTGTATACACTGCACACCGATGACTATGCATTATACGACCCCATTAAATGTCCTGTTGATCATCAGCAGATTAACCGTTAGTTTCCAAATTTCTGTTTCTAGTGTGATTCACGGCAGGCGAATATTAATCTTAGCAAAAGAGTCATAACATTTTGTAATCGAATTTCATAACTCTTGTTTAATTGCTCTCGTAACGGAGTAAAAGCAGCTCTAATTCATGAATACAAATATTTAGGCATTATTGTGATCCTTGATCGCTCGTGTTCGAAGCATACTGAATCTGTTCACAACTAAGCACTGCGTAAGAACGTTACTTATGGAGAATGATTAAACGCCCACGGACGCTAAAATTTTATGTGTTTAACAAATACCCGATGTCGCCAGTGCACAAGTGCGCTTGCATTGTCCGGCGTCCTAATAAGCAACGTGAAATTAATTTTTCTTCCACAATATGTTGAAAGACACGCGGTTCATTTCATCCTTAACCTTTACAAAGAGCGATTCTTCTCCGTCCAAAGCGCAAGATTCACCTAATCTGACAAATCTTTATCAGCGTGTTTATTACAAAAACACTACACAGTATTGTCAATTCTTCCTGCACACTACCAAATTCCACATTGAAGTTCCGCAAGAAACAAAGAAGGTCGCCATCACGGAGCTACCTCGAGCTAAACACAATATCTATGTATACACTGACTAACATCTTCAATTTAGCTTATGTCCCGGACAATGGAGAAATGAAACTATTTAAGCGGTAGAACTCCTGGTGCACCGCTTGATCTTGGTGCATGCATCGCAAAACGTAACCGCCTTAAATATTTATTCACCTACTGGCCGCGAGACCGACGTATAGGGCACAGCACCGTCACCGCGTCAATGTGGGTATAGGCGGCAAGCGGCCCGCACTGAAATGTACACAGCGGTGCTCCGTTATTTAGGTAAAAAGAAGGGTTGATTGCTGTCATATGGTGTTATAGACGTACTCCAATGTCACGTCAGTGCACGAGTCACGCAGAATGTTCGTATTATATATGAGATAAGCGTAGTCTGCCGTTAAACAGGGCAGTGGCATCACCTAGACCCATTGCGTTGCTCTCTCTCTCTCTTTCTTTTGGCCTTATTTAAGTTCTGTGCTGTCTTCAATGTTTGTATTGCTGTTCCGTGACCGAAATGGTTCAGTATCGTCTTCTCTGCTCATCACTTACTATACCGGCTGAGCGCGCGCGCGCACGCACGCACATACACACACAGAGATAGAGAAAGCGAGAGAAGAGAAGAAGAAGAAGAAGAAGAAGAAGAAGAAGAAGAAGAAGAAGAAGAAGAGAAGAAGAAGAATGTTACTGTAAATGACTTGAAGTAGCAGCTTGTGTACCATATGTACTAGACAACTTACACCACGCATATGTGTGGTCGCCTTTTCTTGCCATCTTTTAATAAGCTCAAGGTACTTAACCAGTTCACGCAGTTGGTCAAGCTACGTGACTGTGACAGCGGTTGAGCACTATCACACTGTTTGGCACGCGCTTATATTAAGGAAATAATTTAACTGTTAAACACACGGCTTTCTTCGCATGACTACTCGCGTGACCGCGACACGAAAATGTTCCATTTATGTTACGGACCAGGAACACACGTTCTTCAAGCGGGAAATGCCTTGTACTCTCCGTCATGCCAACAACAATACAGTGAAGCTCAAGTTGAGCATTAAACACCGGCAACTCAGTTTTACAGCTGATCGCCGCGTAATGCATAACCCTCGTGCTTTTCCTTTTTCCTATTTAATCCATGTTGGCGGACATTTATGCCTAAGGGCCAGAATTCACTTGTGAGGCGGAAACTCCCTCCGTAGTGGTACCAAAGCTGTACATTAAAAGGACGTCTTAAGCTCAATTCCGCCCTGCTTCCGGAGCCCTCGCTCTGCTTCCCGCAGTTAAAGAAGGTGCGTTCGTTGTGCTACCTTTGGACTCCCTGAAGGTTAAAGCTAAAGAGGCACTTGACAATAATTTTTCGCGCAATGTTTCGGTAGTGCTGACTAAATTGAGAGTATAAGCTACCAAGCTATGCCTCAAATTGAACCTCACAAAGCTAGCCCAAAGTGTTGACAACAGCAATTCTCTGGCATTAGATGTGTTTTTCTCGTCCAAAACACAGAAGCCTAACTGGCCCCTTCGGGTCATCGTGTCAGAGCAAGGCACTTGGCAAAAATCCGTAGCACAGTTCCTACAGGACAAATTGAAGATTTTAACAGTTAATAACAGTTAAGGACCCGTTTCTAGTGAAAAATTCGGAACAAGTCATCGAATTCTTGCAAGAACAAGGTACCAATCATCTCAAAGCCTTTTCCATCGACGTCCAAGACCTCTACTATTCACTACCGCATAATGACTGCTCAGCTGTGCATCGACGCTCACGGTGCCATTGGGTTTGCGAACTGTGCATGTGTTTCAGTGGAAGGAATCTTGGAGCTCTTGTCATTCTACTTACGGTCTACCCGTTCTCAGTATGGATGACATTATTTATCTTCAGAAACACGGGTGATCAATAGCTCCCATTTTAAGTGATTTGTTTCTCGCAAAAAAAAAAACAAGAAGAAAACAAACAGGGATATCCAATGTAAGCTCAGTGGTTCTAGTGTTTAGAAAGTTATAAGATACTTAGGGACGATTATTTGGTTTTCCTTGAAGGCGGCAAGGAAGATTTCGAGAAGGGGATGGCTCGAACGCTTCAAATGTTCACAGAATGTTTAAGTCCCTTGCGTATAACGCACGAGGAACCAGATAAAGGCACGCTGAGGTATCTAGACATAAAGCTGATGTTCACGGTCCAGCACATCTGTTGGCAGTACCAACCTCGTGGTAGCAAACCTTTGGTGCCCTTCTCTTCAGGACACTCGTAGCTTGTCAAAAGAGGAATAGCTAAACTCACCCAACGGAATGCCTTAAAAAAGTCCTGTTCGCACAAATGCGAGGATAGTTTCCGTGCCCAAACAAGCCGCTTAACTCAAGCAGGCTATACTCAGTTCGTCATGGCGTCAGCCGCCGAAGGGCTCTTAAGAACCATGAAAAGAGGCAGTCGTAAAATTTCAGGGACCATCAGGGAACATCAAGCACGTCAGCAAAGCCTAACTGTTATCCCATACATACATGGTATATCACATCATCTCAAGAAGATAGCAAGCAAGGCAAATATAAAAGTAGTGTTTTCTGCACCCAACAAACTTTCTAAGCTTTGCAAAGCCAGCTATAAACCTGCCCGGAAAGTATTTGCAAAAACACAGAGGTACCCAATTGTTTCATGTCAAAAGGGGATAGTGTATTCATTCCATCTTTCATGTGGCAAGAAATACACGGGACAAACTGGCAGATGTCTTAATATTAGGCCTCTGGAACATAATAACAGGCTTCAGAACGTAACCGCTGGTCATCTCAGTACAGACTGTAGACGGTGTGAGTGCACACCATTGCTAAAGAAAAGCATGGTCATTGGCACGAGTTGCAAGCAAACCACCCGCGAGATCATCGAAGCCGTTTAATGGCAGCATCAGGTTGCTCCTTCCCCTGTCTATCTCCCCCTTTTATTTGTGTTGTCTTGATGACTCAGGCAAGTCATTGCGCCTGGTGCGCCACTCAACACACGTTTTTCACTCTGTTCATTAAACATTTTGTTGAAAGTAAGCGCTGTGTCCAGTCCTCCCTTCTTCGCTTCGTCTTTGTCCCTAACTGTGCGCTACCTGCTACAACATGCTTAACCACCAACAAGCCCACTCACACGTTCTATCAAGTTTATTTGTGTTGTCACAAGACAATCACATATCGTTATTGTCTTACGCTTACTTTGTCTTACTTTGTCGTACGCTTGAAAGACACAGCAGCAGCTAAACTGAATTGATCGTTTTGAATCGAGGGTGCGACGATGACATAGCACGTTCTCGACACATGCACTCAGTGGTCTTCAGAAGGAGAAAAGACTCTCCACCACAAAGTAAAATATTGCCGTATGTTTGGACAAGAATCCACGCTTTCATTTAACAATGCACCAGCACGAGGATGATATGGATGGATGTAGGCGCGGATGTAAACACGAAGTGGCTAGCAGACGACGCAAGGAGCCATCCACACTTTGGAGCTTTGTCCTCTTGCCGCTAGGCGCCGACACCACTCGATCTCGCGGCCAACGATTGTGCTCATTTGTTTTGCATAACAGAGTCTTTTGACATTGTTCAAACAGTCCAAATCCACTCTTGTAATAGGCCAGAATGATATGCAGTATGTATAAATCGTCCCGCCAAGGTGGCCTAGTGCTATGAAACTCGGCTGCGGACCGAAGGTCGCGGGATCGAATCCCGGTCGCGGCGGCTGCATTTCGACAAAGGCGAAATTTTGACGCCCGTGTACTGTGCGATGTCAGTGCACGTTAAGAAACCCCAAGTGGTCGAAACTTCCGAAGCCCTCCACTATGGCGTCTCTCATAATCAAACCATGGTTTTGGGACTTAAAACCCCACCGATCAATCAGTACGTATAAATCAAATAAATGAATAAAAGGGACTTGAAAAGCAACGGTAAATGAAGTGAGTACAGCACCGTATATACAACACATGTGTGACATCAGGAATTACGTCTAGGCATGCGGTCACGGACAACACGTTACGTACTACGCGATAACTGCGTTCGTTGTTGTTACGGTATACAAGAGTATAGTGCGGTAAACGACAGTCAGTTGGCGCTGTAATTACGAAACAGCATTGTTTAGTACGCTCTATTATAATGGTTGTGTTTTGCATGTCGAGTTGCACTAACGTTATGAGGACACATCCTGGACGTTGGCACCCATGTTAACTTGGCCACACGGGACGCCTTAATGTGTGCCTTATAAGTATGAGCACGCGTGTGCGTTTGTGTATTCACTACGTTCGTACGCAAACTGCGGCTTTTGTGATCGGTGATTGACCCCGATGCTCCTCAGCCTTCGTGAACAACGAGCAGACTGCCGCTGTAAGCGCTTACGTGAGATTTATTGGTCCCGGTTGAGAACACGATTTTACGTAGAAAAATAAATAAATCACTGTAACATCATACGGTAACCTCCACGGCATTTTCTTTTTCACGGAAGCCCGAAAAAAACATTGTTTTAGCGAAATTGCCCACCCGTGCGCGCTACAGAGCTTTGAGCGGCAAAGTTTCTTAAGGGACAGGCGTCGGCTTGATGGCAGAGGTTAATTTGACCCGAAATTACTGCCTCTTGGTCATTAGCGGACCTTATTTATGCCTCTTCTCCGCGCCGTCAAGCCTGCGTCCATTGTCTGCTTTCCGCCATTCTTGATGCTCCCGAGGAAACCCTTAAGCGTCGTCATCAGACTGGAAGCGAAGGGGTTATTAAAAAGGAGTAAGTCCACTTGTTACTGGACGCCTTTTAATGGGGCCGGCGCTCTCCTGTGATCTTTGAATTGTTTCGGCGTGACCGCAGAACACTGGACTTTCAAAAGCGTGCGTACTGAAAAAGCACCGCGAGAAAAGCAAATGAAAAAGCACATTATTTCAAGCCGGCAGCTTGGTGGCGCGTAACCAACAGCTTGCGATAAGGCATCCCGTCGGTAGTTTTATACTAGCTGCGTGCAACAGCTCGCACTTTGGTCTCAGACATCAGGGTGACGCCGCGCAGCGCCTCTTTGTACGCTCACAGACACCGGCAGTGCATAGAGGACTATTTTGCGCGTGCCGGCAGGCGCTCTGTAAAGGTGGTTGCTAGTTTATAAAGTAGAGCCGCCAAAAAAATGGCCGTGAGTGGTTGTTCGTGCGCTGCTAGTGCAGTGAAGAGGCATTTAATTTTCGAGTGTGCCGCTCCGCACGGCGTCAGGTTGAAGGATGATGTGTTACACTGTGGTGTACACATGCAGTCACGTAATGCCGGAAATTGTGCCCGGAATCCGCTGCTCTTTTAATTCGGTCGAGCATGAGACCGTGAAACGCGCGGTACGTCGTGTTTATACTAACACACACGCATAGACACGCTACCGCGGTCACGTGCGCGAGAGACCATTTATCGAGGTATCGAAACACTTATCGAGCGGCCGTGATCGATACATTGTTACAGCTACACTATACTTTAGCTATCTGGAGGGGAGATTATGTTACCGTGCACATATTCATTGTATCGCGCAAAGCGAAGACGAATAGCCGTATAATAAGATTGCGCTGTAAAATTACGCGGAAGGCCTGTTCGTGTGATATAGCATTCACGTTCTAGATGGGAGATATCCTGTGCGATTATCTATTATCTCTCGTCGCCGGAGTAGCTGGCATATTTTGCGGGACAGCCCAACGACAACTCCTTCCTCAGCTGCGTGTGCATCAGGTTGGTGATTACAAAGATAATTTCAGGGCAGTGTATGAGTTCGCCAGTTAACACTGGCGACGTTTTTTTTTTTATTATTATCGCGCAAACTTCGGATGACCTTATCTGGTTTCTTATGTTGTGTCTACAACGTTAATGTGAGAGCGAATGAAACGCCACATTTTCTATTTGTCTCATTAATAGTGTAACTTGTGGCATGTATTAAATAATAATCTTGCCGGACAGGGGTTATTAGCGTCGACCCCGCAATATCGGCAGCTTTATGACTGCACTTGGCCGCAGCGCTGTGCGCGACTGATAGCAAACAATACAGGTCCGAGGGCGCCTAGTTACGAATATGCAGTCTTGACCAGCGAGAGAAGCATCTTGCTGCACGCTGTTGCTCGGGCGTGTGTAATACTATTACTAAAATTTGAGCACCGCCATTGCTTTCGATGTTACGTGCCTCTATTTTCACGATATTTAGTGCCACTACATATTACAGGACAACAGGCACACGCTTTCAATGCAGCGTTTTACTGCATTGCAGGTACATACATACATACATACATACATACATACATACATACATACATACATACATACATACATACATACATACATACATACATACATACATACATACATACATACATACATACATACATACATACATACATACATACATACATCACGTTAACTGCCATCACGAGGAAAAATTACATTTCGTTCATATCAAAAAACACTTGCGACGGTCCCCTCCTTGTACTCTAGTGTTCACAACTTTTGAAGACGTCTCTGAAATTATGCAGAAACGTCTACTCTCTCACGAAAAAAAGAAAAAGAAAAGCTATTGCTATTACGAATAAAGATTGAAGCATGAGAGCCGATTTCGTAAGTATTTTCAATCGCAATAACTTACGATTTGTCGCCTTTTTTATTATCTCCTTGACTCAGTAAGATGAACAGTTCGGCGGGGCGGTCAATATTATCTTTATTTGTTGCACAGCATGCAAGTATCAAGGACACGACAAGAACCCTGTAAGCGCCTCTCTCGCGCGCTTACGCACTGTACCCATACATGTGCATGCAACAAACTGGAAAAAATCGGGGGCCTACGAAATGCAAAAGCGCTGAATTAAGCTAGGTTTTCGCACATAGCTCCACCGTTCAAGCCCCAACGTGTGATCAGACTTTGCGACCAAAACAGAGTTTCGGTACATTATAAGCCTCGAGCCCTTAACATTTACCGTGCAACCTGTGTGCCGTAAGCTGTTGTTGCCGATAGCACGTCAACTACTTTTACTGGCCTGACATGGTTTTACGCAGTGGTCTTGAGCCATAGGCTTGCGCAGGGCTCTGCATAGAGGGGGGGGGGGGGGCGCATTTCGGTCAAAACGCAGTGCAATGTAAAGGTATGGGGAAGATTTGGCGCCCCCATTAGGCGATTGGGGCGCTCCCTGCAACACCTCCCCCCCAACCCCCCTTTACTTTGCGCACGTCCACGTCCAGAGCGTACGAACACCCAATCAGGCAAGTACACATTCTTTAGTGCTGACAACGTTGAAACTGATGAAGACAATAGGAAGAAGCTCACTCCACAGAAAGTACGTTATGGGACAAAGTGCCGTCATGCGTGCTGCCAAGCGCTCTATCCTCTGTGTAACATTCATTTCTTTCAAAAATTTTCCGGCACTATTAAAGGGGGTTTCCTTGCCTGCATCATGTATGACCAATTGGCCCAAGGTGCCGATCTCTCTCACGACCTGTCTTTCGAAAACACCGAACTGGATTCTTACGGGAATTGTCGAGGCTAAATTTGCCGCTTCTTATATGCGAGGCGCCATTCCGCGTCGGCTTGTTCGGGTTCTTCTTTGGACAAAAAGTTTGTCCGTTCGCCGTCCCCGCTAGATGTGTCTGGCCACCGCGGCCGTCGCCGAATGCCATCGATCGTAACGGCCGCACCACCTCGCGTCACGTGCAGTCGCAACAATGACGCCGTAGTCACGAAGCAGCAGCTGTTGCTGAGGGTTGACTCGCCGTCAGCGGCAGCGAAATGGAGCAGCCTCGTAGGGCTGGCGGCCACTGCCCTGTGCAGTTCCTTGCACAATGAGAGAATGGCAGAGTGCAGCCGAACAAGGGGACGTGTCGGTCGTCACGTAGGCACGGAGTCTTTCGGGCGTATACCGCTTCCTTCATTTTAGCTCGTTCCAGCTGTCGACGTAGTCGACCCATTGTGCGCTCGTTAGAGAGGCGGAAAGAATCGAAAAACGTTGTTAAATGTACGTGCATTCCCGCAACAGCGATGACGCAGTCTCACGCGTACAAACGTACAATGCGCAATGTCAGGATCGAGAACTGCTGTGGCAAAGCACGAAGGAGAAATGGATCGGCGGCTTAGCCAAGATGTCATTTCGGTAAAGGGGTTTGCGTGTGTGTGCGTGCGTGCGTGTGAAAGAGGGAGGGGGGGGGGCAGGGATGCGACTGACTTTTTTTATGTGTTCGTGCCTTTATGCGTTCGTGTTTTTATGTGTCCGTAAGAAAATTTGGTGGGGCGAGGGGAGAGAAGGGGGTGACTCCTTAGGCTAGGCCACGGAAAAGGATCAACCGAACACATGCGTTGGTTGCAAAGGTAAGAACAACGTTTCGGACAGTATACACATTACTAAAACCAAGGTCTTGGGGGACCCTCCTAAACGAACGCCTCCTGTCAGTGTATAATAAGAAAGCCTATTGATGGAATCTTCTATTTTTGGCTTGGTGTGCCTTGTCAGCTGACTTTATGGCACGATCGCTTTTCTGCGTCATTCGATGCGCGTCGTCTGAGATGCTTGCGAAAAAAAGAGTGAAGTAGCTGGGAAACGAAACTGAGAAGGAGACGATTTGATCTATGGTGTTTCACGTCCCGAACCACGATATGACTGTGAGAGACACCGCAGGGGGCCCCGAAAATTTCGATCACCTGGCGTCCTTTAACGTGCACTGACGCAGCACAATGCACCGGCCTCAATATTTCGCCTCCATCGAAACGCAACCACCGCCGCCGGGATTCGATCCCACAACCCTCGGATCAGCAGCCGAGTGCCATAGCCACAGGACCACCGTGGCGAGACAACTGACTGCACAGAATGAGGCGAACCTCAGAAGGACCAAAAATATACATGCATCCCCCCAAGCGCATTAGCCGAAGCCCTAACTTGGAACAATTCCTGATTTGCTTTATTGAATGAGTGTTTGTTGCTTAGTTCACGCTACTAATAGCCGCTATCTCATTTTTTTTTTTTTTTTCGTGAAGACAGAAGTTCAGTTCGGGAAGCTTTCGAGGTTCGTCCGCAATCCCACGGAAGCAACACGAGCACACCGCTGCGCCCAGTTGGCGTGGCAAAGTCGCACCGCCATGGAACGCAACAGAGGAAGCAACTAAAACGCTGTTACTCACTTTGGTAACAATGTACCCATGTGGCGACTGAAGAAGAGTCTATTAGTATACACAAGATTTTTCAGTGTACTCGCAAAATGCGCAGATAGCGCGTCATCTACAACTGCAATAGCTGCTCGCAAAATACCTCGGATAGTTTTCACAAAGACGTCCTACCATAAAGACGTTCGTAAGAGAATATTTCAACCAATGATGACGTAATATTTCAGCCAGCCACGATGAAGGGCATACGATTGTTGCTTTGCTGGGCATAGGTGTGCCCATAAAAAAAAATGAGTTTTAACATTAACAGCCTGGATACTGCGTCTTGCACCGTGAGGACCACGTCACAACATGTGCTACTACGAATCAGCGTGCCTTTAATCAAAGCGTTGCTTGATCCCTTAGGAACACGCCAACTAATGACACGCACATCAGCAGACATTAGCATGCTTTTCTATTCCATGAAACGCACGCCTATGCAGCAAAGTGCCGATGTTGTAACTTGAGCCTAATAAGCCCACGTTACGCAGACACCTACTCCAGTTTTCATAAAGACGTTAATCCTGCTCGTAACGCATGGCTCAGTGCGGAACAATTTGTCATAGGCTAATTCCTCGCCGGCTGCCTCGCACGACATCGATAATGCATGGGGTCTGTGGAATTACCAGGGCTATGGACGTCAACAATGAGTAACTATCAAAAGCCAGTGGACGAAGTGAACATAATACGTCTCCTTGGGATGCGCCATGTAAGAAATGTCTCCGAACTTGGGCCCTGGAACCACGCTTCGTAAAAGCACGTTTAGGTTTTTTTCTTCTGCTGGAACGAGTACCGAGTGGCACACTTTGTTCCTTGCGCACAACTTTCGATTCCCTTCCTGAAGTGACCGGGGACGAAGTGAAATAACATTAATTAAAGATAATTAGAAATAAAAACTGACGCTTTAAATGTTGTATACGATGACACATGCGACATCACATAGCACAGGTCTTTCATACTGAAGAGGCATTCGTGCAGCAGCACAGTTAATGAAAATTAATTAAATCGCTTTCGATTCAACTTGTAATAATATGTGCCTCATAACCGGCTTGAATGTGGAGGTATGACCCAGAGACATCCGGGTATGGGCCATACGACTAAACGAAAGAACGAGCGAAGAAACGAATGCAAATCCCTTGAAGGAACGAACGAACCATAGAAAGAAAGAAAGAAAGAAAGCCTAGAAAGAAAGAAGAAGAAAGAAAGAAGAAAGAAAGAAAGAAAGAAAGAAAGAAAGAAAGAAAGAAAGCCTAGAAAGAAAGAATAAAGAAAGGAAAAAAGCCTAGAAGGAAAGAAAGAAAGAAAGCCTAGAAAGAAAGAAAGAAAGAAAGAAAGAAAGAAAGAAAGAAAGAAAGAAAGAAAGAAAGAAAGAAAGAGCGGCTCATACCCGCGTTGTGGATGACGAGGTAGCTGTAGGGCCACACCAATGCCGAGATGCAAGTGCCACTGCGAGTGCAAACTTAATCCTCCTAAGTCAAGAATTAAACTCGCCTACCAGCCTTCTTTCAATACTTTACCACGCTGAGTGATTGCTTTTGAAAATTAGCACGTTCTTTCTTTCATTAGTATCCTACCCCTTGCCGTTTACTGCGTGCATTTATAAAAAAGAACAATAAAACAAAAGCGTGACACAGGCGCATCTTTGTCTTAGCACTGATAATTGTCGAGAGAAACAGTCAATAGGCGGCGCCATTTATCTAGATAAGGGACCTGTCACTTTCGTTTAGCAAACAGCTGTAATATTATTACTACCCCCTTCCAGGTGTTGGTGAAGATAAAATGATAATTGCATACTGCGGCCACAGCAGGAGGCAGGCACTGCTGCGAGGGGTTGAAGGCTGTGACAGCCTTTATCTCCGATGGACGGCAAATTAAGCGTTTTATCTGTCTGGCCACGAACGGATAATAAGGAAGAGGGCATTAGGCGTCAATCCGCACCGCGTGAAATCGCTGACGAGCCAAGCACGGAATGGACACATGGTCTAACAGGCGACCCGATAGCCAGGGGATATCTGCGCAGCATGTGGTTCACCTGTAACGAACCATACTGTCTTGACGGCCGTATACGCTTGTAGCTCCGAACAATTACTCGCACCATACGTGCCGCACAGTTCAGCCAGTTTGCCGTAGTAAAGGTATTGCTAAATATATCTTTTACCTTATCATTAAGACGGCTTCTATAGCTTGCGTATCACATAGCTAACGCGTGCTTTGCTAGCGATGTGAAACCATTCCGGCAGTCAACGTTGCTGTGTATTCAGGCCTCCAAGAGTTGGCTTCGAAGAGCTGGCTTCATTTTAAATAACTTTATTCGTATCAGTGCAGAAGTGGCACGTTTTAGAACAAACTAGAAGAGAAGCTGAGAGGAAGATGGAGGCTTGAATCGATGATCAGATCGCTGAAAACGATTGAGAACAGATCATGTCGCAGGAGCCAACGTTTCGACAAGTGGACTTGTCTTCGTCAGGACAGCGACTGTCCTGACGAAGAGAAATACACTTGTCGAAACGTTGGCTCCTGCGACATTTCCTGTTCTCAATCGCTTTTAGCGATCTGTTCAACATCTTAAAACAAGCATTGTTGCGGGTGAGGCAGAAGTAAGGCGAAACCCTGCCTCTTTCTTCTTCTTTGCTGACGCTACGATATTCCCATCAAGTTTCCTCTTAATGGACAGGTCACTGACTTCCCGCAATAGCGTGCTTGTGTCACTCTAAATCGTCTCTTTCTTTTATGAACCCAACGCTATCGACAATTTCATGATGTGAAACATAATGCACACGTGAGGTGTGCCCACCCATGGTGTTCATATTCTCCGCCCAAGGCCGCTTGAACAGCCAATCTGGACGCACTGAGGGGTCTCCTCCCTGTGTTATTGGACAGAAATGCGACCCAAGGAAAACCTCCTTTCCTACTGAATCATTCCCACCTGTTCAATATAATTTTCAAACAGCACATACACAGCGCAGCTGGAATAAAACATTCGAAGCTTGCGAACAGGCTCGAACACGCACGCGCTCCCTCTTTCCAAACAAAGATACAAACGTAAAAGCTCGTCCATGGTACCTCTTTATATGAGTAGCTGCCAGCGAACCAAGACACAGAAAATTTGATGAGTAAAGGCGATCAGCCAATGGAAACAAGGTATTAGGAATGAAAGGTTTTGTCATTTCCCTTTAGAGTGATGGAAGACCAGCGCGCAGAGGCAGAAAGCACACGGACAACTTGAACAAGGAAGCGGCCCTGCATTTTGGCCCAACCAAATACGAGAAAATGCCTATTGTTGCCTGAATGTCAAGACAACGCATGTGCTACTACGTTAAAATATTTACGCCTAATGGTTTTGTTAGAGATATTTTTTCGGTATTTGGTGCATATCTAAAACCGCAAACAAATGCATTGTATTCCTGAATTGTATTGCTCTACCACTTTTGTACTGTGTGCTTCTTGCCGTTCCTGCAATAATCCCTACTTCTTGGGATTGGTAGTATGTTTAAATAAACACAAAATGAATAAATAGATAAATAAATACACTTTGCATACGTTGCACCTGAAATTTCCTGTCATTAATCTTGCTTTGCTTATATTGATCCAGGACAGTGTCTGCAAGCTTCGTTTACATATGAAACTCTATGTGGCTTCTTTACCGGGAATATGAGTGGCTGAATTGTTGATGTTTTCTGGCGAATGATGCCCTTTGTCACTTGATGATAGTAAAGCCAACGAATGTGAGGTGTCCACGCGCGCGCGCACGCACGCACGCACGCACGCACACACACACACACACACACACACACACACACACACACACACACACACACACACACACACACACACACACACACACACACACACACACAAGCTGCCTTCGTCGCAAATTGCAGTATCTTCGTTGCTTTGTGGTGCTATACATAAGGAAATGAAGAAATTCGATGTGAATCGAGTGAAATGAGCTCAAGATCACTACTTGTAATGTGCTATGTGACTCCAGTCAATTGAGTCAAGCAGCACCTGCTGACAGACATGCTCGTCGTGGCGGTCTCGCGAACAATGTTAGTGTAGATAACAAACGGTGAATTCCGCCTTTTTATGTGCGTATTTTAGCTGTACTATTTTTGCAGTACGATTACATTAGGTCTCTTCAACTGCATTCAACTGAGTGGGTAAGGCTATCACGCAATTTCTGCCCCTCAATTTTGTTTTATTTCTGCCCCCCCCCCCCCTTTCCCCCGTTGGTCGTTAAGGGCGGCTCCTCTGCATGACTCCCGTGCACAGTGACGAAGACTTCCTGCAGAAGGCTCCGTAGGCGCCGTAGGCGCCGTCGGCAACGCCGGCGTACAGAACGCCGGCGCCAGATGGACGCGCCTTGGTCGTAGACGCGACGTTAATCGACCGCGGCGCAAGATGCCGCCGTCGAAATCGTCATCGCACTTTTCGGTGTGAGCCCCGCGCGGCTATGAATACTGGCGTTTACTCCACCGGAAAGGCCCCGAGTGACTAAGCGTGCTTGCCGCCCGCCTTCGCTGGCGGTGATTCAGATGCCAGGCGGTGACCAGTCGGAGATGACGGTATGCGCTCTAGCGGAATTTTTTGACAAAGAATGCTCGAGATGACGACAACGCGACCAACAACGCGTGCGTGCTTTGAACGAGGGCAGGTTGTGTACGCCCCCGTGCTTAACAAATGCCGTCTATTCACGCTTATGTCTTAGTGGGTGAACTATACGGGGAAGTTACTTTAGTAAATGTACTGCAGCTGCGGGCAATACAAGAAATTAGAGCAGTATCACATGACAGCGCCTCTTCAAATAACATCTGCGTCGGTTTATTCTACTCTTATTCAATTAAGTTTTAAATTGAGAAAATCATGTTACTTTGCAATAATCGGGGCATACCTGATCGTTTCTTCCGGTATTGATCAGATTAATGTTGCTATAACTTAAGTGCCTCCGATACATCAATCACATACAATTTAAGCCTCAAGTAGTTGTAGCAACAGAACCCGGTCGGACGTTAGAGCTGTTTCCTCGCAATAAAAATCATATTTGCATAAATTTTCCTTGTATGAGCATAGGTTATGTTGAGAACTTAGTCTTGTCTTTTCCGATTAGTTTGTCGCTTACGTCTCATAGTTTTAGAGACAAATAAATATCGAGTTCCTTTTTTATCCAACTTATTTCGGGATTGATAGTTCGTGGTGCAGCAGATAAACTGAGCCCGCTTATTGATGTGTGCTGCTCGTACATAATCAGAAGCGTTCACTGCATTTAAATTGCCGGTCATAAAGTCACCTTATTCGTTGGCGCACTCTCAAGACGGTTTAGTGACAGTGAACCGGCAACAATTCATACTGACCATCGTCGACTACTACATTTACAACAGAGCTTACTCGAGGTATAATTGATAAATGAATCTTCGAAGCTGCATTTTTGGATCCCTAAAGATATCAACGACGCAAGAAAACTAAATACAGTCGAGGTGGCTCAAAATGATCACTGGCCATACAACAAAACCATAACGATCTGCTACAATTGCGGCGCTTCAACTTGCACATGAATGATAGACAATATAAGCACACATGATGGCGCATTTGCAAAGTGATCTCAAGAAGCTGTTCACACACAGACCTGGCAGGCTGCGACACGAACGTGGCAGACGTTTGTCGCTGAGACGTTCCACACCGCGTGCAAGCTCTCCGACAGCGGCGACCTCCCTCGAAGCGCGACGGCGCGCTAACTTCGTTGTTCAAGGGCACAGCCATGCAGTCTCGAGAAATACGCCGCGTGCGAGCGCGAACCTGGTCACGCCATCGAAAACTTCAAAAATTGGTAGCCCGGGACTTGATGGCCCCCGCCTAGCGCGTGTCCGCGTACAAACAATGGCCACTTGGCCTCACCGCGTTCACGCCGCTCGGAAGTTACACACGGCGACCTTGGCCGACTTCCAGGAGCGGGAAAAGTTCTTTCGCGGCCTACAGAGAGTCGGCGGTCTCGAAATCTCTCGCCGCCCGCCTTTTAACTGCGCAAGAGGCTTTCGCTCAGGCTGTCGGCGGCGACAGATGGATGCGAGCAGGCGGCAAGACGGCTTCACAGCTGATGGATATGCCTTGGCGGCCCACAGACAGTGTGCGTTGCGGACGTTTCGTCGGTGGCATTGAAAGCAACTGTCGCCCCGGGTAAGTGTGTCTACTGCTTGCGCTGGAAGTTGCCGCTGGAAGGAAGCTTTCGAGACAATGGCTGGCTACGCGGAAGAAGCATTTTCTCTTTCTTTCTTCGAAAATGTCGTTGGAGTCTCGTGAGCCGAGAAAAAAGCATACATATTCGAGCCTTCCAGACAGCTGTGAGGCACGCAGGGCCAGTGACGTGTGTTGGACTGTTGGTGTGTTCGCTATAGTGATCGTGTTCGCGCGCGACAACGCGACTGTTCTTATGGTAGTGAAAAAGAAACATGAGTTGTTATTTTTCAGTCCGAGGACAGAACGAGAGAATGTGAGGCGAAGATGTGCTCTGCTGTACCCTGGACGCTTCGACCTGCGTGGCAGCGATGAAGACGCGTGATCGACACAGGTTGAAATGCGAAATTTGCTTATGGAAGGCATGCTGTCGTCGCCGTTGGAAGGGAAGGCTTGAGGATTCGATTATTTGGCTGTACAAGCGTGCATATACGTTTCCTGGTACCAGTGTTTTCCCTATAGAGTGCTGTAACAAGGATACGTCAAGTACGGAGGAAACGGCCTCAATGCGTACGCCGATGTATAGCCAATTCAAGTCAATCAGCCGGAAAGTTTAGATGTTTGGAAGAGCATGGATTGAGCTTGCTCGAAATGAGCGATACACGAAATCATATATCGTCGCAGAAAGAAATTCTAAGTTCGAAGTAACGCTGGCGTACCCATCGACAATGTTTGTTGACAGCCCTGATAATTTTCTGCGCATGGCTTACTGACCAACGGGAGGGAAAAAAAAAGTCCAAAATTAAATGCTGACTACAGCAAGGCATCGACCGACGAAGCCGAAGACGTACGTTCCTCCCGATTTCATCTAGAGCGCCTCTGAGGCTCTAAATATTCAGCGATCTCTTAAATGCAGGTATATTCACGTAGCCGCTGTGTAAGGAAACCGCTGTGCGGCGAATTTTGTTCTCAAAGGTTTCTCTATGAAGAAAGAGGATGTCACTTAATCGTACAACTCATCGGATTACTGATGCTTGCAAAAGTATGTTGCCTTCGCTGAGACTCCACTGCCAAGCAGAGAATGCTTCCTATCAACGGCACCATAGCAGACGCCAGGAACTTGCCATCGCCAGAGAAGCAAGTCGCGGTAGCGGTAACGGCCAGTCGCGGTAACGGGATTCAGCGAACGAAGAATGGGTCCCGAGGACTTGAGTGCTGCGAATTTAAGGCTCATCTTGCGAAATCGCACCTACAAGATATGTCATGCATTGTGCCTTCGACATGAAGGAAAAGGAAAAAGAAAGCAGAAGAAAACACGGACTGGGCATTTGTAAGTGAGTCCATGTGTGTGTGGTGTAGTAGACAGTGTTGCTTCGAATAAATCCTATCGTGCTAAATGGAGTATACGAAGAACAAGCCATTAGGTAAGTTATTTCGCATACGCAAATCTTGAATGTTTCTCATTGTTGTACCATGCCTTCACTTTGAATAAAAATGGTTAAGTTATTTATTCAGAGCGTCGAACAGTTGCTCCGTATTATGGCTATGTCAAAAATTCAGTACTCTGTTTGAACTTGCCTGTCACAGCTGAACGGAGTTTAGAGAGCTATGTGTAGTGTGCACACTTGTGCAAATATTAGCTTCGCGTGCCGGTTTACCAAGACGTCCGCATTGTGGCACTATCAACACAATTATTTGACTATTTGCTTTTTCGATGCCCGTAAATGCTATCGTATACTGCGAATTTAAATAGCTTTCCTTCATCACGTTACGCTTTTTCGAATCAGAAGCAGGTGATACCACGGCCGACTTCCTGTGCTTGCTCTAGTACTTCAGCCCTTCTACAATGGTCCATTGGCTATTGCACTCGGCTGCTGATCCGAAGGTCGCGGGATCGAAGGCCAGCCGCGGCGGTTGCATTTCGATGGAGGCGAAATGTTGAGGCCCGTCTGCTGTGCGATGTCAGTGCATGTTAAAGAACCCCAGGAGGCCGAAATTTCCGGAGCCCTCCACTACGGCGTCTATAATATCGTGGTTTTGAGACGTACAACCCCACAAATCAATCAAGTGCTAAAACTACATTTCGTTATGACAGTTTGCTACATATTTTATATGCGGAGACACACAGTACTGCAGACACTCATAGAAAGAGTACAGGATACGCCACAAGAGAAGCTGAGAAGATGAGGCTACAGTTCCATCCTATCGGCCTGTTTATGCCTGCGATCTGCGTGGAGCACCATCCTTCTGTCGTGGCATGCTTGAGAGCGCTAGTGTCACGACGCACAGGAGCATAGTCACGTGGTACTTTTGCAAATCTCGCGCAATTGCGAAAAAAAACGACAGATATTGCGCCTCTTATAATTAAAACGACGTTATTGGGACGCTAATTAAGGTACAAGTCATCCATTGAACATTTTGGGCTGAAAGGAACAGTTTAAACGGCGGTTAATAAATAATATGGAAAGGTCCATATGTGATGGCTAAGACCACAGTAACCAACACTGATATGACTGCATTTTTGCAACGCGCATGCGAATCTTTCTTAAACCTCGTCTAAGTGCACTCAGACACCCAGTAAAATTAATTGCGAGTGGCGAAAATTCTGTTTAACAAACGTTATAGGTTTAAAGTTAACCGCTGACTAATCAGTCGTAAGGAGGTTGTACGTTACTTTATTATGGTACATCCGCGACTTGTACTCTGAATGTACCGAGAGTGAGCATTACGGAAACGCATTTTATAGTATTGCGATCGCGCGATCCCTTGCCAGCGCCATCGCTGTTCAAATGATGCAGGTTCATGCCAATGTGGCTTTCAAGCAACTGACCAATTGAAAAGTCCAGCTTGAGCGAGCCGGACATGCAATCTCACGTTCCTGCTGGACAACACCATGCATGACAAGCAGGCGTGACTGCATCGAGCGCCCATAAACTCATTTGCGTTTTACAAAAACCGCGTGAAGAGACGACTGCTCACGACATATGCAATGCCACTGAGCAGCGTCGCTACCATTCAGCGCCAAGGCCCGCTAACGCACTTACGTGCGAGCGGATGCGGCGCTTCACAGTGGACGTGCAAAGAGCACGGCCAAAGTCACGCAAGCGGGCCCTTCTATTCCCGCATTTTCGTGCGCACGCGAAGTGCTACGTGTAGGCGTACTGCGGGAAGCACGCGAGGCTATAAATTATACGCGCAATGGGCCTGGCACAAAAACTACCGTGTACGTCAGAATCAGGTATGGTTATGGCTCAAGCTGGCTCATATTGGCTCGAACCACGGTTCCACTAAAGATAATATTCACTAAAGGTAAACTAGAGCGATACAATGAAGTGGCTTAACCTTATATGGTATACCTCAGGAACTATGTCGACGTCAGTTCCACCATTTACGTACAATATTAAAATAATTTTTAAGCGCGATGATATATAAGGGAGGCAGTGGTTGCCCTGCCAAAGACCAGTCAGCTTGCCGAAATGTTGGCTCTAGTGACATTCTCTGTTTTTCATCGTATTCAACAATTATGCATTACTTGGAACTTGTGGTAAATTCTTAATACAAAAATAATTGAGTTGGTGTAGTAATTCCTTGGGAACATATCTGCCACGAGTACGTAAATATGCACATTTTTTTTTGTGATCCAGTACGCTGCCCAACAGACTCGATAAAAGAAAAAAAAAACGCATGCAAAACAAGTCTTTAAAACGTTGTTAATAAACGTGGAGATCCAACTTATCCTTAAAATATTGTTTACACCTGCGTGAGTTAAGGACGGTTTTATATTTTTTAAAGCGCATGCACATTATTATGTAATTGCAGGATATACCGACAAGCTATGTGCAAGCGCACAGACTAAAGACCGGAAGCTCATGTCGGCACCAAGGAGCCGGCATCATATATCGTAGCAAAATTACCGCGTTATCGCTGAACGGAAAGATTAAGGAGAACCCTGAGAGCTCAATTTTTCTTTTGCTAGTTATGGTTATATGAATGTAGAAGACAATCTACGGGAAAAAATAAAGCAGCCTTGTACGCACACAGCAGCTGCAGGGTGGAGTATGGCGCTTGGTGGTTACGTTCATTAACATCGGCGACACGGCGGTGATTACTATCTCTTCTTTCTACAATTTTATAGTCACCGCGAATGGTGATGGGGGAGCTCCACTTACTATCAGCCTTTAATTGCCCGAAGACAGAGGAGTGAACTGAAGATATATGCAAAGTTAGAGGCAGATGCTCTGCAGTCGCAGCTGTTGAGAAGTTGTAGTAGTCAGTGCACGTTGAGAGCAATTAGTGCATGAGCCTGCGCAGCAAAATTATGCGATGAAGTAACAAAAAAGTGCTTTTTGCGTCTCGCAGATATTGCCTAAGAAGAGGGTACGCATTAAATAACGATCAACATATGCAGACGATCAAGGTTCAAGCGTCTTGAACGTACGTCGCTTTAGAGTCCATGTACAGTCCTACAGGGTTGCACATTCATCACGATAAAGAGAAAAGCCAGATATCTTTAAGACGAGCCATTGCAAGACAAACTTAAAAGCCAGAATCTTCAGCATATATAGCGTTTGATTGATTTCTGGGGTTTTACGTCCCAAAACTAGCTGTGACTATGAGAGACGCCGTAGTGGAGGGCTCCGGAAATTTTGGCCACCTGGGGTTCTTTAATGCGCACTGACATCGCACAGCACACGGGCCTCAACATTTCGCCTCCATCGAAATGCAGCCGCCGTGGCCGGTATTCGATACCGCGACCCTCGGATCAGCAGCCGAGCACCGCAGCCACTATACCACCGTGCCGGGGCAGCATATAGCGTTTTACCAATGGTAACTTCATAAATGAGTCCTGTCCTCTGTGAAGACAATTTCATCCAGCTATAGTTCGTACAGATCCACTCAGTAAAGCTGCATATTGGTTAGTTGGTGCGACATTACTCGTCTTCTCTACTCTGTCAGTCTGCCGTGCTTTTTGATCAGCGCAACTGCAATGGAACAGATCCATTACAGTAGGTAGTTCGAATTTTCGACAAGCACGCAAGGAACACCATCTTGTCGCCAAATGCGTGTGGTTTGTCGCACTTTGCGTGCTTGTCGAAAGCTCGTACTGCATACCTACCATTTCAGAGTTGTCTTCTGTGGTGCCATTCATTGCGTCGATCAACAGGCCATCCCTGAATGTCATCTAAGCGGACATCGCCGCGCGCTTTCCGAAATCTTCAACTTCGATCACGGCGTGTCACCACCATTTCATTTACTGCGTGGAGATGCACAAGTGTGTGCGTAGAGTGACATCTCTGTGACCAGTGAGTTCTTGCTCAGGCTTTCAAAGAAAGCTCGACGCACCGCGGCCAATGCGTGTACCTGCGCTTGATGTCTCTACAGTGACGAAGCTATTCGTATTTAGTTTGGTTGCCTCGTCACTTGATTGATTTGGGAGGGTTAACGTCCCAAAACCACTTCTAATTATGAGAGACGCCGTAGTGGAGGTCACCGAAAATTACGACCACCTGGGGTTCTTTAACATGCACTGACATCGCACAGCACACGGGCCTCGACATTTCGACTCCATCGAAATGCAGCCGCCGCGGCCCGGATTCGATCCCGCGACCCTCGGATCTGCAGCCGAGTACCACAGCGGCGGGGCGTCTCGTCACTTCGAACCCTTAGTGAAATGTATAGGAAGTCGGCGACACGTCCCTTTAGCCGAGGCTATAATTTTGATCTTCGATATAACAACAATGTGAGGCAAGAAATGGGAAGAAAACTCGGACAACACGAGTCATTGCGCTTCCTGCAGTAACGTTTGCTAATTGCCTCGCCGCTCTTATTTAGAAGGTGTTAAACAAATACGATCTCGTCCAGCCTTATGCTTGACCACGATGCATCTTTTGCACATTTTTGGGGTCAAACAAGATGCATGGACTCCTTCATATTACGCACACGGACGCTCGTGTCACTGCGGCAGGCATTTACCGACGCTTCATAGTAACATTTATTCCCATTTAAGGTGTATATGTTAATGTTTTTGACACGTACTACCGAACAAAAAAAAAAAAAAGAAACGAATGAGTGTAAATGATTGCACACACGCTGACCGACGGTTGCACATGTTTCTTTTTCACGAATTTCCATCTTTGACACATGTTACACAGCGTGTTAAACTTTTACGCACAAAACGACTGCTCGATAAAATAAAACATGCTTATAACAACACCGCGATAGAGCCTTGTTTGTACGCCTCTTCAGCCTTTACGTTTGAAACAGCACGAAAAACTGATAGCCAACGAGTGCTTCACAGCAACACAAATCGACAATATTATTTTGTCTTTTCTCAACCCTTAGGCTAGAGCTTGTTTGTTCAAACAGATACCAGGACTTGAGTGTTTGATGTTGGACTACAGTACTCTACTATGTATACAAACGGCCGCATTATGCATTCAGCTTATATGTACGTACCTAAGCAAAGTTTCTTGCTAATATAAGCACTTCAGAAGCGAAGACTACACTGGCTGCGGGTAGTCTGCTCAAGTTCTGTTCGATGTTTTGCCATAGTCACCTATTAGCCGTAAAAAGAGGGAGCATTAGCTGATAATACAGACGTTTAGTCATTGTCTTAAGCTGAGAACCGTCTGGTTCAAGCTCGCTATAGCTGGGTCGAGGTGAAAACAAGCGGTCTGCGTATTATCCGAACTCACCTTACTTGGGAACTTAGCGGCAAACCCAGCGGGTAAAGCTGCAGGAAGTGCGGATCAGTGATTCGCCTGCGTTTCCCTTGTGTTGAGCGGTATATGTTATTCTATTTTGATTCTAAGGTGCGGATTGATAATGTCATGTCAATGACCTGCTGGTCTTGTAAATATTGTTATCGTGATTTATCTTGTGTTTATCTGCTCTTGCGTTGTTTTTGATTGTTCTTAACTTGTGACAATCTTGTCTAAGTAGCAGGAGCGCGCTGAGGGCAAGAGTGTGAGTGGGCCGAGGGCAAAAGCGGGTCCGCATTTCACTTCTCTGTAAACCGAGACAGAAGGCAGAAGATGAGGCTTTCTTTCTTTCTTTCTTTCTTTCTTTCTTTCTTTCTTTCTTTCTTTCTTTCTTTCTTTCTTTCTTTCTTTCTTTCTTTCTTTTCTGTGTTGCCCTTCGCAATTTCACTGTAATGAAGCAGCAGGCTGAGGCCTAGAGCGTGAGTATAGTCAAGGGCAGGAGTGCGTCGGCTTTTCCTTGCGTGGCGTCACACAGCATGACGCATTAGACGCCGACAGCCGGGGCCCCTAAAGCGCTCCGCATTTAATAGTGTGAAGAGAGGAAGTTTTCGTCTGCCCTCCCCGCATATTGTTAGTCAAAGTTATCGCGCTGTATAAAGCCCAAAGGTCGAAACAGTTCTTTAATTAACGTCCCATTTCATAAATGTCGAGCAGTTTTGCTGATAGTTCGTCGTAAGAACGACCCTTTAGGCGCAAGGATTCTAGTTGTTGCCTCCCTGACGAACAAGTCCACGGTGGCTCCATCGACATTCCCTGCTGTCCATCGATTTTAGCGGTCTGTTCAGCTCTTTATTCAGTAATACACAGAGAGAAACAAAATAGAAAAGGCAGGGGGCTTAACCAAACATACATCCGCTTTGATACTCTGCACTTGGATAAAGGAGTGAAAAAAGGAGATGGGATTAAGGAGTTACTGGTCACACACACACACACACACACACACACACACACACACACACACACACACACACACACACACTTGGAGGAGCACATCAAGCCCACATCGACTTTGGCTGCAAATACGTTAGTAAAGCTTTCTTCGCCGCTGCCCTGCGAAAACGGTCTGGGCTCAAAGTTAACGTATATATATCTTGTCGAGCCCACACGACACACTGATCGCTATGCATTTACTTTCGAACCCTGCTGGCTTGAAGAGCGCGTGAATTGTGCAAGATGGATGGCTCGCGTAGCGCGGTGCAACGGGGCAGGCACAAAGCCACGAAAGGCAAGTTCAAAACACGGTACACCATGCGATTTGGCTAAACACCACCACGTTCAGAAGTGCACACGTACACATCTCTGCGGTCTTGAAGCTTACGAATAGTTGTTAGTGATGTTCCAATGTAATGACCGGATAAGCAGCAGACCATGTAGCTCGAGCTCCGCGCGACCACGGGGTCACGCGATGTTTCGGCGTCGCTGATCGCGAATGACCACACGGCATTGAGCGCGCAAGCGCACACCGACGTGGCACGAGCACTATATAAAAGCTGTAAAGTTACGAGTGCATAAATTTCACGCTAAGTGGCGCTGGCAGACCGAGTCATGCGTGTTACAACGGAGGTATAATATTATACCCAGCCGCAGCGCTCGCCTTGCAGCTAACGCTCGCGAGAAAGTACTTCAACGTTCTCACAATGCATTCACTCGCGCCACCCATGAAAAATTATGCGGTTAATGCCCTGCGACATTTTAACTAGTTATGCTTCGCCAATGTTAATCGTCTTTCTTAAAAATTTATTTCCGGCAAGTATGAGACGACAAGGCAACATTTTCTTTTCTTGCTGTTGTTAGGTTGCTTGGACTTGCGGAGCTGAGTGAAAAATATGGCAGAATGAGACGGTTAAGTCGAAAATCCTTAATTATATCCACCCGCCATGGTAGCTCAGCAGCTAAGGTTCCGCGATGCTAAGCATTAAGCCGCGTGTTCAAGCGGCACCCGTGTACTCTGACTTACGTGCACGTTGAAGAACCCCAGGTGATCAACAACTAATCCCGAGTACACCACCGCAGCGTATCTCCTAGTCGTATCATGGTTTTGGCATGCGAAGCCAAAACCATGATATGTAACCGATATTATCACCAATGTCCATTAAGAAGCAGATATATGTTAGTTTTGATCTTTTATGCTCTAAATCAAAGGTCTGATTAGCCAACACGTTGAGAGTAACTGCAGATTAATGTGACTATCTATGGTTATTAGATGTCGTCGTAAATCTAACTAAATCAAAGTTTCCGCATTCTCCTCCTCCTCATAACCCCCCCCCCCCCTTGTTTTTTTCTTTTTTGACACTCAAGCACGTGAATTTGTTTGCTCGATCCTTATTTGATGCCAGAAATTGCACTCGCTACAGCTTATGTTCGCATCGGTCACCGCACAACACTAGCTTCTCCTGGCGCTCAGGTGCCATGCAAGGAAACCACCTTGCAGTAGGTATTCGCATGTTCGTCCGCTAACTCGGTATCTGTGAAGCACTGCCCAGACGCCAAAGAAATGGAAAGCGCCTCTCTTTCAATTATATTTCTCCGCAACACTGGCCGAATTCCTTGAAAAGCAGGAATATCGAATAACGTTAGATCTCTTGCTTGCTGACAATAAAAACAATACGTCTCTAGCTAACCCAAAACCGTCATCTCGAGCAGATAACACCGTGACACCTTGTTGTAGCGCAGCAATACAACAACGACACACGGAAGAGAAGCATCTGACGACAAAGCTTTTCTGTGTTTCTTTGTTGTTTTCCTGACTACATCAAAGTGAACGTTACATACAAACAAACCTATTAAACAGCACCCTTGTTAAACAACAGTATACACGTCAGCTACGCTTATCCTGTGCTTATCCGTCAGCTTATCCGTCAGCTACGCTTATCCAACACGAGAAAAAAAAATCTGACGCATCGCGAAAAGAACTCTCGTAACATAATTGAAGTTGTTATATGAGGTCCTGGGCACAACATGACGACCATAAAAAAACTAAATAACCACCGTTCCTTAACATCACGTTACTTGCTCATATGTGCTACATATTTCAGTTTTATTTGGCTCAGAAAATCAATGAAGCTGCACAAAAGCTTTCCTTTCTGTTAACTATTTAGTGCGTTGATATCGCTAAAGGCCTGTAATCGCACAACCGTTCGTAGTCCATGAAAAATTTTAGGAAGAACCTGTGCAGTCGAACTTCGGCACCTCTCAGTAACGCAAGGTATCAGATATTGTTTCTTGTTGTTTTGTGGCTGATCATAGGAGCGGTTAACTGCAACTTTCGATTGAAATATGTTTTCCAAATTTGCACTTCCCCACACGTACTCATCGACGTCGGCCGCTATAAACCTCGACGGAATCCTGGCCGGAACAAAGCATGCGAATCACCTATAAAGTGCTCTCTCTTGCACGAGTGGTGTTTCGACATTTTTCTGAGTGTAAGACTGCAAAAAAAAAAAAAGCAAAAACAAAAAACAACGCATGAACAGTGACAAACACAGCGCGTGCTTGACACGCTGTTCGTCAGCGTAAAGCTCAAGAAATCTCGGCTATATAACCGATTTCTTGTTCTTACAAGTAAGACAAACCGAGAGCCAACGGTCAGGAAAGCGACAAAATGAAAGGCGAACAGTGTCTCCTATATATCGGTATGAGATATCACCAGTGTCCTTGAGAATTCGCGTTCCACTGGAGCTTCCTTCGACCGCAGTCCCACAGGCCCTCCCACGTCACATTGACGTCAGGAATGGCTCAATACACCCCCCACTCCACCCCCTCATTTCGCTCATTTAGTTCCTTAATTACATACCTATACGCAAGAGAGACTTTCAGTCAATTAAACACAACGTAGCTGATATAACGCTGTTACCTACAGTCTAAACAAAATCGAAAGAGGACGAAACGAAAAAAGATTACTGCGCGTTCATCTGCTGCAGTGAAACCTTGTGTATAGCATAGAAAAGTTCGTGCCACTCTTACAACGCTTTTTACCACATTTACTGTGTCTTGCCTGTCGAATCTTAAGTGCTCTCTTAGCGTTTTCGGTTCTTGCGATGCGAAAGATCGTAAAAGAAAGCGAAATATTTCGTCGCAAAAATTGTAAGCGACGGTAAATTTGCCGCGCAGGTCCCCTATACCGACGCCAGAACATGGTTAGTAAGGACACCAAATCGCTTCGAACACACACTCTCTCAGGCTGCTGAAGAAGGCGTAATCTGCGGGTTGATTTTTGCCCGAAGACGGATGCGCCGCGCTTCGTTTTCTGGTTGTGTTAGACTACGTACACCACAATGGGAAATTAATATACGTAGAGCTGCGCCTTAATGCGCATTTGGGCGCCCGTGCACGCGTGCATACGGCCAACTCTGAATCGCCTACAAGTGAAGATCGAGGTTTCGGGGTCGAATTCCTGCCACGGTGGTCGCATTTTGATGCGGCCGAAATACAGAGAACAGCCTGTGTACTTATATTTTGGTGCACGTTAAAGGGCAACTCGGCGATTTTTGATTTTCCACCGATCTCGGCCAAACTTTTAGTATATGTTATCCTCGGCGTTGCAATTATTTATGCCAAGCGGGGCGGTTGCAAGTCGTTTAGTTTCCCTGAAAATGAATTTCACAAATACTTGGCGGATTCCTGCGCGAGCCACTCCGTTGTTTTGACGTCATTACCTGCAACGCTGCCTACCAAAGCAGGCGGGCCGTCTAAAGCGAAGCGGCGATACTTCAGCGCTCAAATCGTCCCTGTAAAGTTCAGAAGAGTTCAATACATCGTTGGATGACATCGCCACTTTCATTTTTCTGGAATCAGCTCCATATTTCTGATGGCGGGGAGGCTGCGACGTCATCGCATACGCTGCAGGAAGCGTCTACCCGTTTCAATTTCGGTTTGAACACATCATTCAGTTCGGTTATTCAAAATTGTTGGTGAGTTTCTGAGCAAATTGAATGACCCTGGCTGCTTCAGGGCTCTCAGTGCTACTGGAGAACAACGATCTCAGAATATGGTGGAAAAACCGCCGGAGTTTCCCTTCAAGGAACCCCAGGTGGTCAGAATTACTCGGGAGCCCGCCAGCCAATTATTGTTATTACTTAATTACGTGACTATAGGTTAGACTGAAACGGGTCTTTATATGAACGATTCCATAGCGTTCTCTGGTTCATTGACTTGCCGTCGCTCTTAAAGCATATCCAACTTAATTTACCTGCGATACCTTGGTGGTGCAGGCTGGGCTTCCTCTATCCGCTCTTCTCACATACACACCCAAATTAATGTATACGCATACGCATGTAGGAAGGAGGAGCAAATCGGTGATGCGTACATACGGATGCGTGCGCACCTATACAGTGACGACTTCCGTGAATCGTGCGTAGATCTTCATACTGAATACGACGGAATGTTTCGTACGCGGAATAATTTTCACGACGTATTCCGTAATCGACACGTAATGCCAAGTGCCGTTACGTGTAAGTCAGGTCTCATCGAAATGACGCATTCCGCCGCACTTACTGGGCAGTCCACGACACATCGTTAAGCAAGGCTGTGAAACATGCATATGTAAGTGTTCACAGGCGTAGACACTAAGTACGCTGCGTTCTATACATCAGAACAAATTATGCGGCAGAACTGTGCACTTGCTGCACTTATATTGGGGCAAGTTTCAGGAAAGCCCAAAGTGAGCATTCGCTCAACTAGGCTCTGCACATTAATGGTACAAGCAGAATGATATAAGTGGCCGAACTGTGTCAAGTCTCTTCTGTACTTCACTTATATGCCACTTGTACGTTTATGCTTCGAAGCACTAAGTCTACTTCACATATGTATCTTATAAATATTTTGCAATGTCATTCGCTCGTTATCCCACAGCTCGTCATACATGGCGAAGACAATTATGCAGGTATCACAATGTGCAGGGCTTCTTTCCTTTTGTGCAGTAAGGAGATTTCTTTCTTTCTTTAATTTTATGGTTACTGTGAGCTTCGTTATAAGAGCAGACTAGAAAGTAAAACAAAGAAAAGAAAACAACGTTGAACACGATGTACGGACTTCCCTGAAACACTGTCGGTCAGTGACTTAACCGTGGAAATCGGGGAATACTTAGCGGTGTACAAGACGTGAAAGAAAGTACATAAACTGTGCAAAGCACCTCGTTGGGCTTCCAATGTGCCCTCCGCATAATGCCAGCTGCCCCCAGCGCACTGTTTTGACGGCGCACGCAATTCGCATTGTACGGCTGCTCGCACCGTTGGTGTGCCCTTTCCAAGAATAAAACAAGTTAATAAAAAATATAAAAAAAGAGGGGGAACTTCTTTCCCCCTCCTTGTTTATCTGTCTAGACTGTCTGATGACCTCCGTTCCCTTCTGCCTCCCTCTCTATACGTCATTATTCCATGGAAGAGAAACGTTCCCACATCCTGTTGTACACCTATAAGCAGACTCCCACCGTTCCGAGAAAAAAAAAAAAGAGATTAATCAACATCCGCCTGCGGTTTGCAACAAACAGGCCCCGTATGTGTTGCCGCTCGCTAATCGCGCTCAAACGTGCGCGCGTTACTGGTCGTGTTGGCAATGACCAGAAATATACAGCGCATACCACGAAGCCAACTCGGAAATGCGGCCCACACGTTTCTTATTTCGGTCTTCGAGTGAAAGCGTGGGGACGACGCATATCGTGCGCGGATGAGTGCGTACACGTTCCTCGTCTCGCATTCCGTACCCTTGAATCGCGCCGACCTTTATAAACACGTCATCCTCCGCACAGTCAAGTGCTGCGGCGGCATCAAAAATAGATTCACCGAGGACGACAACAGCCTTCGTGGGACTGCGGCATTTAACTAACAGTAATCACCGAGCGAACTCTTTGCACAGTAGGGACGGGACGACTAAGGGAAAAAGAATGTCAGGGACAACAGAAAAGCCGCATATAACCCGAGCACCTCGTCATCCGGAAGCATGCAGAAGGTCCTAAAGCGTACATTCGTGAAACGCGCGAAGAACTATCACGAAAGCAAAGACATAAAAACGAGGCGCATCTGCCGGCGTCGCGAGGGTGTGCGGATTTTCTGCAGATTTTCATGCTGCACGCTCCGCTGCTTCCACTCAACTCGGCCGTTCCCGACTGCCAGTCATGGAGTCTGAGAAGCGAGCATCTGGCGTCCGGACGTGCGTCGCTGTGTACGGCACGGCTGCAATGCAGCGTGCGCGCACTGTTAACTGGAAAAGGCGCAACGCAACGCGCACACGCACGCACAACATCGTAGATCGACTTCCTCTTCTCTCCATCCGTCTCCCTCCCCCAAGCCTCCGGGGACCTTTGAGTCGAGGGCGCTCGTTCAACAACCGCCGCTTCGTCTTCCGCGAGACTTCTCGAGTTCTCGACGTCTTTCCTATATGAGTCGGGTGAAAGTGGCCGCCGCACGGCTGGCTCACGGCAACCGGGTCAGCGACACGCACAAAAAAGAGGGGAAAGCTTCGCCCCGCCGCCGACCCCTAATTTGGCGGCTGCACTGTCCGCTCATGGGCGGCGGCGATGGCGGCGACGGCACCGGAAATCCCGGACATGCCCAGCCGCCTGACTCCGACAAAGCCCGGTCGCTTTTTTTTTACGGGAAGACCCCTTTCCCTTTCTTCCCGCTCTGCACACTGCTACGAAAGCGATGCACAGAAGCCTCTGTACAACGGAGAGGGGAAAGGCCACGGAGTCAGTAGTGCGATGTGATTTCGGTTCCAGCACGAGGGAGAGAGAGAGAGAGAGAGAGAGAGAGACGAAGATAGCTACATGGAAGGCGTTGATTCAGTAAGAAGGGCAAGAGGAGGGAAGGGAGGCAACGGGGGGCACCAGTTTGGCAGCAAGTATCGAAACGCAAAAGCATCGCCGTAAAAACATTCGACCGGCAAACACCGTCGGGTTCCGTGTGTCCCGCCATCATCAACATTAGAAGGGGGGAGTGGAGGGGGGGGATTCCCCGGCCTGTTTCGGACGAACACGTCCAGGCGTTACCGTCGGAAAGAGTAAGAGGGGGCAGGGCAGTTCCGAGGTGCGGTTTTGCTGTTTAGCTGCCGATGAACAGCATGCTTAAAGAGCTGCAGTTGTGGACCGCCTCTTTGGAGACCAGTGTGCCTCCCTGCACGCTCGACCTATCATTGGACGATGCGGGCGGCGTCTGGGCCGGGCCTTCCACGACGACGCCTATGACTTTCATTGTCGTGTGTGTGTGTTTAGATTGTCTATGCAGGCTTGCGTATGCATACGTAAGTTAAACCTCATAGCGGTCCTCTACGCATGGACACCACCGAGCACCGGAAGTGGGAAGGAGGATGGGCAAGGAGTCCGGGGGCCTAGCGGTTTCGTGTGTCCCTTTCTAGCCCGCATAATAGGCACCGCCCGAAATAACCGTCTCGTCACCTAATGACCAGCGCACGGTAAAGAGAGGCAAAAGCGATAGACGCCATGCCGCAGCCGTCATCCGTTCTGCTTGTCACGCGCTGTGCCCATCTGATCGATGGCAGTGCTTGAATGAACGTGGTCTTGAGGGGCGATGGTGTATCTCATGCAGCGGACGGCAGGACAGTACCCGCATGGCATACTCAGTGTAGGATCGCTTAGAACGCTGGCCGGATTGGTGCAAAAATGTCGATGACATGAACTGAGCACATGCTTGTCTAATCTTAACGGTCAGAGCTTCGCTGAAGACAGCCCTAAATCGTTCATTATGCACGACGAATCGATCGCGTCACCACTGACACGTGACGTCAGGCGAACATTATGACAACGTTCACGTTAACATAAAATGAACTAACGAATCAACAAACTGTTTGCAATGGAGTGAACATGCAGCCCTTCCTTCGGCACGTCATCGATGCATCTATTTTCCTCTTTCGTGCTTAAGAAAACTCGATAAAAGATAATAAAGAAAATAACAACTGTCTTAATGGGATGGAAACCTAATCACCCCAGAAGTGAACTACGTTGTTGCAAGAGAGCTAATAGAAGGTACACTGAGTAACTGCGTCTGCTTCCGTGATGCTACATTTGTCAGCCTGTTTTCTGAAAAAAGCTCTTCGGTTAGAACGGCTTTTATGTGTATATGCGTATATATCCGAATACAGATTTATGAAAGCACCGCTAACGAAGACAAGAACGTCGATGGCGAAAAGAAAGGAAGCGTGCGAACAACAGTGTTTGTGAATTCGACTCCTCAACTGCCCTCTCGTATAGCAGACGTATATTTAACATCAAAGCACGCGATAAGCAAAGCAGGCTATAGAACTGCAGTGTAGAGTCAAGCAACGCTGATAAGTGGTGCGGAGCGCACCCTATATGCATCTGCATTTTTCTACGAACGACAAAAGCAATTTGTGCTCGAAGTTCTCAATTCTTATAAAGAAGGAAACGAATCTAAATAAAGGTTAACAATGTTTTGTTACAATATATTCTTGTACCATTGATTGAGACAATATATTCTTGTACCATTGATTGCCAAGGGTCCAGAAGTAACAAACGAACCCCAGCAAGCCTACAATTATGCGAATTCTAGCAAAGCACTCTCATGGTGTACGCTATAAAACCGTGAAGACTACTCAACGAATAAAGAAATTCGCATAATTTTATCTGTGCCAGTGCCCATAAAAATTCACTGACGTACCGTATATATACAAAACTTGTGCTTCCATATAAAGTAGCCAAGAGGTCTCCTTTAAAAACGGAGGCGAACACAGATACGCAGATGACACAGGTACGCAGATGAACAAATATTATTCCTGATACCTGTGCACTTGTTTAAAGAGTTCAGATGAAGGGCTCCATATATGTGCGTTGCAGTGGGTCTGCTATCCGCAAGGCGAAGTGAATGTGAGCATAAAAAGAACCCAATGAGCCAACATGACGACACGGCACACCAAATGTGACTCGAGTATGGTAAATCCTTGGGGCAAATATAGAGTTTTAGCTTTAGACACGTTGTAGAGTCAGCGTGCCGACAACTCCATAGTCATGCTCTTGCTAAAATATTTGTCCACGGTTGCATCGAATGCTGCACATCAGCAGCGTCAGCCGCACATCATTCAGGTTCTCACACACTTCTATAGTGTTCACGGTGCCAACGTGTCACTTCCCGGAGGTCCCAACCAAACCGACTCATCTATACGCTAATAAGCGTCGCGAATCTCAAGGAAGCGCATAGCATACACGCGAGCCAAAGGCGTTGTGACTCTAGTCAATCGTGTATACTGATGACTGACAGCTGACGCTCGGTTAAATGGTACTCTGGCACCGTGGAGCCATATTGTCGGTCTTATAGAGGCAAGCGCGTTCGATAATTTTTGAAGCTCACCCGGCGACGTTATTTTATTTTACTTTATCTATTTAAAGATACTGCCAATCTCACATAAGATCAAGGCAGGGAAGGGAGGGTTACAGCAGCAAGAAGAACCACAAAAAGAATTCAATTACAACTGTTCACAAATCCAAACTAGAAGAGAAGCTCAGGGGAAGATGGATGCTTGAATCGATGAACAAATCGCAAAGTACGATTTAGAACAGGGAATGTTGCGGGAGCCAACCTTTCGACAAGCGGACTTGTCTTCTTCGGGAAGTTACTATGTCCATCATGTAAAATCAAGTTTCTCTTTAAAGAAAACCGCCCTGACGAAGACAAGTCCGCTTGTCGAAACGTTGGCTCCGGCGACATTTCCTGTTCTAAATCGCACTTTGCGATTTGTTCATTAACTGTTCACAAAGTAACATAGTAATGGCAACTTAAACAACGATACATAGAAACGTCCCCGCCACGGTGGTCTAGTGGTTATGGCACTAGGCTGCAGATCAGAAGGTCGCGGGATCGAATCCCGGCCGCAGGGGCTGCATTTCGATGGAGGCGAAATGTTGAGGCCCGTGTGCTGATGTGATGTCAGCGCACGTTAAAGAACCCCAGGTTAAGAGGGTCGAAATTTCCGGAGACCTCCACTACGGCGTCTCTCATAATCAGAGCGGGTTTTGGGACGTTAAACCCCACAAATCAATACACAGAAACGGCTAAAGATTACAGCGGGCTGTACAAGAATGCGCAATAAATACATAAATGCAATTGTAAGTTAAATATGGGTTATACAGTATGCAAGACGTTTCAATAAGAAAACACAATGTTGAAGAGACAAAGTGGCGGATAAAGCAGTTATGGATAGAAATAAATAAGGTAATAACGTAACTTAACCGTGGTGCGTTAGTAAAGCTTCCTCTATTATCTTAGTAAACTTGTCTAACGATTTGGTTAGTGTTATCAGTTGTTGGGTCGAGTTCATTCCAGTCTCTTATTCTTAGAGAGTATTTCAAGCAGTTAGATTGGTGTGAATATTCAGTGAGCGTTAAAGAGTGTTCGTTACGCGTAGGTCTTGCTGTGGTTATCGAAATATATGTAGTAGTGTCGATGTTTAACTGTTTGTGTAGAAGCTGGTGCAAGAATTTCAATCGCGCTACTTTGGCTCTATTTTCAAAGCTAAGAATGCCAGCCCTTGTTAGTAATTAGGTCAGTGAGTCTGAAATTTTATATTTGTTAAATACAAACCTGATGTCTTTGTATCCTTTCTAATTTATCAATGTTATGTTTGGTGTAACGAAACCATGCAATATTAGCATATTCGAGAACTGTTTGGAGAAAAGTTTTGCATGCTAAGAGCTTGATGTCAGGTGCCGTAAGACGAAGGTGTCCTTTTTAGAAAGAATACTGTTTTTAAGCTGGATTAGGAAATGTTGTTATAGCGTGAGAGTCCCATCTAAGATCGTGTGTAAGTGTCAAACCGAGGTAGTTGTGTTCTTGAACTCGAGCTAGTTGTGTTATTTGTGGTATATAGGAACTCAAACATGTGTCTTTTTCTGGTAGTTGTAAGGGCAGCTGATTTATTGATGTTAAGGTTCATTCGCTAATCAGGGCACCATTTAGAAACTGAGTCCAGAGCAACATTTAAAGTTATATGGTCCTCGGGAGAGCTAATTTCTTGATAATGTATACAATCGTACGCGAGCAAACTAAATTTAGCGCATATGTTAGGTGGTAAATCATCGATAAAAATTAAGAAAATAACTGGTGCCAGAACACACGAACACCAGATATGACGGGATATAGAGAGGATGCCTGATGCTTGATTTCTACAAACTGTAATCGGTTAGTAAGGTAATCTTGGATCCAGGAAACGATAGGTCCGTTTCCCAAAGTTGATTCGGTTTTAGTCATGGGTTTTCTGTTTGAGACACGGTCGAAAGATTTCGAAAAATCTAGTAAGAGAAGATCATTCTTTTTTTTTTTTTTGGCTATCGAAGCTGAGTGATATGTCATGGATTAGGTCGACAAGCTGAGTGACAGCGGATAGACATTTTCGGAAACTGTTGGTAAGGAGAAAGGACATTTCCTTCTTCGAGGCATGTGGTTATGCGTCTAAGCGTTCAAGTAGCTTATTGACTGAGCAGGTTAGGGAGATGGGCCTACAATTTGATACTTCCGCTTTGTCACCGGTTTTATGTACTGGAGTGATTTTGGCGACTTTCCAATCTTGTGGTAAGGTACACGTCGATAATGATTTATTAAAAATTAAGCACAGGTATTTGGCTAACCATTCTGCCTACCTTTTAGGAATATATGTTGTATGTTATCCGGTCCGAGTCCCTTGTTAGTGTTGATGTTGAGTAGTAGTCTGAGTAGTGCCGGTTCGGTTACAATGGGTGCATTTGAGCGCATTCGGTTGCATGGGTTGACATGCGGAATGTTTCCATCATCCACGGTGAAAAATGATTGGATTGAAGGTATTTGTTAAAAAGATTCGCTCTACAAAGGTTTTTGTCATCTGAGGGAACAGGGTGCTCGATTTGTTTTATAGATTTAAAATATTTCCGGAACTTCTGAGGGGAAGTCTTTAGAAGGTTGGAAAGTGTGTTGTTAAAACAGTTGGTTTTAGACGCCTTCATTTCACTTTTCATGTTCCGAATAGCAGTGCAAGTGACCCCTCGAGACGTTCAGTTCGGGTCGGTTTTCGATGCCCTCCTTACCTTACATTTGGCTTGACTGATGTAGCGATTAATCCACGGGTTGTTCTTCCTTGTCTTCTTTGCTTTCGTAGGTACAAAATTGTTTAGACAATAGAATACAATTTCTTTGAATCTAAGCCATAGTTCTTCAACGTCTGAGGTTGCGATATTGGATAACTCTAGAAAGGCAGGAAGTTCGGTGATGAGGTGATCACGTATGCTACTGTCGTCGGCATTAGGGAAATCGTGATAAGTAGTAGAGGTATTTAGGTATGATGTGGTGCTGCGAATGGGTACAATACAAAAGGTAAGTTTATGATCCGCCATGCCAACCATGGCGTCGATTTTTGCTTGAGGAAATGTTCACTAAGAAATAGTAAATCTAGAATGTTAGAAGAAGGCCCCCATGTACGAGTATAGGTTGAGTTCCAATTTGTGACAAATTAAGAGTGAACATAGTATCAAGGATAAGTTCGGAGCAAGCCGAGTGGGAGTGCAACGTTTGCCAGTTTACGTCAGGCATTTTAAGATCGCCCAACAAGCTTAGCTTGCTCTTCGACGCATGCTCTGTCCAGACATTCTGTAGTGATGTGATGACGTTAATATCTGCTGTAGAGATCCGATAGACGCAACCTACAATCACAGTGCATGTACCTTCTGAAAGGAGCCCGCAGAAGGTTGCTTGTGTACCCATGACATGGGAAGCACCTGAAAGCTTATTTTCTTGTTTATAATAACGGCTACACCTCCTCCGCGTGGTTGTCTGTCTTTGCGGATTATTGCGTAATTAGGGGAGATACCTCGTCATCTATAACGTTGCTCGTTAGGTAAGTTTCGGTTAGTGCAATGGTTTGAGACAGAAGCAAGGATTCAAGTGCATCCAATTTGTTGACAATGCTACGATCGTTTAGATTGATGAAGCTTATTTCTACCGTCGCGGGCGCAGCCTCGGTGCTGTGCCTTGCTGATTTACCTGATGGCTTCTTCTCATTCTTAGTATTGTTCTTAGTATCATTCTTAGTATCATTCTTAGTATTGTTCCAGCGGTAAAATCTCCCCATTCAGTCGTAGTCGGTCAACAACAAGAGACACCTTTGCTCCAGGTGCCCTACGCTCTTTAGCGAAGTGCCAAAGTTTGCTTCTCACGTACGCGAGTAAGAAGTCTTCACCAATTCCATAGTTCGTATCCCTTTAGCATAAAACAGTTCTTCAAGACACTGGCTTTGCCGCGAGAGCCAAGCAGTTTTCGGATAATTTCGTCCTGGGCTTTTTACTAGGTTTTCCTAGTCTGTAGATTCTTTCTATTGTAACATTTTCGACCTTGAGGATGTTTCTTAGAATTTCTTCTTTAACACATGTCTCGAGCTACTGAACAGTTTCGTCAGAATTTTCTTGTACACCATAGATCAGCAGGTTATTTCTTCTGGAACGGTTTCCCAGGCCATCCACTTTTAGTTCTAACGAATGCACAATCTTTTGTAATTTTGTGACTTCATTCGAACAGCGCATCAGAGTGCCCTCAATCGCTGTCAGCTTCTCCAGTTTCTTATCAATTGCGGACACACGTTCTTCTTTTATTTCCTTTATATCATTAGCAATGAGCTGTAGCTGTTTAGACAGCTGGGCATTATCGGGTCCCGGTTTGCTGTCGATATCACCGGCAAGTAGTGATAGTCTAACAAGACATACAACAATAACATAACAGCGTCTACATAAACACGCTCGAATTCCTGTGAACACGCTCATATAGTTGATCATCGCAACCGTATACTGCCACTCCAATTAAATTGCAGTTTAGTAACAGCGGGAAAGTTTAAAGTGACCATTACAGAATTCAATAAATAAATAAATAAATAAATAAATAAATAAATAAATAAATAAATAAATAAATAAATAAATAAATAAATGACCAGTGATCAAGCGCCATACAAATGGCACATATATACATAGTTACTGATGCACTCACAGGGTGGGTACGCCACGCTTTGAGGGCAAACCGTCACCATTATCTTCTTATTCTTCAACACTGCCTTTGGAGCCTTCTGCATTGGCTAATACCCGCCGTATGGTGCTAATCTTTCTTTCGCAGCAGTTGTTGTTTAAGCCGTGACAGGTGCTTTGCTCGCGCATTTTGAGGCGTTTGTACAATAATTCGGGCGCTGTTCATCAGACACATGTTGCTTCAAAGCGCATAACTTTCCACTTATACGATAACAATACTTAGTAATAATTAATACTCAATGCGCCCGCTATGTGGCTCCTAATCTGCGGACTACCTCACTATTACGTCTTTTTTTTTCTACGTATGGCTTGACCGCATTAACGATGTCTCCGTGGTGAAGCAACCTTTACAGTACAAATAGAGCTCGGCGAGAGAGCAGTTAATAATAATAATAATAATAATAATAATAATAATAATAATAATAATAATAATAATAATAATAATAATAATAATAATAAAGACACTTGCAATAGAGCAAACGAAACGTTGCGAGGCTTGGTCTTCTTAGTCCAGTGATTTTCGCGAAGCTTCGTGTTGCGCCATGCGCTACACGAAGCTTTGACGCGCCAAAGAAAAGCCGCGTAAAATAGTGCAGGCACCCACGTGCCCCTGCGTGCGCCGTTTTCACCCGTGGTTAAAAAATGTCGCCGAATCTTCGAAGACACGCAAAATCATATCGGCAACTTATGCTTAGCTTTTCCCATTGGAAAAGTTCGAGTAGGAAGGTTATAAGAAGGTAAGAAAGTCACTTCATCTTGGCACCATTATTATAAAGTCCACTAAACCACGACGAATCCTTGGTTTGAACGCGAAAGTGCTTCATCCACCTGTATGTTTGACCAAGTAAGCCATAGACAAACTGCGTGGGACTCAGTTCTTCACGTTCCCGAAAGCGACATCTTGGATCTCAATTAATGTCGCTGTAGTGTAGAATGGCGATGATTTTGAAGTGGTGTTCATGGACCACTCATCGATTCCAGAAAATGAAGGTCCCTTTACAAGCACTTTTTGTCGCAGTTGTTCTCGTAGTTTGTTATGTCAACTATGCGGCATCGTTTCTTGATGCCACAGCATCAGCATCCTGTTAAAACGAAGACACATTGGAAATATCCTAAATTTTAATCATCACAACAAAAATGAGGGTGAGACCACAGCCACATTTCCTCCCACATCGAATGTTTTTAGTAAGAGGTACGCGGATAGTTAATCTTAGAACAGAGATGAATACGAATAGAATACTATTCGAATAGTTTTCGAATACTAAGGCAAAATTTTCGAAATATCCCGCAAATTTCACAACACTTTATTGGCAGGAGATATTCGTAAACACTGACTAAAAAACATTATTATTAGATTTAACCGACAAAAAATACAGTTACGTCAAATGAGGTAGGCTTGCATGCGGCAGTGGTCAGAGCCTTTGAGATACTCAGTAGTCGTAGGTGGCGCTTCACACTATATTAATCTACCACTTGCCTACGTATGAGCAAGGCCTATGTTCCACGATTCTCTCCTTTGAACTTTTCGCGAGAAGGCTTCAAGAGTGTTACCTGACACCCCCCTCCTAGCTTTGTACCTTCCTCCATGCGCGGGAACATGTGAAGCAGGGCTCACACGTAGTGTCAATATCTCGACGAACAAAACTACTGATATAATGATGATGACAGCATAGATTGATCACACTTGCGCTTCCGAAACACTGAAATTTAAAGAATGAACGAATGAGAGTGACCTTTATTGAGAGAAAAGGACGGCTATTGGGCGCTATTGGGGATGAGGCAGGGTTAAGAAAGAACTTCTATGTGTAGGGATCAGTGTGGTCGCAATATTCCCGGGCTAGGCTGGGCTACATGCTTCGCAGTAGTTCACTGATAAAAAAAAAAAAAACCGCCTAAGTAGCTTTTTTTTTTTTTGTCAATTGTCCCGCTTCCTCGAGGAACTGCTTGATATTCGTATCAAGCAGGACACCTCACATAGTTTCTGACCCAGTTTATAGAACCGCATTTCAACACACATGCAGAGGTAGCCTAACCTGGCAGGCTGAACCGCACAAAACATGCTTCTAGTACTGCCTTTTCTAGAAATCATTTTTCTCCGCGCGTATGCACGAGCCGTTTTCAAGCTTCAGTATATGAGAGCTTCTTTCAAGTATGTACTTCCAAAAATATGGAGTAACATTGCTGGTGGTTGGGTTAGGGTGATTCAAAAATGATTATTTGTCTCCTATGTGCTCGCAACACCCACAGCTTGCGTCAGTGCGGTTAAAACCCCATCAATCATGCGCAGTTTGTAAGCGCTGTGCTGCGGTCTTCGCTGGGCCGTCACCATATTATACATGACCGATGCGACTAGCAATATGGATGAGCCTTTCAGCGGGGCAAAAAATGCTCGTTCGCACGCGTTGGTTAGCCACCGAGCTTTCCAAAAAAAAGGCACTTCTTTTTCCTTTCTTCCCTTCGTCGTTCAGAAGCGCGGCGTGTCACAACCAACGTAAACCACGCCTCTGTTCCAGTTAAGAACGAGCGACGTGCGCATCCCTGTCGCTTTCTCGCCGGGCCCTCTCTCGCCGATGTTGCTCCATATTAGGAGGCGATGGAAACTGCAACGTACGTGCGCACACCTGCATTGGCTCACATCCGCAGTGTTTTGCAAGCGCCGAACGCGGCAGCGAGAGAGACTAGACGGGCGGCCATTTTGCGCAGCCCCTTACGCAACGTTGCGGGGCGCATTGTGCAACGCCGCGCCGCCGGTTCGGCCGCTCGCATCGTTGCGCCGACGGGCGCTGAGAGCGCGGTTTTTTGCGGCGAAAACGAATTCCTTTAGTCTAGCGCGACGTGAACTTGCGCAATGATGACGACACAGGAGGGGGAAAAAATTTACGTTTCTTTATTACTTCTCCTGTGTGCGCGCGAGTTACTTCAACCTGAAACACGTGTCTCAAACTGAAGGCGTCTTGCGTGCATATTAGCGCAGCATTATCGTGCGCGACATAGCATATAACATTTTAAAGGATGATACCTGCGCGCCTTCGACTCGCGCGAGTGCCTCTATTCGAGAGCGAGCATGGAGCGCGCGAGCTTGCGTCCGTGCTCGAGTGCGCGTTGTGTGTCGAGCGGTGTGCTCGGCACGCGTGAAATTAATGTTCGCGTCGTCTCATATGCTCTAAAATTTGCTGGTGCTTCACGCGTAGAATGTCAGAATAACAATTTTCTATCCACTGATGCTGCATGTACGAACATGCACCACTTGTGCGTTCCGTTTTATTTTATTTTCTATATGCGCTTTGTTGGTAAGAAAGCTCCCGTGTTGCAGAAAATGCGACCGTTGCACTGGCGTATATAGGCATCCACTGTGGAAGTAATAATTGCAAACGACCGCTGTAGCAACGCAAAGCACCCGATCACGCAAGCAACTCACCATGGCGCAAGTACTTAAGTGAACAAATTCAATTTATCAAAGCTAAGTGAGTCAGAAAAATTGTGAAGTATGGCTTAAATAAAATCTATACACATGAATGCTCGGACTGTTCTTTCAGTGTACGAGAAAAACTTAATTCTATTACGAGGAAACCCGAATGATTCCAGCATTCTGTAGAGAAGGTGCTAATCTTGATGAATATTCTACAAGAAGGCCATGCCACCGGGACCGGGGACCAATGGCACTGGCGTGGCCAGTATTTTTCGGGGGTATTATACAAAGATGTGTCGTGTAAATATCGCAAGCGGATAAAGAGTGGAAAGTGGATAGAGAAGGCCGCCGTGCAGAGTTCAGAATATTTCGAAGGTGTTTTGACACCGAAACATCTCCTCTGGCTACGCCATGCCCAATGGACAGCGTGCCACTGTTAATGGCGACGCTTAAGCGTACTCCAACTTTCTTTTTTCTTTCTTTTTTTTACGTAACCTTTCTTTGCTTGTCTCACCCGAGTTTCACTCAAAGAGGATAGTCGATCGGGTTCCCGCCATATGGATTCCGCGAATGTTTAATGATAACTTAATAAGTAGAAAATGATGCGTGCCTGACAATGCGACACAAACGAAGGCTACAATGGCCTGATCATCTAATGGAAAACAGGCACAGTGGTTAGACGCACACTCGATAGCCATGCATGTTCACAAAGAGTAAATAATAGAATGTACAGAACGGCGGCAGAATTATCTCTGAATTGAACAAGTGACGAGAAATCTTGAGAAGAAGAAGAAGAAGAGGAGGACGAGGGAGAGAGGGAGGGAGGAAGGAAGCAAGGAAAAGAGGACAGATAGGGAGGTCCGCCAGTGCTGAGACCAGCTGGCTACCTTGTGGAAGGGGAAAGGTGTAAGGAGAATAAATGATAGAAGGAGACAAAAAAAAAGGAAGAGATACAGAAGATAAAACAAAATGCGACACGGCTTAAACTCTGTCCTTTAGGCCACTCTTCCCTGAAAAGCGGAACAACGCGCTCAGCGCTTTCCGTGCTGATGATGGTCCCGTCCAGTATTCCAAGACTCGTTCCTCCGACAAAGGGCGGCTGTCGAGTCTAATATAGAGCAGCTGTAGCTTCTTTCCTGGGAGGGGTGAAACGTGGACACTCACATATGGGCAATAGTTTTGTCGCAGCCACAGTTTTCACATATACGGTCGTTTGCCCTTCCAACGGGAAATGAGTAGGCATTCGCGAAGGTCGCGCCGAGCCACAGGCGGCACATAAGTATCTCCTCAGCTAGAGATATTCCTGACGGAAGGTGGAACTGAAGATCTGGATCCATGCTGCGGAGACGAACATTGGTGAATTTCGTCGGGTTCCACTGTGCACATGTAAGGCCACGTGATACCGATCTAAGCATCGCAGGTGCGTTGGTTTTGTTAAATGGCATCATGGGCAGATCAGTAGACCTTATCGGCAAAGTCACTGCCGTTGATTCCGCAATGGCCCAGTGTCCCCTGATACGTGATGCTGTGTCCTTGCTCGACTGCATGGCGATGAAGCCTTACGTCAGCAAAAAATTGAAATGGCGACATTAGACACTGAAGAGTTGCCTTGGAATCGGTGAATACCGACCATGCCTGGGAAGATTCTTCAGTTGTGAACTCTACTGCGGCACGGGTGGCGGTGAGTTCTGCAGCCGCTGACGTTGTTAAATGTGACGTCTTGCCTCGTATGTGGTGACGGACTTCGCTGGAATGGTGCCTGCTTCTGGTGAGCTCGCATATGAAACTTACCCATACGTGTAAACGTGAAGGCGTTCTCTGTGTTCCTCATGCAAGAACATCAGGGTGGCTTGTTGCAGGGCTACAGATGATAACTGGTTTTTCTTTTTTAATTTATCGAATGGTCAGGAGCACCCCAAGGGGACTGAGGCACCAAAATGGTAATGATGGTCTTGCTGCAGGCGTGAAATTCGATGTTAGGGCTGCACAGGCACGGTGAGCAGCAGTGATACCGCTGAACTCAAGGTCTGCCCTAGAAGCGGGAAGTAAGGCGAGCTGGAGCGACGGGATTCGGTCCAAATACCTTATGTGCACTCATAAGGCATCGACACGAAGGTATACGATGCGGCTGAGTGATCAAGCGCGACGACGACATTCGTCGCTGTTGATGCCAGTCTTGGGCAGTAACTAGTTACTAGTAACGCGTTACCCCGGTAACTAGTTACCTTTTTCAGTAACTTATAACTGTAACTAGTTACTTTTAATTCAGAGGAACTTGTAACTGTAACACTGTTACTTTTTACACGGTAACTGTAACTGTAAATAGCGTTACAGTTACTCTCTTTAAAAAAAATATCCAGCAGTAACACTTCTTAAAAGCAGGGCTCGGCAGTATCGCGATACAAGACTATCGCGGTGTTTCTGTTATTAAATATTTATGACTATGTGTATCTCTGTATCTAGGTAAATTTGCAAAATGTATTTGTATTTCACTAGTGGAATGCTTTTACGAGGTATCGTTTGTACCGCGATGCTGTGCAGGACACGGACATCTCGTGGCTTCTTTTTTTTGTAGACGTGCTGACGTATTTCCAGGTCGGAAATGAAGGCTTTTTGTCTACGAAGGCAAGCAAAGCACCACCGGCTAGCGACAAAAAAAGGGCGGGGAAGGGTTCTTCTCCCCGCCGCCATGCAGAGACAGGTGCGCGACACCGCAGTATGGTCGGTCTAAGTGACGAAAGTCACTGTTGCTCAGAGGCCGGTGCGCGTCCTTAATTTTTTTGCGTGGCCAGCCTGTTCTTCATGACCACCTGCGCGGAAACCGCCTAGAAACAGACGCTTTTCAATGCCTCGCACACGTTCAGTTCTCAAAGCGGCGGTACTTCCCGAAAGCACTTCGCAAAGTGCCGGCAGCAATGTGGCTCGAAGAGGCCTATCCTCTTTGTCGCGTCTGAGGATGAACTTCCATTTCATTTACGAACGTGCAGCAGTGCTTCGTGGCACCAGGCTGTCCCAACATATTAAATGCGAGGCATTTCTTAGCGAACTTCGCCGACTTTGAGCGTATATCTATCTGGCCGCCTACGACTTTGTGCTCTCCTGGCCGTTTTGTTATTGGGGTGCATAGGAAAATTTGTATGCAACAACATGACACAAATATCATGACGTGCTTCTCATAAGCGGGATGATTTACGTGCCACGGTCTTAGTGGCCGTACGGCTGTTTCGTTAACTTGATATATATAGCAAAATTGGTACGGCGGGACAACAATGTATGACGACCATGGGTGACACGTCCTAAGAACATGAAAATCGCGACATGCACGGCATGTTTTACATGCCACGCGTTTCGTTAATGGGATGTACACCAAAATTGCTACGGCACGTTCACGGCTGCATGCCGAACGTAAATGACAGGCGATAACATTAGAATAATGACATGCGTGTCATGAGCGGCACGTTTTACATGTAACAGTCTCGATGCTCTTGCGGCCGTTTCTTCAGCTTCATATGTACCCATAATCGGTATAGCGAGACAACAGTTCAGATCCATTTTACGTTCCTGATGTATGCTTCGCATTTCCTTGATTCCCACTGCACGGGGAATCTGTCTTTTTTCTTTTTGTAAATAAATTCCCGACAATCAATAAAAACGTTGCTGCACGAAATGAGGCGCACGCAACGATTTCTGGTGTTGGGCTTTTGAGTGAGCCCATTCCGTTACTTTTATCTGGCGCTTTGCTACGAGCAACTTCAACTAACCGCACGCCTTCATACGTTTCCGTTGAAAGAACTACATAATTTCGTTTGCGGTGTATTAATCTTGTACAATAACGGAAAAGTAACGACGTTACTTTTTAACAGTAACAGTAACTGTAACAAGTTACTTTTGGAAGCTGAGTAACTGTAACTGTAACGTAGTTACTTTTCTGGCTTAGGTAACTGTAACTGTAGCACTGTTACTTTTTACCGGTAACGTGCCCATGACTGGTTGATGCACACTTCGGAAGGCCAAGACATATTCTCATATCTTGAGCTTGAAGAAGCTGGAGAACACGCGCGTTAGTTCCTCGGGTTCCGCCTAGCTCGGGTAGCCTGTAGCCGCATGAATCCGTGGAGCGGCACGGTGTAAAGACGGGGTGTCATGCGTACAGGCACACCCCAAATTTTTTCCCGCAAGGAGCATGCATGAGCCCGTGGTTGCAGTTGGTCAGTTTTTCATATAGGAGATGTGAGTGCTCCAAGACAGGTCGTGGTCTCTTAGTACTCCCAGGAATCGGTGAGTTTTCTCATACCTGATTGTGCATCCATTAATTCTATTAACGTAATATGCACTTTCCTCGCGTGTGGAAGCAACCAGCAAGAAATTCTCAGATGACAACTATAGACCCCGTTATTGATAGCAATTCGAGGTTAGTGTGGCCGCTATCTGAAGCGTGGCCAGTACGAGCAGACCTGTCACCCCTGAAGCCCAGATGACAATCTCGTCTCACCGCAATTGCCCAGATCTTCAAACTCTTGGCTGGAAAAACTTGGGGCATGTCGGTAGGCGCCATGGTGGAATTATACAGAGCACTTTTCCTCGGTTTCTTGAGATATAGCCTGCCCGTACTTTCCAACACTTGTAAGACAAATCTTCGCACTCTTCAGGCCGCACAAGCTCAGGCACTGAGAACTTGTCTCGGTTTGCCGCGGGGTACATTGTCAGAGGCAACTATAGCGATTGCTCGGGACCAACCAATACAAACGCACGTTGCGGTGGAAGTCTTGAGAACCCACATCAGGCATTTTGCCCGTGCCTGCTGTCACCACCTCGCAACATTGCCGTCAGACAAGCGGAACGCGTCATTCTGCAAAATGGTCTGCAGATATTCTGCCAAACTTCCGGCAGGCTTCACCGCCGCCGCCAAACCGTCGATTCCCCCTTGGTGTCTCATTCGACCTACAGTACACCTTGGTGTGCCAGGAATCAGAAAGAAAGCTGAGCTGTCATCAGGTGCTCTGAAACAACTATCCCTGCTTCTTCTACACGAGAGGTACGCCGATAAAGTGCATATTTATACGGATGGGTCCTCGAACCTCCAGTGTTCGTCCGGAGCGGTGGTTGTCCCAGTGAAAGCTTCCACCATCAGTTTTAAGACAGACCACCCGACGACATCGACAGCTGCGGAACTTGCTGCTCTGCGTGCTGCCCTTTGTGTAGTAAATGAGGAAGCACCCCGACAATGGTCAATCTAGCGATTCAAAGGCGGCCTTACAGTCCTTGCTGGCAGCCCTGCGGCGCGGACCATACGAGCAACTGGTGTTGGAGATCAGATCTCTTCTCCATAAATCACATGAGAAGGGACACCACGTGACGTTTCAGTGGCTCCCCAGTCACTGCGGCGTCGTTGGAAACGAATATGCTGACAAGGCCGCCAAGTCTGCACTTGATGGCACCAAAGTTGAGACCATACCTCTCTCAAGGTCCGACGCTGCCAGGCAACTTCGAGCGATCGCACAGGAGATTACGCTCTCGCTGTGGAGTGCCTCAAGCAGCCAAACTCGGAACAGTCGACAACACCACCTGCTGTCCTTGCGGCATTTTCGATTGCCACCAAAACTCAGCCGAGCAGAAGCCACCCTACTTTATCGTTTATGGTTAGGAGTGGCTTTTACTAACTCTTATTCCTTTATGATCGGAATGGCCGACAGCCCTCTTTGTGACACCTGTCGTCGTGAAGAGACGTTACAACACATCATATGCGACTGTCCTCGCTATGACTTACAGAGGCAATCACTGGCGTCCGCTCTCGCTCACCTTGACCTGCGACGGATGTCGGTTGATGCCATTTTGGAATGTCGACCGCACAAGACATCACAACTGAAGGTGACAAAGGCGCTGCTGCAGTTCTTAAAGACGACAGACTTGCACAAGCGACTGTAACAGCGATGTGTGATGTCGCGTGCCATGCAGCTGCCACTGACTGTGAGAATGTGCTATATGTTCGCCCACTTTCTCTCTCTCTTCCTCTTTCCTTTCACCTTTCAATCTCCCCTGTCCCCTTCCCCTCGTGCAGGGTAGCATACCGGTTGTCATACACTGGTTAACCTCCCTGCCTTTCCCTCTCTACTATTTCCTTCCTTCCTTCGTCTGCATATATTGAGAAATGTACAGACTGTGAAAGTGCATCAGTGAGGCCGAGGAGTGAAAGTTGAGAGTGTGGGGCTCAGGACTCCGCCTTGTGCACGCCACGACAGCGGCAATGGTGCGTTGTGGTACGATCTTCGACTTGTACGAAGAAGGTTCTGTTCTTCACACAGCTGCTTATCCATTTGTATATAGACACGGCCCCCTAGTCCAACATTCCTCAAAACATCCAGGATGGCTTCGTGCCACACATTGTCGCATGCACCTTTTACGTCCAAAAATATTGCAGCCGATCATCTTTTTAAGTTTTTTTGTCCAGTTGATGAGATGAAGCAAGGTCCACAACGTTATCGACAGAAGACCGTCCGGGCCGAAAACCAGTCATAGCATCAGGGTATATGTCGTAGTGATCCAGATACAATTCTAGACGGGTGAGCACCATCCTCTCCACTACCTTTTCAACACAGCAAACAGCTAGTGCAATGGGGCGATAGGAGGCCAAGTTGAACAGAGATTTACCTGTTTGAGCAGAACGGCAAGGCTACTGGATGTGCACGAACGAGGAACCGATTCGTCACGCCCCGATTTTTCGTATATGGCCATAAGGTCACGTCGACCTGCTACTAAGGTTGCTAACCCTCATGTAGCTTGCATCATCAGGTCCAGGTGACGAGGAACGCTTTCATGCAGCCGAAGCTGCCTCATTATCTTAGTATTAGCGTGTTTCTTTGGCTACATGGGGTGAATGTGGAACTGGCAACCCTCGCGCAGAAATCAGCCACTTCGTTTCACGAAGACCCTGGTCGACAGCAAGGCACTCGAGCGCATGACGCTGCTATGGTGATGTTTGCAGGCCGTGGATGGCTCTCCATATTTGAGGTAGGGGCTTGTGCGGGTCAAGCGATTCGCAAAACTTTCCAGCGAAGAAGCTGGAGAGAGTTGATACGACGCATAACCTCCTTGTGTACTCGCCTCGCCTCCCATAAATCGTGAATGGATTTGGTGACCGACGATAGCGTCGTTCAGCTCAACGACGCAATGCTCGGAGACTCTCTAATTCCGCTTTATATCCGCAAAATTTTGGCGTAGGTGTAAAATCATAGGCAGCCTCGAGCCGCGTCTTTGATAATGTCTTCCGGTTTCTTAAGAGTGGCCCGTTCATTTTCTTCACTACACTGCTCTGTTAGTGACCTGTATTGTACCCTGACGATGCGCGGAGAAACGGTGGTGTGCTACGTACCTAGGCTGTTCACCGCAAGTGGTCATATAAGTGGGAATGTGCTGGGTCACTGCCATGGGTTTCGTTATCCGAAAACCACTGTACCTTGTCACTTAGGCTTAGGGACACAAACGTCAGGTCGAAACAGCTACTATACGTCAGCAGCCGAAGAAACGTAGGACTGCAGTAGTTTATACATTGCAGTTCATGATCCGACTCCAATTTTAATTGGTGTCGGATTATGAACTGTGCTATATTAAAGTCCTCTTCTTCTACGACGCATCTTCTGGCTTCACGATAGCGAGTGATGAGGGTTGAAGTCCCTGGTAATAATACATGGCTCAAGCGTCGATGATAAAAGTGCATGAAGTCTCGCAGAGTCAACACGAAAAATGGCAATGACTGAAACAAGGGTTCTATGCGGACGTCAGTTACAATCTTGAGGGGATAGGCAGCAGGGGTAGGGGGCTCTTCGAAACCTTCCCTCGATACGCATGTTTATCGTGGTTGGCCTGGATCGCCAATTCTATATGAAGCACACCAGCAACACCATTGCCGAAAGCTGAGCTGGGACGACGCAGGAAAGGTGTCGCAACATGTTCTTGTGGTATAGGGCGTATCTCAAAAAAAAAAAAAAAGAAAGAAAGACCACTAGAAGCAGCAACTTAGACGCTATTGACCCGACGATACCGACCAGACGTCTAAAAAGATATCACCGCGATGTTATAACCGCATTCGGTTATAACCAAACCAATTATAACGTATAACCGCGGTTGATCAATTGGTCATGCACTATCAAACATGGCCCATCCAACAGATGCACGTCTTTAATGACGACGTAACCAATTACTATCATGGCTCTAAACTTCCACAACACTCGTAGCATTACAAAAAATTCCATGAACACACCTTAAATAGACACTATAAGATGTGTTATATAGAATCTCACTACTTTCGACGAGATCACCAAGCACTATCACCTGGGTAGGAGGACTTATCCTCCCGCTCATAGCGAACTGTCTAGGCCTATGACGTCCACTTTACTCATGCTTCAGACAATCTCTTACCCAACCTGACCCTTTTTCCTTTGATCATTCTATAGGCTTTTAACTCTACTTGCCCCGCCCGAGGGATATTAGCTACCTAAACCACATGCTCTGGCGATGCCCCTCGTTACAGGGACCCAATTGCATCACTCAAAGAGAATGCAGCTCCGCCATCGTGAGCTCAGAACTTTCACGGCAGTCTAGGGTTGTCCAGAGCCCACGATGCGGCGGTTAAGCTCGGCCTGCCCGTCCCCACGTGGGAGCGGCCCGCAGCTCTCTCAAGGGCAGGATTTCTCAGGACCTTGACAAATAAAGTTATTTTCCTGCCTGCCTGCCTAACGTTAAACGAGCTCCCCTCCTCTCGGTCGTGTACTGGCGGTCACCGCACAGTGAACCAGTTAAACAGGATAGGGCGGCTTGAGCGCGGAAAGAATCCAAGGGCCTATTCACTCTCAAGCCGGGTCGCCCCGTTTCCCTGTGCGGCTGCCGCTTCGCCCGACAGGGAGCTCTGCCGCGACAGGGAGAGGAAAAAAGAAACATGGTTGATGTGAGCAAGGGTGGCACCAATAATGTTCCCTCCTAACCTCAAACCCATTTCTTCCCCTCACACAGTAACGGAGGGGGTCCGCACATTAAAACGGGGCAAGAGGGGGCAAGGCCACCGCTGCGGTTTGCGCTCCGCACAGTGCGGTGGCCGCTCCACCGTCGACTGAGAGAGAGGGGGAGATCAGGGTGCGTTGACGTGAAGGTGCAGAAATAGCGTCTTCTCCTCACCTCAGCTCCTCCGCTCCCTCATTTAGGTGGGGTGGCTAGAAGGTACTGGGTGGCTGCAGCACCGGGAGAGGCAAATACCTTCCCCCTTCCTTCCATCTGTTCGAGGGCGGAGCGGCTACTGCGAACTTTGGCGGGGTAGGGCGGCTTCAGAGTGAAGCGCCCGTTCCACATTGTCATTCTATGACTAAGCCGCAGACAATCTACAAGCAATACTTTAGTTAAGAGTGCAAGAGAATGAGTATTCAAATGGAGCACTGACTCTATAGCCTATCATTACATTTAGGAGACACACACACAGCGGTCTATTTAAAATATATATAATGTGGAGGTTTTCTTTGTTTCTTCAAGAAAACGCTTCCGGTACGTTCTCACTAGATACGGACATTACTTCGCGATATTTTTTGCAGTGGAACGGCAGTACATGCTTCAGCTGCGTGACGACCTGCATATTGACAGCAAGCCTTATTATATACGGAAGCGACGCGAAAAGGTCGTGGCCTACTATTGGAGTTATCACCGATTCGAACTCGTAATCAAGAAATGTGACCAGAGATCTGTGCAAACCGTACATCTCGTACTCTACAGCGAGCGAATTTATAAAGCTGTATAGGTGCGCTTTTCGACATCGGCCAGCAGGCTATAATATGTCCATCATCACGATTAAGCGACTTTTTCCATTACGAACAATGCCAGCATGAAACATTATTGTGAATGGTACTTACATTAAACTGTGTTAGCTTATTCTAAAAAAAAGCGACGCATATGTGCACTACACGTGTTGAACAGTGCCTGACGCATTTGATGGTGTCACTCGTATATCTGTAGTAGACCCCCCCCCCCCCTTTGTTTTTGCAGGAATGAATAAAACAATTGACTATTTAATCAAATTTCGATATGCATTGTTGAAGAGGCGCCTCTTTCGGCGATACCTTCGCACACGTTTTCCAAGTACTGATCGACCAAACCTTAAGTGTTACGTGTAGAACTCAAGATATGATTATGAATTTTAACAACCACGGGTTTTTTAACGGGCGCCTAAATACAAGTACGCGGGCCTTTTTTACGTTTCGATCCCATAGATACGCGCCATTCGTGAGTGGTAACCGAACCCGCGCCATTGTGCCCAGCAGAGCAACGGCGCAGCCATTCGGCGGGCATACAGTTCCTCATCGGCCGCCCGGCAACCTGTAGCGCTTGCACCACACTGCCACCTGTTGCAGAGCAGAGACGACAAAAATATCAAAGTCATGGTTCCCAATTTTTTTCCCACCAAACTGTTGACTCGCGAGAAGTAAGATGCCAAACAGCTGTCTCACAGGGAACGCAAAGATGTCGCGGGGAATGCCCGGTGGGAAAGCCCTCGCTGAGAAAGTGACGCATCGCTTCACCAACATGGCGAACTTCTCGGCTTCGCTTTCAATCGATAAATGCCGCGGAAAGACCCAAGGAGCTCTCCGTGGAATCGTAACGCGCCAGCACACTCGAATCCGATGGCGGTCTCATTCACAGATGCTGAACGCCCAACGACCCCAACCTTAGAAGGTGAGATGCACAATGCAAAATTGATAAAGGCAAACGGAAGGAGAAGAAGAGCAGGTGTTCTTGAAAAACAAATGTAAATATAAATCGACTGACAGGCGACAAATGTAGAATAAATGGAACCGTGCTAAAAAAAAGTGAAAACATTTCTAAGCTGCCCGACAGTATTCATAAAGAAACAGGATAATGCTTTAGGCCTCGCGGCTTTTGAAATAATAGCAAGCAGAAGACAGTTACTCAAAAAGCGGTTTCAACAGCAACAAGAAAAATCAAATATCATCAGTAAGCTGTACACTTCTACGCGGTTGTCCTCGTTGAACGAATGCTAACCATTGGTAGAACTAAGCCGATCGCTTACTTGACGCATACTTTAGGCCTCGACTTATGAGACGGCACGCTAAGCCTAATTCGAATTTCCAATTCTCGTGCAGCCGTAATGAAGAGACGTGGAGGTGAGGGAAGAATGTTTGTGTTTTTTTTTCCTCAGAGCACAAATACATAAAAATGCTACTGAGAAAAACAGAGTTGGATGTTCTCCTACGGAATGCACGCAAGTACGGCTGCCAGACCATAATACTGATTTGCGCCTTGGTTTCCTTAAGAGAAGTTTATACTCGCGTAAGTTCATAATGCAGTTAGCATGAGTTTTCAATGTACTATATTTTATTGTACTGGGACTTAGGAAAACAGAGCAATGACATTCATGGAGAACTATTTTTCGTGTAGTCTTCCTTGTTGCATAGAGGACACCCACCTGATCATCATGTTGCACCGCCGTACACAAGTGTGTTGCAGTAGAGAGTTCATTTGGCTGGCGATGACACAGCCTTGACGCAAAAAGTGCACTACCTAATATAAAAATTGAGCTTCGAGACAATGCCAGTATCTAAAAACTCACCCTTGCGGGTTATAGTTTCAGAACGCAGGAGGCTGCTAGCACCCACAACTTTCGTACCATGTTTTGCATCTACACGTATTTCATTTAGTATGTACAACGAGTTTCACATTACATGGAGTGCAGTCTCACACGTTACTCACACGAAGTGTCCACTCGCTTCGCCGCTAATGTTGATTAATGAGTCACGTAAGACGCTGAGAATACACTTGCTCGGGCCGAAACACCTCGCATTTCCCTCTCGCCAGAAGCAACAGGAACGACGCCATTGTTCCGTGCGACCGAAACAACAGCGTACTACATCCATCAATAATTCACGTAGGCCCCACTGTGCTTTTTTTTCTTTCTCGCCGTCAACACCGGTGGTGCGAAAAGCCAATAATGGTTAGACTCGATGTTATCGGGTTCGGCCCAATCTGCAACTGACAAAGCTCAAGTTCCAGGCCGCATTTAAGATGGCGGCCGGGCGGCCGTCACGGTGCGGCGATAGGCGACCTGAACATCGCTCCCCTCGCCAACCTCCTCGCACACGTCTCCTCCTCTCCAAGCAACTCTCGGCCGCCGCACAGTCGTCGTCACCCGGTGCTGCTGGCAGTGCCGCCGCGTAGGCGCACCATGACGCGCACTGCGCATGCGTCGCATGACCCCCCGTCGCGCTGAAATCTGTTGCTTCGCCATAGCCGCGTCGCGATCGATGTTGTTCCCCTAGTTCGACGCTTGTTCTCGCAATTATTCGATCCCCCTCGCCCCCCTTTGCGTCCCACACGCCACCCACTCGTTCAACCTTTCTGTGAAATCCCGTTTCGCTCCCCTACTGCGCACGACGCGTTTCTCGACCCTTCGTTTCTACCCTCTTCTACGCCCACAACCACCGCCTACCTCTTCTCCGTTCGTAGAAGAAGATCTCGCACGCGCCTAACCTTTCCCTTTTGTACACAGCGCACTCTCCTCACAAACCCAAACTTCGCCTCCGCCTCGTGCTGAGCCGCTCTTCGATCGCTCGATCTGCGCCTTACTATTATTTTTTTTTGTCTACTCAACGCCGCCAATGTCGCTTTGCGTAGAGACAAACAAGTCGCGGACGAATAAACAATACAGAAACGAGAATATATTCCTTGACGCACACGCTTCAAAGGAGCCTCCAACGACGCAGTTGGCAGCGCCGAGTTTGTTTTGCGCGCGAAAGGGCAAAGGAGCACAGCCTTAAAACAAATATTCCTTCTTTTTTTGCGCCGTCCCTCCGGCCCTCCTTTTCCCCATTTCTCCCCTAGCTCCCATCTTCGGCATCGCCGCTGCAGTCGACGGTCGCCAGAGGGCGGCACGGAACGGGAAACGCCGTGCCCAGCCGCTCTCCTCTTTGCTGCTCCGTGACGCAGTCCGGCTGTTGCTAGGGGCTCTCTTTCCCTGCAGCCGGCGGCGGCGGCGGCCAGCTAATGACTCCTTTCCCGTTATGGAGATCGCGGGAAGTGTGGTGTCGTTGCCCATGCGTAGCGCCGCAGAGACCTGTGCGGCATGATGGGCGGAGAAAGGGGATAAATGTTGCAAACACTGCAGTTCGCGTGGGCCCTCTTATTTCGACACTCCCTTGGCGCATGGCGCAGACATTTCTTCACCACAACGCGCACGCGCAGTAAGGCACGCTCGCGAAACTTTCTTTGCAAAAAAAAAAAAAAAAAAAAAAGAGGACTTCGGAGTCACCGCCTCTTCAGCTGTATCCGCTCCTTGCTTCTCACTCCCAGTTCACTTATTTCCTTTTTGATCCTATCAGACTTGAACGACTTCTTTTGTGCCTCCTCCTCTTCATCTGTTTATTCGAATGCAGTGATTGTCATGTATCGATCGGTCTCGGAGGAGCTGGCAGCAACAGGCGATCTCCCGAAACTCTGCAGATCGTGCCGCCGCCTCCTCCACCCCCACCCCCTCTCTTCTTCCCCAAATCTCACAACCCCACTACAGCGTGTCCGTCTTTCCTTTTTTTTTTTTCTTCTTTAGTTTCCCGTTAACATCTGCGTCTCGCAGCTCCTGTGTTGCTAGGTGCGCACGGCTGCGTGTTCCTTGAAGCGCACTTCACAATTTCAGCGCCAAGTTCAGGGATTGATGAGCAATGTGATGTGCGAATTAGACAGAAAAGCCGTAAGCAGTTCCGTATGGATGGATGCCATGAACATCTTCTCCATCTGAAAAGGGCGGTGCCCTTGCGCTCAGTTTCTAACTAGGCCTAATGCCGAGTCAATCTGAATTGAACATTTTTCAACGTCACGTACTAGCTTGCTTTGCTGTGTTCGAATAAATGGTGACCATTTTTATTTTTATTCATTTATTTTTTCACCTTTTTGTACTATGGATGTGAGTAGTGACTGCCGTAGAATTTGTTCCATTTCTTTGTATATTTTTACCAATGTCATCGCTTCGCATATTGTTCATTACTTCGAGATTGTGTTGCGTTGCTATGTTGTGTATATATGCCCCACTCCTGCCAAAGGCCTCCATATAGAAGGCCGGCAGCATGTAACAAAATAAAAATAAACAAATAAACAACTACCTTACTACCCAAGTATCTGGTTTTTGAGCTAGACCAAATTTGGCTTTTATGCTACTGCGCTTTTGCTATCTCGCCCTACTTTTCCACCACATATTCCCTTATTATAGGGTAGTGATGGATTATTATTCTAGAACAGCTGTATTAGCTCTGTATGTGAGAATTGTTGCAGTTCCATTGTTCCTTTAACCTGCGAACGATGTTCCTATATGCACGCAATTTCAAGCGAAGCTTGTCCAGCCTGCGATGGCGTCGTCGGCGTAGTTGTGGTCGTCACGCCAAAACCAGTTGCTCCCCGAAAATGAACCCCTGGCGTGCTCTATGAAGTGGCGGCAGAAATGCATTAGTCTCAACCGCCACTAAAGCGGACAAAATTTATTACCGGGGTTGCGGCTTACCTCCACTGCATTCAATACGTCAAATCCCGCCTTCCATTCTCATTTACAGACATGCGCCGATTTCTGCCTGGAATCACTGCTCCACGAGCTCTGCAAATATTGGAAGCGCGCGGGGACGCAGGGGGTAATCTTACCTCTCGTAGTAATATTATCTACCTCTGGGGGACAAGTCACTAAGCGAGCTGTGCTTGTTAAGCCTACATTCCTGTCTACTAATGCCTAGAGGTACGGCCGTGGAAACCAGCTCTCCACAACGTGAAACTTTCAAGCTACTGTGAAGAAGATCCGGCTGCATGCGACATGCAGGCAGTATGCACTGGCTGTAAGGCGAAGGTTCTACAACACACAAGCGCCAGCGCGGTGGCTAGCCGCTTGTCCCTGGGTGCTTTCCAGTTGTGCCTCGCGAACGGATCGGGCGGCAGCCGGCGTGGCGACCTGAAGTCGCTTTTCGCCTAGGTCGTCCCTCCGGGCGCCCTGGTCGACGCGCTCCGCGATCGCAGCGGCGACGGCCGCATCATTCGTCTGGAGCGCATGACAAGCGAACAGCTGCTCTTCGTCGCCACCTGCTACGCAAGGTGCACCGGTCGGCGAGTCTCCGTACCACGTGGCGCTTCGCAACGGGTCGGGGCCTGTCGGGACCTTTAAATGCCCCCAAGTAGCGCCCACGACTCCGCAGCGCCACTGTGTTCCGAGGAGCGCAAGATGGACGGCGCTATGCCTCTGCGTCAAGCTTTTAGAACGACATTCGACATTAATTCATATTTGAAATATTGCAGTGCCACATACAAGAAAAATAAAGATGAGAGGGAAACGAATATTTCTTAAATCTCCATTACTACCTTATCGCCACAAAAGGACAACGTTTCATAAGACATGTTAACGTCAGCGTCAAGAAAGGAACATATGTTCATCTGTTTATATAATATCGGGCATTCACATCGCATAAAATTCTGCGATGAACACTACGCTGAGCGATATCGACGGATCCACAAAGTAACCGACGTGGTTACTTTAGTTATAGGGACGGTAGACTACGCAAATGCCGACGTCGTTACCTTAGTTATTAGGAACGGTAGACTGCGCAAATGACTTACAGCCTTGCGCAGCTGCATATGTTTGCATTGCGATAACAAAATGCAGTTTTCGTCTGTCTTGCGCTGTATGCGACGTCTAAATACATTATTTTTATAAGCAACGAATGAAAATGTCAATTTAAGGCGAAATCGTTATAATGAACGATCGTTTTCTAAAACAGTGAGCCACAGGAGTGAGGCGATAATTGGTGATCGCTCAACCTTCGCCTTTAAGAGTGGAACGCGACAGCTTTTTCAGGGCCCCTATGTGACCGCCTTCTCATTCGCTTGCTAGGACGTTCACTGCAACAGCGCCTCCTCAATAACACTTCATATATCTCCACGCGGCACTGCCGTACCTACAGCCCTGACCCCAAAATGATAAGTGTAGCTTAAACAGGAAAGCACGCTGGCTCGGGGGCTCAGGGTGATTTATCATCACCTGAAGTTCTTCGTCGTGCACCTAAATCTAAGAAAATGGGTGCTTTCGTATATCGCCTCCACTGAGACATGGCTTCCACGACCGGGAATCGAACCCGTGTCCTCGAGATAAGCAGTGACACATTATCTGCCAATTTGTCACGGTGTGTGGGCCCACCACAACCACCGTCGCTAATATCAGCGGAGAAGTATGGTGAAGAAACAGTGATGTCTAAAAATAGCAAGCCATGAAGCGGCGTAACGCATCGCCGTCTTACCGGAAAATATGTCGAGCATGACGGACAGTCAGCGAGGTCGAATTTGTTGTGATGAGCTCCCGAATACTCATGCTGGGACACCTGCGACAAAAACGCAAAACATCAGCGGCTATCTATCTATCTATCTATCTATCTATCTATCTATCTATCTATCTATCTATCTATCTATCTATCTATCTATCTATCTATCTTGCGACTGGAATGACAAGTCATAAAATCCATGCCACGTACTTGACATAGCTGACGATGTGTCATCGCGTTGCCGTGGTGTTCGTTTAATTAATTTCCTTTGCACGAAAACGTGTGCCAAATCCCGCGCGAGCACTGCAATTATGAATGGCATGTGGCGGCATGTATGGCATGACATGCACGCAATCTTATGACGTCATGAATCACAACTGTCATGTTGCATACACCGTGAATTTATCAAGGTTATTTCGCTAAAATTGTATGTGCCAGAATTTGCACGCAATCCTGACAAAACGTGCGGTAATGACACACGACATGAGCACCATGACGTCATGAATACCATGACATGAAGGACATAAAGCACAAGATTCTGATGCAGGAATTTCTTTCGTTGGGTTGTCCAAATATTTCTACGGTCCAGTATACCATTGACGACGAACAGGCAAATCGGGTGAAGACGACGACTGCCAGCTGTCCATGCGCTGCTGCCTCAAGGTGAGGCACTTACAAATCCGCTTGTAGATACGCCTGTAGACGCCTGCCGTCTGCGTCTTGACATGCAACAAAATTGACAAGCGTACTTGCTTCACACCAAGAAAACGAACCTCGCCATCCGCAGTCAGACCTACTGGGGTCGCTGTGGCGAAAAATACGGTACATATCTTTCGTAAGGACTCCCTAGCAGTTACAACGGCCTCCCGTTAGGGAGTACTTCTCAGGATTCAGCAAAGTTCGTTGTCTGTCTGTCTGTCTGTCTGTCTGTCTGTCTGTCTGTCTGTCTGTCTGTCTGTCTGTCTGTCTGTCTGTCTGTCGTAAAGGCAGTGACGTTCACGTTAGGTAGCTGCATTCTAGATTCGACTAGAAGTCGAACCCAATTTTTATGGACTACGCTAGTAAACGCCTCGAAAAATGTCTCGCGGTTCTCAAACCACGTCTCCGCTGCGTCTTCCAAGGTGGAGAACACATGAGGCAGTTTGTCCTCAGGGATCTACTTACTATAGGCTGAAACACTCTCTGGCAGCTCCAAGCAGGCTCCCAAGTCATTCACGCTGCTCTTAAAATGGGAGTCCCGGCTGTTGCAGTATGATGACTGCAGGCGACGCTACAGCTGTCATGGCAGCTCCTGCCGTGGCCATAATCCTGGTCCGCCTGGCTTTGTTGAGTATGGATCTGCAATGCAGGTGCACTCCTTGCAGGCTGAGGCTAATTCGATGTCCTGCGTATGCACTGCTGCCTTCTTCAAGCACATGTTCGTTTCAAGGCTTCCTTAGGGCATCCAAATGAAAGAACACGCACCTACGACACATGTCACTTGGTAGCGACAGGTGAGAATGCGGCAGCCTAGCAGTGAGGGCTAACGCCACACTGGGCAAGCTTATGCGCGGCAAACTAGACAGCGTCCAGATGCAATGATGGCTGCGAGTGCTGCCGTCTTTCGTCAAAGATCTGATCTGCAGATAAGACGCGCCGGGGTGAAGGCACCCTCCAAGTTGGTCTCGGTGCTCGCGTAAGCCCTCTAATATACCATACTTACGAGGCTGCTTCCGTTTCGCGGGATATCTGATAGAATCGCCGACATTGCAGAAGATCGCGAGAAATCTAGGCGAAACTTGCGCCGAGCGATAACATGCGTCACAGCATCAGCCAGAGAAAGCCAGTCGGCATGAAAAAAAGAAGCGAGTACGGGTGCAAATACGCAGTAAGAAATTACAGCAAGTGTGTGTCTGTCGTCTTGAGCTTTGCCCACATTAAAATCGCCAACCAATTCAAGCTATGTGTCTTTCTCCAGTTTTACTCACGCAATGTGTTTGCTCAAGACAGCTTTTACGTATACTTAATCTTAAGAGATGCCCCGCCACGGTGGTCTAGTGGTTATGGCACTCGGCTGCAGATCCGAAGGACGCGGGATCGAATCCCGGCCGCGGCGGCTGCATTTCGATGGAGGCGAAATGTTGAGGCCCATGTGCTGTGTGATGCCAGTGCACGTTAAATAACCCCAGGTGGTCGAAATTTCCGGAGACCTCCGCTCCACTACGGCGTCTCTCATAATCAGAGCTGGTTTTGGGACGTTAAACCCCACAAATTAATCATCTTCAGAGATGGCCACTCGCTGCCGGCGAGTGGCCATCTCTAAAGATTAAGGTTCTGTAACGTGCGGCGTCTACCAGCATCCCTGGGCTGTAATATGCGTATATATGCTGATTACTTGTCGGGTTTCTTTAACGTGCACTGGCATCGTACAGTACACGGGCCCCAACATTTCGCCTCCATCGAAATGCAGCCGCCGCGGCCGGGATCTGATCGCGCGACCCTCGGATCAGCAGCCGAGTACGATAGCCACTAGCCCCGCCACGGTGGTCTAATGGCTATGGTACTCAGCTGCTGATCCGAGGGTCGCGGGATCGAATCCCGGCTGCGGCGGCTGCATTTCGATGGAGGCGAAATGTTGGGGCCCGTGTACTGTACGATGTCAGTGCACGTTAAAGAACCCCAGGTGGTCAAAATTTCCGGAGCCCTCCACTACGGCGTCTCTCATAATCAGAGCTGGTTTTGGGACGCTAAACCCCACATAACAACAACAACATACCATAGCCACTAGGCCACCGTGGCGGGGCATGCGGATATATTCCACACTTCCTCAAAACGTTATTAGTCATAACGTACCTAACAGTCATACCATCATATTCACGTGATGGCCTAAGGTGTATTCGCCTCCCATGCCAAGTTTCAGATATAGATAGATAGATAGATAGATAGATAGATAGATAGATAGATAGATAGATAGATAGATAGATAGATAGATAAGAGTATTAGGCTCACCAAGAAGTGCTTCGTATTCAACGCCGCCTTGGCAGACGGAAAGGTGCCTCAACAATATTTTGCTGAGGAACCGTTAGCGTTGCAGGTTTCACGTGTTATGCAGCACGACACAAGACCGACGGCAACCCCGCAGCGTGAGTCACCACCACTGTGTAAGACGTGCTACGTACTCTTTAGGTGAAGACACTCTTGGGGCGCGATCGACCAGGTCTATCAGCAGCGGCACATGGCCATCCATCTGGTGACAGCAGCGCCTGCCTATCGTAGGTAGGACGAAACCTTTAAAATGTTTTATCTCGCGCTGCTGCAGCCATGGGTACTTCGCGGGTTTTACTCGGTGCGTCTTAGGTCTCAAAACCAGCTATGATTATGAGAGACGCCGTAGTGGAGGGCTCCGGAAATTTTGACCACCTGGGGTTCTTTAACGTGCACTAGCATCGTACAGTACACGGGCCCCAACATTTCGCCTCCATCGAAATGCAGCCGCCGCGGCCTGGATTTGATCGCGCGACCCTCGGATCAGCAGCCGAGTACGATAGCCACTAGCCCCGCCACGGTGGTCTAGTGGCTATGGTACTCGGCTGCTGATCCGAGGGTCGCGGGATCGAATCCCGGCTGCGGCGGCTGCATTTCGATGGAGGCGAAATGTTGGGGCCCGTGTGCTGTACGATGTCAGTGCACGTTAAAGAACCCCAGGTGGTCAAAATTTCCGGAGCCCTCCACTACGGCGTCTCTCATAATCAGAGCTGGTTTTGGGACGTTAAACCCCACATAACAACAACATACGATAGCCACTAGGCCACCATGGCGGGGCATGCGGATATATTCCACACTTCCTCAAAACGTTATTAGTCATAACGTACCTAACAGTCATACCATCATATTCATGTGATGGCCTAAGGTGTATTCGCCTCCTATGCCAATTTTCAGATATAGATTAGAGTATTAGGCTCACCAAGAAGTGCTTCGTATTCAACGCCGCCTTGGCAGACGGAAAGGTGCCTCAACAATATTTTGCTGAGGAACCGTTAGCGTTGCAGGTTTCACATCTTATGCAGCACGACACAAGACCGACGGCAACCCCGCAGCGTGAGTCACCACCACTGTGTAAGACGTGCTACGTACTCTTTAGGTGAAGACACTCTTGAGGCGCGATCGACCAGATCTATCAGCAGCGGCACATGGCCATCCATCTGGTGACAGCAGCGCCTGCCTATCGTAGGCAGGACGAAACCTTTAAAAATGTTTTATCTCGCGCTGCTGCAGCCATGGGTACCTCGCGGGTTTTACTCGGTGCGTCTTAGCGCTGGTCGGGTGTGCGCGAAACAAGTGCTTTCCTCCTTTCCTTCTCTGCCGCTGGCTGCATTCGCCGTGCGGCTGAATCCAGATATCTCGCCAGACGTCGGTTGATATAGCAACGGGAGGCACAACCTTTTCTGTCTGAAGTTCCGTCTATAGTTTAGATAGATTTGATTCATTTGTGAGGTTTTACGTCCCAAAACCAGCTATGATTATGAGAGACGCCGTAGTGGAGGGCTCCGGAAATTTCGACCACCTGGGGTTGTTTAACGTGCACAGACATCGCACAGTACACGGGCCTCAACATTTCGCCTCCATCGGAATGCAGCCGCCGCGGCCTGGATTCGATCCCGCGACCCTCAGATCAGCAGCCGAGTACCATGGCCACTAGACCATCGTGGCGGGGCTTTAGATAGATTTTCGCTGTCGTCAACGGAAGGATGAGCCCGCCGATGCTATCCTTTATGCGGTCGATCGCCTCTCGCTTGCAGGCCGTCAAGAAGTGTCCCAACGTAAAGACAGCACATTTTACGCCATGATCAGCAGTCAGTTGAATAATCGACAAGCTTAGGTCACATGTAATTCGGGTAGATTGGTCGTTGCAGAAACGACCGCTCACGTGAGCTTGCCACAACGCTTGGACGAAGACGGGCAGCACTTTGACATATTAATTGTGGTCAATGCTGATTTAGCCCGTACTTTCGCCCGCAGCATATCGAACGCGATCCTCACTACACAAAGATTTCCCATGCACTCTGTTAGGCTTTAACATGCAGGTTAACCATAAGTATAATCAACGGAGAAGTAAATGCGCTACCTTCGTAGCTCAGCACCTTGAAACGATAGAATGGCCAAATCGTAAGCGCGAGCTTTTACCCGTCTTACACCCCCTTATACCCCCATTTGTCTAATCTGCGCTTTCGGAAATGAACTAATTTACTGGTAGTCCACGCTTGTCATAACTTTTCTTATCGTCTGTCTTTCGTCGCACTGTGCATCTCAATAAAGCAATACCAGCCAACAAGCTCAGACCTTTTAGAGATAAATTCATCTTTATTCTTGCTGTCTCCTCTGCTCAGACCACTGGATGCACCCTGCAGCTTAATGCACCCTGCAGCTTAATGCACCCTGCAGTTACAATTTGCATAAGCGCCACCTTCGAGCCAGTAAGTAGCGGAGCGTAGAAACTTGTCCTCACAGCGCAACCTAGCTGAGGCAGCGAAGTGTTCATATTGCACTCACTTCGTCTTTTTGAGAGGTCTTGCAGAGGAAGTATGTGCAAAATTGCATGTGTGTGTCTGTGTGCTTGTAATGTGTACATCTAAATCGCATGCGAGGACAAACAATGTTCCTTCTTCACTTTAAGAACGGAGCTCTTTAATCCGGCCGTCCCGTGTGTGGGCCGATCCCTACCTACCACGCCTCTCGCTCACACCCACTGGTCGGCATGTACTGTCGTGACTGGGACACCCAGTCTTAACCAGTGGCAACGAGTACACCGCCTTTACGGTTCCGACTTGGGTCCGTGAGACCTTAAAAGGTTCACCCACTTCCACGAAACACACATCCTGAGCATGACGCGGGACGCCGGCGCGCCCGCGTTGTATACTTGGTGCGTATGCTCGCTGACATCCCCGAGACCAGTACCTTATACACTTATGCCGCACAGGGCCGACACGGGTACTCCGCAGTGGTATTGTACGGTACCGACACTTTGCTTACGGCTGCCTCTTTGAGGGGTTCCACACCAATAGACAGCGAGGTCCTCGGTGTCGCACTTGCTGTGCGACACGCTCTTCAAATTTCCGGAGAAGTTTACATATTAACTGACTCCCAGCAAACGTGTCGCGCCTTTATGATGGGACGCGGCTTCTCCAAGGCGGCTCAACGCATTCTACGCGAATCGCCAAACATAGAGACACATCCGACCCGCAGCGTGTCCACTTGGTCTGGACTCCTGGCCATGCCTCGTTGTCGGGTAACGATCGCGCTCACGCGGTCGCTCGAGAAATGGTCCACCGAGCTGCCCGGCATGGCGTGGACGGGGGTCCAGACCGGGCGAGCCCTTCACTCACTTACCGCGATATATAAAAATATTACACCGCAGCTAGACTCACCATGTGCCAACCGCCGCCGTCGTTCTCGAGAGAGGAAGAGGTGGCACTCCGTCAAATTCAAACGCACACCTTCCCCAACCTGCGCTCACTGTATAAATTTTACCCGGAACGTTACGTAGGCTCTTGCCTGGGCTGTGGCTGCTCCCCAACGACATTCCATGTCACGGTGGAATGCGCCTCCACATTCTTCCCTCCCCTCCCCGCTATCATGCGACCCCTCCGTACCAAAGAGCTGTGGGAAGATGCCCTCTGCGACGGACCTCGCGAGGTCCGCCGGGCCCTAGTTCAACGGGCACGTGTGGTCGCCGAGGTCATCTTAGGGACCCCGGACTATGGTTTCCTCCCGCATGCTCACTGTATATAACGTAATAAAAATGTTTATTTTCTCTCTCTCTACCTCCCACTTGAACGAGACGACCAGGACACCGCCGAGAATAGGCGGCCGGTTAGATAGATAACGTCAAAGTGACTAAAGTTCGCCAAGAAATGCTTCGCACTTAATATGAATCATTAGCAGCAGAGGCTGTACCGTAAGTCCGATCTCATTGTCACGCAGGAGGGAAAACCGGACCCACTCTTGCCTTCGACCCACCGGCGTGTCTTTTTATTGTTAATCGTGACGTAACCATCAAGGGTGTCAAGACGAGGCAAAAGAAAACATTGAACACAGAACAAGCCCAACTGAAGTCATGGTTTGGTAACGAAGATGGGGGAGTGTATTTGTTCTTTAACAGTAAGAACAAACTATCCCATCAACAAAGAACTTTATTGCAAATTTTGATTATTAGTTCGCAGTCTGTGCTGTGTTTACGTCCGTCCTTGTACATTACAGAACTACAGCGCGCAAGACACGAGGACAAGAGAAGAGGACACACACAGCGCAGTTATGTCTCACCAACGAGCCCAAATCTACAGAGTTCTTGTACACGACACCGCGATATAGTAGGGAATCCCACGCAGCCAAGAGCGATTTGTACAAAATCCTTCAACGTGATCATTCCCGTGCGCGTGAGGCACGCTCGTTCGCATACAAGCTTTGCTGTCGCGTTGCCATGAACACTGAGAAACTGCAGAATGCAGGTCCCACACATCTCTGTATAGTTTGGACTCATGGCTGCTAAGAGAATTGGGCTGCTAACGCGGCAGCCCGAGCACTCACCGGCGTGCCATTGTGGCCTTCGAGGTACTGGAACGAAAAGACTGGGCTCGAAACTTTCAAAGACATCGCTACCAATTCAGGAGGGCCATCACAGGTATACGCAGCCCCGGCTAGGGGACTGGGGAAAGCGAACGCGTCCTAATGCGCTTATTCACTTACTCGGCGCTGTAACGAAACGTTTCAATCTTTTGACACGCAGGTGCCAACATTGGAGAGGTAACTGACACCTATCACATTGCATGGGCTTGACAGCAAAATTCAGCTCTCACCCCCGCACGAACCCTGCGCGAGAGTACTGGAAGACAGCGCTGGGTTGCTCAGACCTTCAGGCCCAAAAGGCCTTGGTCAAGAGGGCCAAACTGCCGGCTTGGACCAAGTATGCACGGCTCCTGCGTCAGTACACACCTCTTTTTGCCGACTATTAAATGATTTTCACCACCGTCACCACAACAAGAAACTATTATGTAATGATTAAATTACAGTGGTTTACCATACAAATGAGTCATAACCTCAACGAACCACGAGTAGGAAACACGCTCTTCGTCCTGGACGATGGGACGTAATGGTGACCGCCGAGGAGACCGCGCTGCAGCGTGAATTCTAGAGATTTTCGTAGCGTAGAGACGCGATTTCTGGCAGCTCTTGTGGCACAAGTTTTAATTAAAACTAGAAGAGAAGCTCAGGGGCAGATGGATGCTTGAATCGATGAAAAGATCGCAAAATACGACTTAGAACAGGGAATGTCGCAGGAGCCAACGTTTCGACAAGTGTACTTTTCTTCGTCAGTCGCCGCCCGGACTAAGACAATTCCACTTGTCAAAACGTTGGCCCCTGCGACATTCCCTGTTCTAAATCGTATTCTGTGAAGTTTTAAATAAATGTAACAAAAGCTTTAAAACGCGCGTGTTTACGAGATCACTCACGATCGACACGGTGCAAATTATTCTGAATTGGGACCCATCAAGCAAACTGCCGATGAAAGCACCACCAAGACTATGGCAAAACTGCCACCCGGGATGTTTGGCCATAGCGTTTCGCATTGACTTTAAAAGGCTGTATATATAGGAACCCCTGAGCATTGACGATAACAGTTCAACGCTCGCAAAGCGTAGTTCACAACCGCGCGTGTCACGCTTCGCATTGCGCGATGACTCGCGGACCCCGGCAAAGAGGCCGCAATCAGAAGAGCCTGCACTGGTTGTACGGGTTCATGGGGGTTCCCGGCGCGCAACTGTAGGCCTTGGAGAACTCCGGCACGTTCTGCAGCACGGCGTCGCACATCGAATCGTCGACGACGTAGTAACTGCCGATGCACTGGGAGTAGCAGATGGCGACGAAGAGAAGCTGCTCTCCCGTCATGCGCTCCATGAGCACAAGGCGACGGCCATCGCTCGCATTGCGGTACGTGTCGACTACGGCGCCCAGGGAGACGACTTCGGCAAATAGGGACGCGGCGTCTTTGTGCTGGGCGGACAGCGACAAATTGGAGATGCACGACATAAACGAGTTGAACGAGTCGCCTCCAGCGTCTTCGCTCAGATACGTGCTGTGAAATCTCTGACCCACCGCAAAGGCCACCTGCGATTCGATCAAGGAGGTTTAAATTTTAAACCTCCTTGGATTCGATGCACAAAGCGTCATAACACACAAGTTCACACTGGCGCCATGTCCTGCAATGGACATGGCGCCAGTCTGAGAAGCTGCTCTCATGGTCATTTGCCATGGTAAGGTAGTGGACAAAGCGGCGCCCTGCAAAGCTCGAGGACGCGGGCGCAATACCTAGCCAGGGCGGTTGCATCTCGATAGATGCGTAGGTATAAGTGCCCGTTAAACAGCCCTAAGTAGGAAAACTTCATTCGGAGTGCCCCTTACAGGCTTGCGTGAAAATCAAATAGCGGTTTTCGTATTTCTAAATCAATACTTTCTTTCTTGCTCTTCTGATAATGTTCCTGTCTCATTCTAGCAAAAAAGAAATGAATCCTAATCATACAAACGTGGCAATGAATGCTATTCTTTTTTCTGCAAAGGATTCCCAAAGGGCAGTTCAACGATATGTTTTGCAAAGATCAGTCGCGTGTCGCGGATCAGAAATAGGGCGCATTCTAGTAGTAGTTCTGAGCATGCTATTCGCACCAAGGCCGTAGCGTTCCTGTTTCAACGGTGACGTATATACACAGGACAACTGCATGCACCAACAAAACCTAAGGTGAAGATTCAAATACTATAGGTCAGCTAGATATCCAAACGCCAAGTTTATCTATGTTCTTCCTCGGAAGTATGGCCTCTACGAGTGTCCACAGAGACTAAGTGTACACGCGACGATATCGTTCAAAACAAAATCACAGAATCATCTGTCGTGCCACCACGCTGTAAAACGCGTGGTGTTTCTGCTGGTCCACACAAGGGACCTAAGCCGGTATCTGTTACAACTCCCCCTTACTTAATACACACACAGCTCCGTCCTTTCGCACAGCCCTAAGCACCTACAATGTAAACTGCATCCTCAAGACTAGCTCGTGAGACCACCCATTTAGCGCGCCTTGTCAGCTGTAAGTCGCGTAGCCGAATCATTGCCGCTAAGGGAAAAAGGCACTGGCCCTCTCCCAGAAGTTCCGCAGGAACAACGAAACATAACGCCTCATGATGCAAGTGCAATGCCAGGCAATCCAAAAGCTTTTACAAACCTGAGCGCCAAACCCGCCGTAGTTGATGGACGGCATGGAGTTCCTATCGTAATATGGAAAAGAGAAAACGTAGGGCAGCAAGATGTAGCCCTTGCGATACTCTATGTCCGCAGAGAATGCCAACGTCTCGATGGCCGTGATGGCGATCTTGATGTCGAAGCCGCGGTAGTGGGTACGTGACATCCACGCGTTGCGCCAATTCTGCAGGAATGAGTCGCCCATCTCTCCTACTATGATGTCAGTGAATTCAACCTTGGGCACCGGGTCAAAGACGCTGAAGGACAGCGAGATGTTGTCCCAAGACCTGCAAGCGGTTAATACGGTCGAGCATGAAGGTAGGTGTAGGCGAAAAGTAACTGTAAGCTTCATGCGATGAAATTAAGTGCGCCTACGCAAGTGTTCTCGCGGGCATACTCGTAAATAATAGCGGAGTACATCAGCGTTACAGGTGCGGTTGTGGGCAGTGTATCAACACAACGGATTAAATACGAGGCAGCTGCCGCAGCTACTCAGTATTCAGTAACGTTTACTGAGTGCATGCTAACGCACCACATGCTCTCCTCAGAACTAACCCGGACACTGCAAATATGGTCTTGCTACACCAAACAAATGTAACCTCGCTCGTTGAGGGTCGGCGTGATATCATGAGCGGGTATTATATGGCTATACGTATGTCCTATATTGTCACGAGGTTTCGCAGGTCTTTCACGGCTATATTGGCAGCTGAGGGGCTGGCTCTTGCAAAGCGCGTCTGTCGAGGCCAACATCTCGAAGGGAGAAGGAATGCGCCATCGTCTTCTAGACCAGACCTTCTCTTGCCCTCGACCCAAAGAGGATAGGTGGCAGTATGAATACACGTGCGTATATACTGCCATTTTCATCATAATCTCACCGACTATTATCGCAAGCTCACCGACAATTATCGTACTTCATTATGCTGACGTTGGCGTTGTAGTCGGCCCAGGCGGAAAGGCGTTCGAAGAAAGCGGCTTGCACCTTCAGCGCGATGGTTTCTGCCTGAGGGCGCGCCATCAGGGGCAGTACTTCGCGGGCGTAGTTGCGCAGGAGCACCTTCCCAGCGGCGATGTAAGCGCGGCTCAGGCAGAAGGCACTGTGCAAGATGGCAGCTCGCCGCGGGTGGCCGTAGAAGTTCATGATTAGCTCGGCGTTTGCAAACAGTGCCGCTACCTGCAGGGTAACCAAAATCCATGGATCGTTATGATTGAAGATGTTTATCGTTCAATTAAATTTAAGGCGTTACTCTTGCGAAACTGCGCAGTGGTCTACGCAGGAAGGCGTAATGGTGTGCTCCACGTTTATCATACGACCACCTGTGCTTTATTATTGAAGGTGCCTGTCATCAAGTAAAGTCATTGCAAAGAAAGAAAGAAAGAAGAAAGAAAGAAAGAAAGAAAGAAAGAAAGAAAGAAAGAAAGAAAGAAAGTGGGACGCTACTTGGGCACCGTTGCCCTAAATCGGATGAAATTTCAACGAGGAGGCCACACACTGTTCCAAGCGAGTGGCCGCGTTCCAAGCGAAATCGCACACACGATTCTTCTGCGCAAGACTCGCTGCTTTCAATATGACCGACCATGGCAGGAAACTACGTAATTGTTATTCATCCAATGTGAAACACGCTATACGCCACGATTGGAACTGCGTTGTGAAGCAAAAGAGGTATGTGAAGAGAAAACAGGCGGATGCTGCAGTATGTCTCGCGCGCAACTTCACATTGTTCCTGCTTGCGGACACCCATGCGAGCGCGCTTTTTCTTCAGCGCGACTTGCGCTTCGCTGAGGCTCTCTTGCCGGCGTTGCGACGACACGCGACAACGAACTCACCGTCGAGTACCTTGAGCCATCGCGCGGGCAATGTGTAAACAATTTTATGTAATGGTCACGCAACACACAGACGCTAGCATGACCTTTGGCTGAATTTGAAAGAATGCCACGCTCTCCTCCGTGCCCAGGCGTTTTTTGTGTATATTAGGCGCGATTTATACGTGCCTTGATTAGTGTGGGTCGGCGCTGCTACACGGCTGTCCTTGCATCAAATGCGTAAATTTTATACTGCGCTATTTGCGATTGTGTGACCCGAGAACAGGCGTAGCCTGAAAGCGATTGCCGCACCTGTACCGTGCACCACGATACGAGGGCGTACATCTCCAACTCTCCATGGCGCACCAACAGGTCGACGAAGGTGCTGAAGAACGGTAGGTTCCACGTGCGGAACTCCATTTGCCCGATCACTTCGACACCCTCATTCTTTATCACTTCCGTCCAGCGCTTCATTGAGAGGTTGGCCGATGCCTTGTACACCACGTCATCAGGAACTGTCATGGTACTCGGCGCGTTCTTGTTGAAGTCTGCAATGAGTGGACCGTACATCTTGTCCTCCAGTTGCTGCATATCCTGCGTAGCAAGGACGGACGCTGTCCAGAAAAGCAGGGGCGCTTGCTTCCAGAAGCGCTTTGCGGTTTAGACACTGACAGCAAGATATAGAAAGAGTTATGTTGGTTAAGTAAGGTTAGGTTCTTCAGTACCATGATTTGGCTCGAGGTGCCAAATCATCGATTCATTGCGCCTGCGTGCATGCGTGTGCTGCGTATGTGTGTGTGCGCGCGCACCAAAGATTCGAAGACATCGCAGACTAGAGTTATGCAAAGTGGCACGTGGATAATGCCATGGTGATAACACTGGCGGAATAACAGTGCTTTCCTTGAATGATTTGATTTGTGGAGTTTTACGTCCCAGAACCACTACAGGATTCAGAGAAGCCGTGGTGGAGCGTTATGGATATCTCGACCACGCGAGGTTCTTTAACGTGCACTGACATCGCACAGAACACGGGCCTCAACACTTCGCCTCCATCGAAATTCGATCCCGGTACCTTCGGATCGGTAGCCAAGTGCCATAGCCGCTATACCACCGTGGCGGGGCTACAGTGTTTTGCAGAAACGTTCGATTACCTTCAAGGTAACGACATCTGCAGCTCCATTGGCGTCCTTGTCTCGGAACGCGTTCCGAAGGCGGTTGAAATAGTGGACGTGTTGTGCCACCGTGCTCCTCTCCTGGTACTTGCGCAGGATAACGTTGAAGCCCGAATCGGTAAGAACATACGCCTTGGTCGAATTCTGGTACAACTTGGGGTCCACACGGAACAAGGCGCTCCATCCCAGCGTGTAGTCGCAATGGAACATCATGCGTATCAGGTCCCTTCGTTCGGCCCGTGGCGGTGGGTGAGGCCACATTACACCGGCGGCGCGAAGTGCAGCCTTTACGGCGTCGAGCTCGCATGTCCCTGTCGCTAGCAAGCCGATGCAAGTCCTGCAAAAACATTGCACGGGCAGCTAGAATAAAAATCCGCCTTTTTGACGCCTGTGGACAGCGACAGCAGTTATTTCATAATTGACCCATATGCAGTTTTGGAGTGCTCGTCTTGACGACCTTTCGACGAGCTAAAGCTAACGTGCCTGATAAAAGCATTACAAAAACCGGTCGGTTTCTTTCCTTCAAAGCATAACTTTTCCACAAGGCGCGGACACAAGGGACAGAAACTGCTTCGGCAGAGAAGAACCGGAACAAGGAAGAGCAATAAGACAAGGCATTGACCCGCGCACAGCAAATGTGACCTTGCAGAGGCAATCAGTCTGCGAAGGCTACAAACAAATACCTACATAAACTGGCGCTCTGTCCACCTAACTTATCCCATGGCATATAGAGATATCTGTCCGTGGTGTGGAGCAACGCCTACAATTTGTCACATTACGTGCGAGTGTGCAGAACATATAGAACATGACACAAATGGCACATGGGGAGCGTGAGAGGCCCTCCTGTCCAGGGCGACTCATGAAGACCAGCTGCGACTGATCCGACGAACTGAGGGGATGATCCGTTCCAGAAGGGCCTTGGAACAGGGGCCTCAAACTATCTGTCGGTCTTTAGCTTATGTACAAAATATTTCTCTCCCTCTCTCGTTTCCTCTTAGTACGCTCTATACGCCTCCCGGCGAGTCCACTTTACCGGGTAGAGACACAGTGAGATTCCCGGTCACGTGGGTCGTGCCTACAACACCCTGCGTTCTTACTAAGCAGATACGTACGCGCTAGCGTGCAGCAAAAATACAATGTAGGGCGTGAGAACGTTGTATAGCATTTAAATAGAAAAGAAAAATGAGCCGATTCTAAAGAGGTTTTTCATCATAAGCACTTCAATTCATATTTGAGCCCCAGTTAAAAAATTATTTTTTTGTGACTTTCCTATGCCTTCTCGCTTGCCTATGTCTAGCTGTGTCTGCATTTTCTGCGACACGATGCCAAAACATAACGCGTCTTTCGCGGTCGCACATCCTAGCGCGCACCTGTACAACTTGGCCGCCCGCTGGAGCCAGTCCTGTCCCGTAGGCGGCACAGTAATCGTGCGTACGATGCGCGTGATTCTGTCGCTGGCCGCACCGAAGCTCTCCTCATGGACGCCGAACAGCTGGCGCTGTCGCCATCCGTCGCACACGAAGCGCGTGAAGCTGTGGCACGGGTCGACCGACCAGTTGAGCGAGGCGGTGAGTCGCAGGGCGTACTCGCGACAAGCGTGGGTCGTGCACGTCGCCGGTTGACTGGCGTCGCCGCGGTCCAGGAGAGACGACAGCAAGGTGAAGAGTACGCCCAGACACACCGTCAAACACAGCGCGGGGACCACGATGTAGAAGAGCGCAGTTAACGGGTGTCGCTGGCGCACACAAAAAAGGAGAAGAAAAAGCAAGTCAATAACTTTTGCTGGCGCTAGTCCTGAAAGAACTGTGTATGTCAAGAATATCGCCGGAGCTTGAGAGAGCGGGGGGGGGGGGGGCATTCCAGCCTAACGTCGTGTAACACAAATGTATTTCCGAAACGGAGCACGCCCGAGAACTTTTCTGAAATATGTTATTTCTAATGTTAAAAATCGCAAGAAGAAAACACATTAAGGGCACTCTTTTGCCGTTTGCATGAAATGTGGAGGATCGTGGAAAATGACCTCTATTAGGCAAGTAGAGTTAGTTGCTGCTCACTCGCTCAAGCAAATGTGCAGGCTACAGCATTTCGCTGCGAACCAATTTGCCAGTGCGTGAAAAATGACCTTCTCCTCATGCTACCAGGAAGTGTTCAAACGAAGACGAACACGCACGCTGAGCAGGCAGTACAAAGCTTAGCAAGCGCAAGCGCACCATGATGGTCGAGAGGCGGCTCCATTGGGACGCCCGACGTGCCGACAACGGGACCCGCAAGGCAGCTGCCGCAGCTGCGATGACAGCAGGTGGCAAAGAAGTGCGGCGGCCGCTCTCCATGCCAGAAAATGTAGCTGCAAATGAGGATGGGTGTTTCTTGTATGGCCGGAAGTGTGTCCGAAGTACCGACGCTGTAATTACCTGCGCTGCTGTAGCGCATATGTGACCCGGCGCCGCTGGCTCGGCTCAGCGAGTCCCGTAATGTCAGCATGGACCGAGAGTGCTGTGGCTGAGAATGCCTCCTGTGAGATGCCTTCTTTCGGACACCAGGCATATTCGATTCACCAGACTCTCGCCTAGGAACGCCGGCGGGTTGCTGTGGCTCGTTCGACGGACGGCGCCCGTAGGTCGCCGCAGTGTGTGAGTGACGTTCGGACCCCCTCCGAGCGCCCAGCTTCCGAAGCTGATCGGAATCTTTCCGAGGTATGGTCTGCGGGTGTGCGACCCCGTGCGTGGGCGCCTCATGACCTGGTGCGGTGGGGTCTGTCGAAGGAGAGAACAGTTTGGCTGTGAGTGGCTACTGCCTGCTCATGATCAACGAAATTGTCAAAACGACTTGAACTACTGCAATTCCATCATGTTTCGCTCAATACGCACAGATGTGCCCCAAGCATAACGAGTTGTGCTCAGTGGCATGATTATATATGAGGAAACGTATTTCTTTTATTCTTATGTCGACTAGATAGAGTAAAACGTCCTTTCTGAGTGGATGTGCGCAAGTTCCTGTGAAAGTGTAAACACGCTTCGGCGTTTTTGATACAATGACGTACAGCGCACGGTGAAGGCGACCTCGAGGAATTTCTTGGAGGTTTGCCCCGCGTTTCTTGGGTCCAACCCGCGTGTTTCAAGTCAGCAACCGAGCACCCTAACTAATGTACTACAGCGGCGGCTGCTTGCCAATGAACGCGAGTGTCAGTGCTTCGGGCTAACGCCTGTTCAGTGGTGGCTTGAGCTGGCTAATCCTGGCTAGTGCTTGCGAATGTTGCCTAAACATGAATAAGTGCTAACTAATGTTGGCTAACTGTTACAACTGTCACCTGTACTGGCTTGCGTTAACCGTGTGTTGGGTTGGACTAGATAGCATTTGCTAGCTGTTAGCTAGTGTTGGGCAGATCTTGCTTACTCTAGCTAGTACTGGCTAACGTTGGCTAGCTCTCGGCTTAGTGTTGGCCAACGTATAGGATAGCGCATACTAAATTTGCAGATGGGCGGCTAACCATTGGCTAATTTTGGGTAACTTTTGGCCAGTACGGCAACACGTGTTGGCAGGCCCGTGTTAATTTTCTCTAGTGGCGGCCTATGTTGGCTATCACTGCCTATCAGAACAATTTTCCCTAACCACCGGTTATTACTGCTTGATACTGGTTAATACTGGCTAGCACTGGATAACGTTGCTTATCTGTTGAACGTTACCCTTGCTAGCTACAGTTGAGCAGTGTTGGAAATCCGTTTTTATAACATCTTAATAAACATCACAAGTTTACTACTATTATCTAGTGCCTGTGTACACGTTAGTTGGTAATATGACATGTTGGAATGACAAATCGCACAAGCGCAACAATTACAAGCGCTTAGTGTCCTCTCTTCTTTCACTGTCGTGGTCCTTGTGCATTTTACCGTACCAACATTTGCGGACTCCACAACGCATAGCCTAGTGCTGTTCGGGCCCGCAGGAATGAGCCATCGAACGCTGCTTATGTAACATGCGCATAAGCATGCCCTATACCGTCATCTGTGCTCCGACGTCTGCGCGCAAACGTGAGTGCCGACGTTACGTCGAACTACAAACTGCCCTTTGGGCGTCACAGTGCCCTAGACGTGCCTGGTAAGCTTGCGGAATGTATGCAAGTACCATACATGTATGCCGCAGCGCTTCAGGATCAGCATACAGGGTGTTCCTTTACGAGAGGGAACACGCGAGTCTGTGGTCTGCTCTGCGGCGAACGTATGCCGCGGCAGCCAGCGGAAGCACAAGAAATCACTTCCTCTTTTGGCACCACGCATCGGTTGCCCACAACTGTCTGTCGGGAAGGAGTTTCACGCTGCCTATCAGCCGTAGCCGGGTGTTCTGCGGACACCGAAAGCAGGCATATATGTTCGCTTCATGTCACTTTCTGACGCTTTTAACAGCCGCTGTAGAGCACGGGCAACGTGCTCACGTGTTCCCTTTCATAAAGTACCACGCTGTATATATAGACGTCGACGCACCTCGCACCGCACACTGCAGAACAACCGCTTTCCATATTTAGCGCTATTTCGTGATTTATGGTCCACAAATAGTGCGAACACTGTCTACCTCGTCTTTCTGCAATCTGATTGACGAAGAAATGCGGTATATACCTGCCGCTTGTGGCCGTTCTTCGCATGATTTTCGTCGCACTGAGCCCTCTGGTTTGGCGGGAGTAGTCATAATAGCCAAGGACAGCGTGACAATGCTGTCAAAGCGTTGGGCGAGCAGCAACGCTGTCTCCTCTTGCCACTGCAGCAGACGTCGGTCAGTTACCACCTAAGAATAAACATATGCTGCGCTCACAGCAGTCGCCCTCCAACATGACAAATATGGCATACATGCTCCATCCAAAAGCGCTTGCTTCGTTTCGTAATGAAAAGGCACAGTGGCGGGGTTCTCTATATCAAAACTCCTCGGTAGTTATACGTGAACGATGTTTACACACCACAAAAACAATGTTGGACATTAAAGAAGACGTATCGAAGTGGTGTAGTCGGTCTATAGAATTGCCCACACATCAACACGTACAATGAGTCAAAAATTAATACGGAGAATGTAAGCACGTGCAGTAATGGCCATTTGCGCCGTTACCGATAATCCGGGTGTGGACGAGCCTTCCATATGTTGACGCGCCTCCGAGCAGAAAATGCCGCGCATCTCCCGCTATGGAAAGCTTTCGAAACAAAAGAACTCAGCCGAAGGTGACACAAGCTGCTGTTTCAGAACGAGCTGGGATGGCCCGTGTTATTTTCTCGCTGACTGTAGATGCACTCGCAAACAATCGCATATACGCAAGTGCACGCTGTCGGTTCTGCTTACCGAAGAGCTTCCTGCGATCACTTCGTCTGCGCAGATTCCAAGAGTCAGCTGTCAGAAGCAGTTTTGCGTGCGCCTGCAAATTAGAGGCCGCGCAACATCTTTGAAAGTCTCCCTTCTTTCAGTCGAACCTCCAACGTCTCGACAGCCCCTTGGGACAATGACAAGCTGACAGGAATACCTGAATTTAGCTGCGGGTACGCTGGACGCTTCCGGTCGCTGGACGAAAATGCCGGGTGCCTCGCAGCGATTCCAGCTGCGTCCGTCTTCTCTGCGCGAGGTTCTTCTTCTTTGTAGCTCGTGGCACGAGCCTGCGCGAGCCTGTTTGTTGGTTGGTTGGTTGGTGCAAACTTTATTCAGTGTCCTGCAGAGGCCTTAGCCGACCTGATGATCGTTTTCGTTTATCGCGTCGTTACTGTGACTTTTCAGATATACCGCACTGCAGGAAACGTCGCGACTGCTTGCTGATAACGTGTTTTGTGGTAAAGCTGCTTATTATTCACCAGAAGAGCAGGGCACGCCGACTCCGAGCTCTAGCGGAGTTCTCGAGCAGTGCCGGAGATAATGACCCACTAGCGTTCGCCATCTTCGCCTTAGACATAATGACCTCCTGTCATCATAGACTCTTCTGCTCCTTCATTCGCTCGTACGCACTCCCCATTGCCAAGAACGCTGGTTCGATCCCTGCCGCGGCGGTGACATTTTCGATGGGGACAAAAATGACAGAGGCCTGTGTGCGTTGTCAGTGCACGTTAAAAGGACCCCTAGTTGGGCAAAATTTTCAGAGCCCTCCACTACGGCTTTTCTCTCCTTCCTATCTCTTTCAGTCCCTACCCCCACGGACGCTTGGCCGTGCTCCCGACCTGGGTGCAGAAATTAGCGCAGTTTCCTTGACTAAACCACAATGATCATCATAATCTTTTCCTTAACCGAACCACAATCAGTCACTCAATCACCATCATTGCCCAGGAAATGGTGGCCAACTGGAGATACTGTCTGGTTGTCCTGCCTCTTTACTTACAGCGGAGGTGCTTGAGGTCGAGGTACAAGGCCCCTCTGTTCCCTCTTTGAGCACAGTTGCAGTGGTTTATCCCGGGTGAATGAGGGTTCGAATCGGAGCGGGCGGAACGTTTTCATTGTTCATTTTTTCAGACATCTACTTCTGTTACGGAAGTACGCGACTGATTTCTTGGTGGACCCCGGCATAAACACTTTCGTGTTAAAATGACTGGTTATCTGAAATGGCCGTAGGATATTTGTAATTGCAATGAGTAAGAATGAGTAAATAATTACAGCTGTTTCTGCACTCAAAGCTTGGTCTACATGAGAGTCAATTCTAACCTCGCCTGGTACGCAGCGAAACAAACCCACAAAAGGAGACGCTCTACGTCATGGTCTGTTTACTACGTCTTTGAGCGATTCTCCTTTACAGTGAAGCTGCGATCGAAAAGTCTGCACTGCTGGCGCGGGTTCATGGGGGTTCCCGGAGCGCAGCCGAAGGCATCGGAAAATTCCGGCACGTTCTGAAGCACCAAGTTGCACATCGTATCATCGACGACGTAGTAGCTGCCGATGCACTTGGCGTAGCATATGGCGATAAAAAGAAGCTGGACGCCCGTCAGGCGTTCCAAGAAGATCAGGCGCCGGCCGTCGCTGACGTTGCGGTACGCGTCGACCAGGGCGCCAAGAGAGACGACCTCCGCAAACAGCGACGCGGCGTCCTTACGCTCGGCCGTGAGCGATACGTTCGAGATGCACGACAGAAACGTGTTGAACGAGACCCCGCCGGTGTCCTCGCTGAGATACGTGCTGTGAAACCTCTGGCCCACGGCAAAGGCCACCTGGAATTGGATGCGCAAGAATGTCACTGAAAATTCGAGATGGGCAGAGACACTAAAGCGGAGCCAGTGAGCATTCTCGATTTATCAAGTCCCGGGCCAGCCCTCGGCGGCCCGCGGACGCCTCGCTGACAGACATGACGCCATTATCACGTAAATTAAAGGTCTCCTAGCCTGGCGGTGGGCGGGGCTTCCGAGAGGTCTCCGCGAAAAACGAGTGCGTGGCAGGCGTCCGGGGACGTCCGGGACTTGTAAAATGAATACGCTCAGTGCCGGTCAGGTATGCAACGGTATAACAATGCCCCACAGCCACCACACTTGCCGTAATTCCGGCGTTATGAAGAGCGCAATGGAAAGGCCAGAAAACGCATGGCGTTGCCTCTCGCTTCAACGCGCCTCCACAGCTTGGCCTAAACGGGACCACTAACACTAGGCGCACGGGTAGCCATCGCACACGAAGCGATCGGACGCGTCCGCTTGCTCGGCTTATGCTCTACCCGCAGACTACCAGCAAGATAGGGCGCACTTGCCGCCTACGCGCTCAGCCGCTAAGACCATCTAAGTGCACAGAACGAACTACACACTATACCGCTGACGCACGAATGGAATAGTGGTGATGTACGGTCACATGGGTGAGCCGGTTCGTTGCGTCGCGCTCTCGTTAAGCACCCCCCCCCCCCCCTTTCTGCGCCACCGCAAATGCACAAGCAACCCTCCATCTTCGACGACTCGCCCTCGCACATTCTCACGAACCAGCGGAGGGTTCTTTTCGCTCTTGGCTTTTATACCAAACATCACGGCGACGGCGAACTTTCACTTTGAGGGTCCTGTTAATTATTGTCGCAATACTAACGCATGATTCTTTGTGGAGTGAGAGGGGCCAAAGAGCACCAATTCTATTGCAAGTAGGCCCAATGGACCACTTACAACGTCTAGCCTACGAGAAGTCTGACAAACCTGAGCGCCAAACCCGCCGTAGTTGATGGACGGCATGGCGTTCATATCGTAGTAAGGAAAAGAGAAGACGTATGGCAGCAAGATGAAGCCCTTGCGATACTCTATGTCCGCAGAGAACGCCAACGTCTCGATGGCAGTGATGGCGATCTTGATGTCGATGGCGCGGTAGTGGGTACGCGACATCCACGCATTGCGCCAGTTCTGCAGGAATGACTCGCCCATCTCTCCTACGACGACATCGGTGTAATTGACCTTCGGCACCGGGTCAAAGACGCTGAAGGACATCGATGTGTTGTCCCATGACCTGCAAAGGGCCGACACCGCCACACTTGAAATTGAAGGGCGTGTCTTGCATAACTGTCATATGAGTGAGGTTCCCGTTACACAAGGCGTCTATATGTACGTGTCCTGGAGTGCGTGTGACAAGCCATAATGGCGGGTAGCGTGGCGATACAACGGACCCATAGTGTTACGTGGTCGTGACGATAAAGGACGCAGTGATTAAACTGTCAAATATTAAGCCTTTTATGCGATCCTGCGCACAGCAAGGAAAGTAAACAACACTGCAATACGATGGCGGCGAGTACAATCGTGGATCAAAACTGATCCCGCAGTGAAATGCGTCGAATTTTAAGCATGAGCCACTATACACTCTAGCGTTATCAGTAACGCTCGCCGACAACTTGGAAGATGGTCAGACGCACGCCTGGGGCACGCAAAATTTGTAGAACAGTCCGAATCATTCGAGACGCAGTTTTCAAGATAACTGCAACACACACACACACACACACACACACACACACACACACACACACACACACACACACACACACACACACACACACACACACACACACACACACACCGAAGGAGGTGGTCCCCCCGAAACAAACCAAAACAAGTGGACCTGTCAATATCACGTAAAGCAGCGTTCAGTGGGTATAAGGACACCTGTCAAGTTGCACCGCTATACGGGCACTGTCAGGCAGCGCCACGCACATTGTGTGCAATGGGGAAAATGTCGGCGGGTTGAACGTGTCAGCGTGGGGGGACACAACCTATTTTGCCAACGTAGCCGCTGCCAGACCAATATTCGTCTGTGGCGGGCACTTTCAAGATTGCTATTTGAAGTGAAGAGCACTGTTCTTTAGCCGGAAAAGCTCCAAACGAAAGGCCATCGTCGCTGATTTGGCCGAACGTCGGACGCGTTATCCGAAGGTCGTAGGGCTTGGTATCTACTGACAGCAGATGGTGTTTCGCCTGCTTTGATTATTTTCCATTCATGCCATAATTTTATCCCGTGTGCCTTCCTTGGCCTCACTGTGCGCTGGATTCATTAGATCATGATGAGGCCATAATTTGCCATGTTCCTATTATCCGCTCTCTATGGAGGGGGCAATTGGAAATGTGGAAATGTGGAAAATTAGCGAAGCACGCACAAAGGAAAATCTCTCCGTATGTACACCCCCTCCCATCTCAGCGTTTTCTACATAGCTCGCCGACAAACACCGTACCACAGCGGGCTCGCATTGAAGTTGTAATCGGCCCAGGAGGACAGGCGCTCCAAAAATGCAGTTTGGACATTCAAGGCGATGGTTTCTGCACCGGAGCGCGCCATCAGGGGCAGTACTTCGCGGGCATAGTTGCGCAGGAGCACCTTCCCCGCCGCGATGTAGGCGCGGCTTAGGCAGAAAGCACCGTGCAAGATCAACGCTCGCTGTGGGTGTCCGTAGTAGTTTAGGATGAGCTCGCCGTTTGCGAACAGCGCCGCTACCTGCAGGCGACACACAAGACGCTCGCTGTTATGTCCTGAGGTTTCAACGCACCTACAGTGCACCGTAAATATGATGGCTTATGAGGGATGGTGCCGTGTGGTGGAGAACACAAGGATTCTATGGTCAACTGGGGCAGCATATGCGAGAGCTATTATTGGCTTAACACCAACGACATGTGTCGCCGACGTTTCTCCTTATGAGCACGCTGCACCGTAATACACGCTAAGCGAAAGCGAGCTGACAAATATCAGGCTAACACCGACCCCCTTAAAGCCTCATACCACAATGTCACTGTCCTAGCATCTTTCCTCTTTTTTCTTCTTTGCTTTGTTGACTTCCGTTTCACGGAGTTGAAAAGCCAGCTTAAAAACACCATTCTAACACTGATCGTGCTTACGCGCAACGCTACCGGATGTGACATACAGCAAGATGCAAGTAATAATTTGTCTGTTTTTAAGCAAGATAAGTGAACGTACCTGGGTTTCTCATATTTTTCTCTAAGCTCGGAATTTGACACACATCCTCAAAGACGGCACCACCGGTCATTTTGTCACGGATATTACCACCAAGTTAAAAATATTCCTTTTTCACGGGGCGCAAGCTTGCTCATTTCCGCCAATGTAAGGAACGACCTTTGATTTTCATTGCAACCGAACAAAATTTTCCAAGCGGTAGAGTTCCCTTAAAGTCGTCTTTACCTATAAACATAAGTACACTGCCGGGAGACCTTTCCAGGGGCAGTATTAGCCGTTCTCTCTCAAAACACCACGGCGCTAGGACTTCTTTAGGTTTATTGTTTGCCGCTTCCCCGAGTAGGAAGGCGAGCTTACAAAGATCGGGGTAACACGGAGTCATGACACGGACGTCATAATGACGTCCGTGATGACATCTTACGTGATGACGTTATAGGTTACGTCATTGATGCCATAACGTAGGTGGGTGGTGTGGCACTTGACACTCTTCTAGCACAAACTGAGTAAACTGAATCTTGCTTGGTTTATTATTATTATTATTATTATTATTATTATTATTATTATTATTGGCTCAATGCTTGAGGCTTTCAGCCCAACGCACCGGCTTCTCTCTGCCTAGGGGACCGGCCCGGAGATAGCTTTTTTTTTTTTCGTGTATACAGGCAGATAAGTGAACGCATTAACCATGCACAACCTTTGTGAAAGCAAGGCCATCGTCTCACCTGCACCGTGCACCAGGATGCGTAGGCGTACATGTCCAGCTCACCGTGGCGCGCCAGCAAGTCGACGAAGGTGCTGAAGAAGGGCAGGTTCCACGTGCGGAACTCCACTTTCCCGATCAGCTTGACACCTTCGTTCTCCATCACCTCGGTCCACCGCTTCGTTGAAAGGTTGGCCGATGCTCTATACACCACGTCATCGGGGACCGTCGCGGTACGCCGCGAGTTCTTGTAGAAGTCTTCTATCAGCGGACCGAACATCTTGTCCTCCAGCTCTTGCATCTCCTGAGTGAGTGAGTGAGTGAGTGAGTGAGTGAGTGAGTGAGTGAGTGAGTGAGTGAGTGAGTGAGTGAGTGAGTGAGTGAGTGAGTGAGTGAGCGAGCGAGCGACAAATGTCTGCGAAAGCTCCTTTAGGTAGTCAAAGGCGCTTCGCCGTGTCCCCAGCATGGGTGACAGAAATTAGCGTCTCCTCTCCCCAAGAATCACTATATATATAGGTAGTCACGAACCCTTGTGCCTTGGCGGCCTAAGCTCCCTCTGTGACTAACCGGACCTAGAGATCTGGCTCGAAGTAAACAACGCGATGGTTGAGTCAATATGAGGAAATACTCCCAGCAAGCTCATTTAAGTATGAGAGAGATCAGCTTTCTGTCGAGTGCTAAGAAATGTTTCGACAGATGGAGAGCTGCTGTTTAGAACGGTGGTCTCTACGTTTAGGTTCGCACAACTACAACACCGCCCTGAAGGTACCCTGCACACGTGCCTGCGCCTGCAGAGCTCGGTTCAGGGAAAGGACCAAGTCACTCACTCGCTCCGCAGACAATTGTGCCGCTGCTTAATTACAATGACACTGCACATCGATTCGGCAGCACTGAGCCGCGTTCCGCTTATATGCAAAGCTGCATGACGCGCGTGCCATGTCGGTAGTAAAATACCATGTAGTGGTACATACTACGGCACCGTTACTTGGCATATGACTAAATTGCTAAATGGCTATAGTACTCGTACAGTGAACGCAGCGACCTCGTCCGACCTTTGGCGCCATCAGCGTTGACGCCCACGACGGCCACTTTTCTCGTTTGATGCAGATAATTGTTTCACAGTAGTAAATCAGCCGATTTAGCCGGACGCACACCTTTTCGGTTGCCCGGCAGATCAATTAGACACGACGCAACGTGGCGCAGTTTTCCTTGAAATTTCGTGCACGTGACGTCACAGAAAATATTCGATATTCCAAGATATTCGTATTCGGTACGTATTTTTTTTTTATGTGATATTCGAACCGGGTCTATAATTACAACTAAAGCAAGTGCCACTTGTAGCGCGACCGGCCAGCTAACAGCGGCTGTAGTATTTTAGCCCAACGCCTGCGATCACCTTGAAGGTGACGACATCCGCAGCTCCTTGTTCGTCCGTGTCTTGGAACGCGTTCCGAAGGCGGGTGAAATAGTGCATGCGGTGGGCCGCCGTGCTCCGCTCGTGGTACTTGCGCACGATGAAGTTGAAGCCCGAGTCGGTGAGCACGTACGCCTTGGTCGAATTCTGGTACAGCCACGGGTCCACACGAAACACTGCGCTCCACCCCAGCGCGTAGTCGCAGTGGAACATCATGCGTAGCAGGTCCCTTCGTTCCGCCGGTGGCGGTCGGTGGGGCCACATTACACCGGCGGCGCGAAGTGTGGACTTCACGGCGTCTAGTTCGCCCGTCGGTGTCGTCAGCACGGCGATGCAACTCCTGTGAGAGCGTATACCCCTAATTTGAACGCGTTAAGCCTCCGGAAAAACAAACGTATCGGTCAGTACGTCGCGACGGCTCCCCGACGCCGGCTTGAGTGCCGACTCTACCAAGCCCGAAAACATACCGAGCTCTCACTTGATAACGGTTGCGGCCAATGTCAGTTTCAGTTCTCTTATCTCAGCGAGCCCTGAACTGGCTACCAAGCCTTGGAAAAGCAGAATGAAAAGTGGCCGCGTTCGTTGGTACTGCTGATCTGTGCAAAATTTCTTGTGAAAAATATAGAAGCCACTCATTCATTGTATGAACATCATTTCGAAGCGTCCGGTAGTACAAGCGTTCCTGTCATCCTCTAAAGCTTTCAATCGACGACTTTCTTTCGTGTGTGCGCTCTTGTGCATGCGTCCGCCTAGTAAGAAGCCGCAAAGACTGGTCCGCCTCACCCATTGTGCCTTCGTCAACATGCACTGCACGCACAGAATCACTCGCAAAAATATACGGCTAGAATTGATTGTACTTTGAACATACTTGTACAGCATGGCCGCCCGCTGGAGCGGATTCTGTCCCGTGGGCGGCACGTCAATAGGTGCCCACAATGCGCGCGATCCTGTTGTTGGCGGCGCCGAAGGCTTCCTCCTGGACGCCCAGCAATTGGCGGCGCCGCCAGCCGTCGCAAACGAAGCGCGTGAAGCTCTGGCACGGGTCCACCGACGAGTTGATCGAGGCGATGAGCCGCAGGGCGTACTCGCGGCACGCGTGGGTCGTGCACGTCGCCAGTTCGCTGGTGTCGCCGCTGTCCAGGGCCGACCACAGCAGGGAGAAGAGCACGGCCAGGGACACCGTCAGGCCCAGCACGGCGACCAGGATGTAGCAGATCACGGTGGAAGTTTTTTGCTGATGTATACAGAGATGAGAAAACAGCGAATTCTGAGAGGGCTGCGTGTGTTACGAAAGTTCCCGAAAGCTGAAATTACCACCTCGGATTGGAAAAGCGTGAGTTTCAAAATGTAACTTCGGCAATGGCGCAGCCAGTATCTTATGCGTGGAATGGGAACGGGGGATCCTCTTAAATTGGACTGTGGGGACCAGGCAAGAAGGCGTCTTGCACCGCTTTATGTCAGGATATCCTGTGGTGGGCAGGAGTTACAAGGGGATATGCGTGCGGTTGTGTGTGTGTGTACGGGTGCAATCCGGTCAATTGGCCCCAAGAAACCGAAACTTAGTCGCCAAACAGCGCAGTTGCCGCTTACCTTCGGTAGAGCACTGCGTTACATTCCTTGCGCTCGCATTGCCGAGTGACTACGAGCATACGTCACTTTCGAGTGACTTTCCGGTAAGAGCGATCAGGTTCAGCAACGAAACGATATAAACAGTCGCTTGATAACGACGTTTTCATAGTCGCCCGGCGATGCGAACGGAGTGACAGTGCCGCAAAGGCCACTACCGAGCGTAACGGCAACTACACACTTCCACCACTCAGTTTTGTTTTCCTGGGTGAAGATAGCCGAATTTCGTCGATCAGTAGAAATTAGCTGTGTCGCCGTTTTACAACGAATATGGTTTCCCTGTAGATTGCTGCCATTCTTCAACTAGGTTTGAGCGTCCAGCAGTTTTGGTTCGAAAGTCAATTGGTATAATTTTGTTAATTACTGACCAAATTTTCTCTCCTACACATTTCATATTGCGTGCCATCATGAATAAAGTACTTCCGCAAATAGCGCGCAAATATCTGCTTTTCTCTATTTATAAGATTTTTGGACACGTCTTCTGAAACACCCGGTACAAGCATAAATGACATCCGGACATAGTTCGGTCGCGATAATAAAAATAAAATGGAGAAAAAGAAACGTCCTCGCAACGACACAAACCACACGGAGGCGAGAAAACGTACGTAACGGAGGCGCCCTATAGAGTACGCAAGAGCAAGTGTGAACGCACCGTGGCACCAGAGGAAGGTGCGGCTGCCTTGGGACGTCAGCCGTGCCGACAATGGGCACTGCAGGGCCGCCGCCGCTGCGGCAACGACGGCAGGTGGCAAAGACGTGCGGCGGCTACTTTCTATGCCAGAAACTGCAGCTGCTAACGAGGACGATGCCTTGTACATGGGCCCTTGCGCAGCCGGTGTACCAACGCTGCTCGCGCTGCTTGTACGCATGTGCGAGTCAATGTAGCTGGCTCGACCCCACAAGTCCGGCAAGTTCGGCATGGACCGAGAACGCTGAGGCTGTGGACGCTGTCCGGAAGCGGAGTGTCTTCGGACACCGCGCGGATTGAGCTCGTCGGACGGCCGCCTAGAATGACCGACGGGGTGCTGCGGCTCATTGGATGCGCGGCGCATGCTGGTAGCGACGTGATGTTCGTGATCGTCGGACACTCGCCGAGAGCCAAGTTTCCGAAGCTGATCGGAATCTCTCCGGGGTACGGTCCGTCGCGCCTGCAACGGCCGGTCAGCAACGTGCCGGATGCCGCGTTGGGGCGTCTCGTGTCCTGGTGCGGTGGAGTCTGTCAAAGGACAAGAGATTGCGCGCCTTAGCGACTATGCTGACTGCCCGGGTTTATGCGTTTAGAAGTTTTTTTTTTTCCCAATACGGTGTATGGTCTGCCAACAAAAAGAATTACTTCGTTCCTGATTGACTATCAACTTACCGCTGTAGTGCGTGTTGTTGAGATTGAAGTCCTGGTGCGACTGAGTGTCTAAGAAAGCATTTCGCGCCTCTTCGCGTTATTGCGTGTTTGAGGTTCGAAGCTGTTCTTGCGGTGAAGGCAATCAAATGAGAAATTGCTTCGCCTCGGATGAGTGTCCGCGTTAATGTGTTTAAATATTTACAGCGTGGTATACGTTGTGGTAAGAAATGACTTCATACCTGATTGACTATCGGCTGCATACGTTGTTGCGCGCTTTTAAATTGGAATCTTTGTGCGTCGTGGTATGTCAAAAAAGCGCTTCGTCCCTGAGCAACTGTTGATTGTCGGCGTCAGCTGATGCAAATAGAGGTATTTCTCCTTCATTCCTCACTCAGTTTCTGTACGCGTTAAACGTATTTCCCGAGATTTATGCACTGGTGGCGTGTAGTAAGGGGAAAGCATCTACTTCGTCCCCGAGTGACTGGTGACTGTCCGCGTCACTGTGTTTTCCCGAGATTCATATCCTAGTGCGGTGCATAGTCTAACGAATGTACACACTTCGATCGCTAACTATCCACTTTATTGTGCATTGCTGAGAATGAAATGCTGGCGCGAAACGGTCTGTCAAAGAAGAAAGCACATCCTCACTATGTGAATGTTGACAGCTGCCCGCGTTACCGTTCGTTTCTGAGACTGCGTTCATCGAACAAATAACTTCGCATCTTGCACGGTGACAGCTAAAGAAAGCTGCAGTCTACGTCTATTTGTCCGAAAAAAGAACTCGTCTCAAGAAAGTTTCTTTTTTTAGTAACCAGAGCGATTACATTCACGACAAAGGCCCGCTACAGGCCCCTAGGCTCAAGTCCTCTTCATCGCGTAGAAACGTTTTAATGTTGCCGGCCAAAGAGGACATAATGTGTCCCGCTCGAAACTTGAGACGAAAGGCCAAAATGATAGTTTCGGACTCTGCATCCCTCAATTGTTCTGGGGCTTATGGGTTTAGGATTTCCTCTCCAGAGCGCTGTCTACGCTGGTTTTCCGTAATCGAAGAAGGGGATCTGTACCTGCTGCTTTTGGCCGTTCTCCGCTCGACTTTCGGCGATGTGAGCTCTCTGGCTTGACGGGCGATGTCATGATAGTCAAAGGAGAGCTGTGCGGAGCGACTGAAGCGTTGGGCGTGCAGCGGCGTTGCCTCCTTTATCCACGCCACCGTTTCCGACGTCGGCGGAAGGTTGGCGGTGCCGGGCTTGCACTGCGTATTGTTTAGAATGTGTTTCAATTCAAACAAAATGTTATTCGGCCAAAGGAGTCCAACTCTTACGTTGAATTTCAATGAAGAATTCGGAGCAGCCGATCCACTTTTTAAACGAACGAGGATGGAGCAAAGCCGCAGAACCCGCCATTCGAAAGCAAACCCCGTGGCCAGAGCCAAGTGGGAGAGGCAGGTCTAAAGGCCGGATGCTGACTGAACAGTATGTCGAATTCCCGCTTGTAAGCGGCGGCTTCGGCACGACTGTCCGCGTCTGACCTGAGCTTCCCTACTTGGACTTGTCACCGTCAAGCAATAAAAGCAATGCCACGTGCCGTGCAGATTGGCAAATTGTCGTCCGCCATTACCACGAAAACTATCGCGGAGAAAATGGCGGCTGAAAGATGTCACTACGTCATGCAGAGCTCCGGCTTACTCCGCACATTTTTGAAAAGTAACTTCTCCTGCTTAACGAAGTATCTGTTGCTTTCAATCCACTCTGACTCTCACAGAGCACGCGACTCCCGCCCTCACTGTCCTACTGAAACAAACTTGCTCCGACTCCGTCATTGTGGAGTAGGAGCAAAAGCTTTTGTACGGTGCACTCAGTATTTACGATTGCGGTGCGCACCGAAGGATTTCCGGCATATGCGAGGCATGACGAGACGTTTTACAATTCCGCACAGGCTATGATATTCTAACGCCGCAGTAATTGCTGCCCATGATACCAAACGCCATACAAACAAATACGTGATCTGGCTAGAGTTCTATTTACGAAAATTGAAATTATACTGAAGAACTAGACTTTCGCGAGAGACATAGAACTGTTACGGGTACTGTGAATGTCGTGCTGCCTTTATGATTACTGCTGTTACAATTTCTACTTTGGTTTCAATTAAATATTTGCTATCAATTAGTAAACGCTCTGGTCCTGCCCAGATGAAAAGGCTTTCCCAGGTAATTTCTATAATGAAGCTGTATATCCCTAAGCGAAACTCTCGCGGCCCGACTCATAAATCCTCCGGGTCGCGCTAAATAAATCGGAGGCAGTAAGAGGAAGAGGAATGTCATGCTTTCGCCGCATGACATTCACAGAAGCACACGTATCCAAAGGCTGAGCGAGCACAATAAAAAAAATAATAGTAACAACAAAATAGAACGTGTGGCGTGTCATTGGCTGTGCCGATAGTGACGTCGTTTCCCTCTCCCAGCAGAGCGCGAGCGCAACAAGCTCTCTTCGACTTCGCAACGGGACGGCCCCACACCGTTCGTTCTCCCGAGGAGCAGCTGGCCAACGAGCAACAGGCACCGACGTATCAGTAGAAGACCGGGCCCATGATAAGCATCCGTACGTTTATTTAAGTTATATATGCGGCCCCGGTGCGCCACGTGGTGAAACAGCGAATAACCGCTGTTAACGCACCGTATGAAGCACAAAGACGTTATGTAATTCAGAATGGATTTGGTGAGCCCGCTGTACTAACACAATGAACCACCCATCGCACCTCTCAATGACGGCGGTTACGCGAAGCTTGCAATAAACAATCTGCAGCAAAGAAGAGCGACACTAGTGTGTTTACAGCAAGTTCTCGACACGCTAGTGGGCTCTGTACACTAGTGTGTCTAGAGCCCACTAGCGCTGAGCGATAGTAGGCTCTGCGCTATGAGTTCCAGACCCTGGTAAGTCCAGCGCTCTAGCCCAGCAACGGCTCTCGGGCTGGAAGCTCTGGCTTGCCTGGACTGATGACGCCGCTGTGCTCCGAGCTCTGTCCAATACGCACCCACCTCTGTACTGTGATAAACTCAAGCCAATGCTGCGTTAACCTCGTTAGGAAAAACAAGGGCGTAACCAACAAACGAACCGTCGGGCCTTTCACTACTTCGAAGTGGCGGATCTGCTGGTTGAGAGTTGTCTGCTAGTAATCAGTCATAATTACTACAATTTACATTAGGTTAGACCTCGAGTTGTCTAAGATGGCTCTCGACACCTATAAGCTGGTTCGACGTCAGCACTGTCGAACAAAGAAAATATTACAGTGTGCCACCTGGGATCATACGCAGGAGGATAAGTACAGACGCTACCAGTATTCTTAAAGGGCCGGTAAACAGGCATCCAACTTTTCTTGCACCTTCCAAATAACCTCGCTTACTCATAGAGAAGGCGACGGCGATCACTTTCTGCGGATATTCCCGCACCGCTCTCCGGCGTTTGGCCAGTACTCTTAGCTCGGTTAGTGACTTCTCTTTTTCCATTGGAGATCTTAAATCCGCGCAGAGTTCGTCGATCGGTCTAAAGCACAACGAGATCGTGTGTCTTGGTCCTGCTGTGGTGCCCAAGTTCGCTGACGTCGCGTAACGTTGCCGAAATGGGCTTAGCCACAACGATGGGCTAAGCCTAGTCCTCTCCGCGGCAGAGAAAGGTAGGCATGGCCGAGCGAGAAATCGAAACCGGTTGAAGCGGCCGTCAAAAAGTTGTTCTATCCCCAGTAAATTCCTTATTACAGCATTTATTGGCAAAGTTCTTCAGCATCATGTCCACGCCGTCTATATGCGCACATATCTCCCCAAAGCAAATTTCCGACTTCAGGGTTGTTTGCTGGCTCTTTAAGCCCAGCAGTATCTGCGAAATCAAAGACAGGTGTCATAACAATATTACTGAGCGCATACGCGTAGTACACCAGTGTTGCTTCTTGCGACTTCGCTGTGTGCCCCTGCACCGTGCATGTTTTCCAACACTTCATCAAGTTTCTATGAATGCTAAAGTTTGCTGCCGCGAAGTACTTGATGCAGCAGATGCAACATAGGTGTATCGAGTTGCAGCTGCCGTGCACACAGTACTTGCTGCCTTCCACTAATATCAGCTGCTGCAAATGCAACTCGATCGCGATCGGTTGAGAAATGCGTGAGGAGCAGGTCCCTGTTGTTGAATACGAATTCCCTTAGGACTATACGAGTCTATGTGCGACTGTAAAGCAAGCTTTTTCACGAACAAGCCTTGCGTGGTACTAAGTTTATGCGATCGCCACCTCGTTGCTGCAAGTGGTCATAAAGCCAGGGTACGTGTTCTCGCACAACTAACCGCGGGCTGTGTCGTTTGCTTACCGTAGCAGATGCTTCGGTCGCCTTGCCTCAGCGGCTTCTACGCTGCCAGGGCCTATCCTGGTCCAGCCAGCAGCTTAGAAGGCCCACGGCAGCCCCCGGTGCTTAGCCGCGTTGAGTCGAACGGCACGGTGAGTACGAAGTGCGAACAAGAATGCTCGGCTTTCGTGATGCGTGCGATATACACGTCCTGCTGCAGTGTTCCGAGTCCGTGGGCTTCGACCAGTCCTGGTTCGCTGCGCGAGGCTCTTCTTCTTCCACGCTCGTGGCGCGCGCCTGCACGAGGTGTGTTTCGACAGTGATTGCTTTTGTCATGGTCTGCATAACCACGAGAGTAGCTGTCTATGTCAATCAGAAATAAGAAGAGTCACATGAAAACACACACGCGTTCCACGGGAAAATTTTCCAAAATTCTCTAAAATGTCAGGCGCGAAAGCTTTTGTTAAAGCTGTATTCCCCGCAAGAAGACTGCCTGTAGGGCAAAGCACGCTTTACAGGAAACTTTAATGTCGCTTGCGGGGACGCCTTGCGGGGTGGGCATTCGTACGCATTGAAATCCTTCATACTGACTATGCAATAGGATACTTTCTTAAGTCTGTTCATAATAATCTACCCGACGTCCGCAAACGGTAAGGCGAAGCCTCCGGCACTGGCAGCGTAAAGTGCATGTCCGTGTGTCTCTTCCTCAGTTGTGAATTGCAGGGTGAAAGGTGCCACACTGTTTTAAGATAGTTTTACTATTAAGAAGAGAGAGAGAGAGAGAAGATTACGCGCCCTTTGCCTGTCGAGAAAACGTGGGAAATCGAGGCTTTGCGCGTACGTGCGTGACCTTCTTTCTTTCGTTTTCTCTCCCGGTGCTATTCCTATACGAAGGTCCTAAGCTCGGTTGTAGAAGATGCAAGAAATTAGTATGGTTCAGATAGGCGTTCACACTATGCAAGCGTCGGTGTGTAGTCTAGTGGTTAAGACGATTACCTTCGTATAGGGTGAGAGCCCAGGTCCAAACCCCTGCACCGGTAACAAATTCTTCCGTTTTGATACCTGGTTTCTTTCGCCACTTTGCAGAGGGCGCCAGGCATTCCACCTTACTGGTTCTGGTGCGATTACGCCAGCTACTGCTACGGTGATACTGGCTGCAACGCAAGCTTCCCTTGAAAAAAAAAAAAGCTTAAATCTATTTAGGAAACCTCGGGAAGCTTAGTGAAGCAAATAGCCAGAGGTTTTCAACGGAAAGCTACATTCATTTCACTGTCATGGAACGCCGCCAAACAGCCGGGAAGTGTGAGGTGCCTCGAAGAAAGACACTCGGAGACGCTCGGCACGGTACTACAAAGCTGCAAGCAGCGCTCGTTTCCCGCAGGTTTTGGCAAAACGGTTTCTCCGGCAAGGGTTATGTGCTTCGAGGTTCTAAACCACGTCTGTCAACTTTGTAATGTATGGTGAGGAAAGGTCCCTCGCCATGTTTAATCACTGATGTACTTCGGTAACGGAAGTGAATGTCTGAAAAAAATGAACACGCATTTACAACGAAAAAGTAGCACCCGCTCGGACTCGAACCGACATTCACCCGGGATGCGACGATAGGAACTGGAAGCGCTATCCGATCACACCACCAACACATTAGAAACATAGGCGGGCCTTCACTACACCGCTCTACAATTTGCATCTAATGTCGGGTTAAAGCAAAGCTGTTTAGCAAGCAAAATTACTTTTAAAATAGCATCGCCTCCCTTTCACTACATTCTTGCTTCGAAGCGGTGGTACCTCCATCTAGGAACGATGAAGCGAAGCAGATTGCCGTGCTTCGGTGAAACTCCCGAAGCGCGCCTGCAGCGCTTCGGCAGTCTCAGTGTCTCGATCGCAGCTTAGCGGCGTGGTGCGTGGTGGCGTCCTGCCGGTGCGTTGCTTGGGCAATGTAGTACAAGCACAGCCGCTACATATCTGTCTTGTGTGACCAGTCTAGTTTCGCTACAGTGGACTGTGCTTTCACAAAACAATCCTCTGACGACCCCTTCGGTTTTGTTTGCAAGGTTAAAACGTTTGCGGACGCTCCTGGTCTATGAAAGGTTTGCGCAGGGTCCTGGCGCGTGCATCGCAGTGCTTCCGGAGAAATGCGAGTCGTTCGAGAAGTTTCGCTTGCGTACAACTGTCAAGTATTTCTGTGGAGAGTCGAGGTGCCGTTTATATCTACTTGCAACGGACTCACATGTAAAGAGTACTCAACACATTTCCCACCTCTCGGTTCGCCAGATTGCTGCTTATGCGTTCCACAACTTCGCGAACACGGAGGGATCAATGACATTTTTCCCCTACGCCTTATCAGGAAAGGAAAAGAATGAGAAGGCAGAGGTGAGCAAGCCCCCTTCGCGATGCCTCTCGCTTCGACGCGCCTCTGAAACTTGAGCGTACGCGACCTCCGGCAGTGGGCACACTGAAAGATTGCACTTATCGAAGCACCGGACGTATCGCGGCTCGTAAGCCTTTGCACCCACCGCCATATTACATGCAATATATGTCGCGCAAGCCTCACCAACGCTCCTCCAGCCTCCCGGAATTAGCGCAGCTGCCAATGTAGGAGGCGTGCCTGCTCAAATTCCTGCGTACACAGCGAGCGCTTGATCATGGTACGGCACGCTCACTTTCCCTTTTTCGCTTATCTCTCCTGCGCACACTTGATCCCAAATGGGAGAGCGGGAAGACGGGAAACAGCTAATCAGCGGTCTCGGCTTATTTTCATATGCTTTCTCTCTCACCCGCCGCGCGATGGCATCCCATAGTTTTTTTTTGGGACATGACGGCAACGGCTCAAATTCGCCTGTAGTGTTTTATATATTGCTCTGGCACTTGACCAACCGCAGCACAGAGCCTTAGCCAAAAATTTAGCTTTTTGTAAGGAATTAGCTCAGGACACAAGCAGAACAGATACATTTGACATAGTGCTGTCTTCCTTGAATAGACGCCAGGTAAAAACATGTAGTCCATTTCACATTGTTGTCATTGGCTAGATGAACTTGGTCATTTGTGTTTATACTGCGATAAAGGACACTATCCATAAAACAAGATGAGAAATATATTTACCTATCGTGTGCTGAGGGCTGCAATTTGTTCTTGAGTTTGACAGATGCATTCACAAAAGGCAACCGGACCTTCAGCTGCTTAATACTGGAACTCCCACAAATTACACAAAACAACTTTATTAATGTCATGTCTGTGCCATTTCCACAATTCAATGATGTTGACATTTTTTTCAAGTAGGTAGACACCAGTTAGTTGCAGCTGAAGTCTCAAACACTTATATGAAGAGTTTGATGTCTCTTTAGACTGAGTTGGACACATGATAAATTGCCTGTTTTTGTAATGAAGTGGGTTCCTGCATATAACAGTTGCTTCTTCACATGGCTGAGCTCATTCCCGTGTAATTTTTCTTAAAATAAACTTCTCTTAAGAGTCAGCACTCTGCATAAGCTAGCCCACATGATTGTTAACGTTTCTTTTTTTTTCTTTTTGTAATTCAATACACCTAAATAGGCAACCCCTGAAAGTAAAATACGAAATCCTAGCATTCAAAACTGAACAGTTTATCCATTCAAGAAATGCTTGAAGTTTAAAAGGGGGAAAAATTGAATCCAGCTTTTGTATTGGTTCATCTACATTGTCACTTACCCTTAGCTATATTTACTTGTAACTGCCTCACCTGCGAGTGGTACCTGCATATATCGAACAGGGGTGTATTGAATTATTGTCCACAATGAACACTGGTAACACCCTTAAGAAATTAAATGCTAGAATGACCATACTATACACATATACAGAGAACTTGGCCAGTTTCATTATGCTGGACATGGCAGTCCTAGTATACTTGTAATGCCCTTCCTAGAAGTTATAATATTCCCAATTTATTTAGGTAAAATGGTTTTCTTTTGGTCAATACATTGTATCTGATTGGAACTACTGTGCCAATGGAGACAAAATACTTATATTTCGAAATGTAGATGGCTCATGTAGCGTGGGTCTTGCTTATACTCCACAACATTTCTTCAGCTTTACTGCAGGACAACCCTGTAATGTGATGAAATGTACCAAGGGCAGATAGATCAATGTTGCAGTGAAGCATACCACATGACCCTGTATCTTTCACAGTCAATTATCCATATATCAAAATATGGTTAGTTACAACCTAAGAATAAACATAATCTCCAGCATGAAAACTATGCTTATCCTGTTTTACACCTCTGCAATGGTGACATGTCAGCTGGGTTTCCTTCAAAGCGCCAGTACTTTCACAGTACCTTGCACATTGAAAAGTAAAAAAAAAGAAATAAAGTCTGTCATTTCTGATTGCAATTTATACATATTTGGTTGAACAGTGACATCAGGATATTTGATTCCACTTATTGAGACACTCAAGTTTGCCACATAGAACCAGCAACAGAAGTTTCATTTGTACGGCAAAATTTAACCATCTTGTAAAAACAGTAAGTGCTCGACGTTGAAAAAAATTAGCTATCATACTTAGATAGAGCAGCTAAGCAAATTCTTTTTGTGTGAGGGGTAATTGCTGTTGGCAAAGCTTACATCTATTCTTAGGCTGTGACTTAGTACTATAATTCATGACTCTTTTCATGTTTGAAATATCCGGGTTTGACTCTGTAGCATTCAATAAGGGCACCAATAAATTACTTCATTTACACTTATGTCAATCAAGGGTCAATAAATCAAGCCTTCTCACAGTCCACTGCATAAACTACAGAAAGCTCAAGGACAGCATAACATAGAGAAATAAACATTTTATTTACATGACACAACATTTATATTCATTTATTTACACATCATTTCATTCATGACCATGATCATTGTCCGTCGCTGCATCATGCACTGGAGGGTCAGTAACAGCACTGATCTCTGTGCTAACAGGATCTTCCACTACATTCGTAGGCTCAGCAGTGCTCTCAAGAACAGGCGAAGACACTGTCTCATCCTTACTATCAAGACTTGCATCCCCCTCATTAGTGGCTTTGGCAGAAGCCTCATTAGTGACTTCTGCCAAATGCTGCTGCTCTTCTACTGCAGTAACATCCAATGCACTTTCGTCCGTGACATTCACTTCATCGGTTTCCGAGCTTGCAGGCACAGTGAAGTCCTCCTCAAAGTCTGAAACCAGGTGTTTCATGGGTTGCACAATGTCTTCGCACTTCAGATGGCCCATGTTCTCCTAAGAATGAAAAAAAGTGAAGTTGATTTAAATTTACATGCCTTATGCGTCCTCTAAGACCAGCAGGAGGGTGTGTAAGTAGCTAGTTCTACTTAGAATTATATAAGTACCAAGGATATCTGACCACAGGAGACTACTTACATAGTACCTGCTCAGGTAAGTTTCATCTGAGATTAGCTACATCAAAGGCTTTCAACTGCCCTGATGCCTAAATAAAGCTTCACTCCAGCTTTTACAGGAAGCACTTCAGATGACCTTTGATCAGTGGTCAGTGCCAAGTACTCTATTCAGGATATAAAAACTAAAGCCAGCAATATACTTGTGAAATTAAATTCAAATAGACAGTGGAGCTGAGGCAAGGGTGTCAGAGTCTATCATCACTATCATATGTGTTGTCATTAACACTATCAGGTAGCAGTGGTCTGAGGGCTAGGGTGTGGTTTGTGGGTCAAGGGCAAGAGAGCGTCCGTTTTCCCTCCTGCTTGACAGCAGAAACGGCAGGCCCCAAAACAGCTGTTAAAACTAGCAACGTGTGGCATTGCTGCCCTTGAAACACGACTTATTTGGTATTATGTTAACCCTGTCAACAAACATACCCTGTGCTTTGCAAAACACAAATAAGGTTAAGATGAATGGAGTCTGTTCACTAATACACACAAACAGGACTCGCAAAAGGGTGTGAACTGCAGCAAAGTGAATGCACAGCAGAGTCAATCAAATGCCCCATCTCACAATCCCTTGCATATTCAGCCAACATGCTCTAAGCAAGTTGTAGGCCTGTAGAGCAAGCATGGAGAAAATTTTCTTATCTTGCTTATGAATCAAATGAAAATAAACAGACCTCACATCAGCGAAAGCCAGTAAAGCCTGCCAGTGAATCAAAGTTAATCCTAATAATAGATGATCTGCTTTTTAAATGATTTCTAGTGACATGTGTAAGTACGGAACTCATGTCTACTGACAGCAGCATGTAGGTGCATGGTCAGACTTGTACATAACATGTTACAAGTGATGAATTATGTGTAATTGATTACATCTTCCTGTAGTTTTATAACGATTCAAATACTTCCTTTACCTTCTTTACCAGCATCTCAACTAGAAAATCATGCAATTATCTACACCTGCATCGCTCAAATTTTTGTGTCAATCTTCAAGCTGAGATTTGAAACTGTACACAGTAGTGCGCTAAGCTATGACAAAAATTCAAGGTACCTATATGCAGGTACCAATTTTCCTACTCAATTTACCAGTGGCTTCGCTATTTATGCCATGCTACATGAGTACATACGTGCTACTCTAATAAAAAGTTGCATGAAAAGCGACATGAGAAGTACAGCTGTGCAATAGTCGAACAGTTTTCAAAAAGCACTTGCAATTATATTCTCACCTAACTTTTACTATACGAAATATACAAAATTTGTAATCAAGGGGCAAAAATACAAAGTCTGGTAACAAGTGGCCCCCTCCCGCATGTAGTGTGCTTTGCTGCATAAAACCCGTGTACTGCGGCGAAGCTAACACTCGAGTACAGCGGCAAAGTTGATGCCTGTGTACTGTGGCGACATTAACTCTTGCATATGCACAGTTCTCTGTTGGACTAGCCTTTAGGACTTGACTGTTCTTTTCCTAGAGACGACACGGTGGGGGCCCAGTAGTTGTGCAATAAAGTTTTTCTTTTTTTTGCCCAGATTTAACAGCACATCCAAAAAACATTCAGACATTATTTGAAAAATATTCTATTCCAATTTGCACTCAAAGACTACTACCGTAATGCATCTTGCACTCGAAATATTGCCCTTCACACAGCTATAGTGGGAAGTAATGGGTTATTCTAGAGTAATTTTTCTATTACTTTCTTTGGCACACTAATTGTAATTGGTTCCCTTTTAGGTTAAGTTGTAATTGTAATCTGTTACCTGTAGAGCAGCGGACACATTACCTAAATGTTGTGGGTTTGGTCCCCACCGACGGCTGGTATGTTTTTTCGTTCACTTTAATTCCTTTCCATTTAGGTCATGATTACAGCACTATAGCTTAAAACCTCAAATAACTTCTATGCCTTCCTTGGCTTCATTGTCCGTTGGATTCGTGAGGTTGTATCTAACAAAGAAACATGCCCTTGATGCCTTCTCCTTTTGTTACCTTTTCTCAGTAACATGTACAAGTCTGTGAACTACTGGCTGTACCTTATTAAACAAAAGGTGATACTGAAAACCACAGCACACACAACTTATTGCCTTCACCCGTGCCTTTAGCTGTGCCCCTAGGGCCTGACAGTTAAAGGACCAATTTAGCAGACACAAGGACCACAACTCAAGTACTTTTACATTACAGTACAATGTGATCCTTGAAATAACATGCTCATAATACCATGACCAACAAAAGACCCTCAAGTCATGCCATTGACAGTACTGAAAGCTATGCAATTGAGTGCTGGTGTTGACAGATGTCTTAGCTCTTCCTAAATGCTGAAACAGAAATCAACACAAATGATGCAACTAACCAGCTTGGCAACATAGGTAGCTGGCACTCCCAATATCTTGGCAATCTCAGCAGCAGGAAACAGCAGCGAGAGGCAGGTGTTCAGAAATGGCACCAACTCATTGGCAAAGGACCCACAGAAGCGAGACAGTGTCTCTGTCTCTTTCTCTGTTAATGTAGGTTCTTCTGCCCTGAATAAGGAATATGCAATGAGAACAAAAAAAAATCGTTACTACAAGAGCTTACATGCCATGGATGGCAAAACATGAAGTGCGTTATTTATTTAATAGCTGCACATTCTTGTATTCATTTATGTGTGTGAAAAAGCTGAAGCATAGCTTGGTTATAGCATAAGAAAAATGGATTTCTTTTTTTCTTCTGAATAATAATTGTCCCGGAAAGCTAACATGCCTGTCATCAGAGAACCTAGAAGATTCCATAGGTTTATATAGATGACACCAAGTACGGTGCCCTGACTTATTCATTTAACATCAGACGAACATCTAGCACTTACCATTGCTTTCTCCTCACTTGGATTTTGACTGGAGCACATTTGGCAATTGTTGGCATTGTTGGTTCATAAACTTTCGACATTGCTGCTTGTGAACGCTGTCTAAACGCATTTCCAGCAACCTCTGAAACCAACCCATGCCTCTGCAACACCTCTGTAGCGCCCAATGTGCTGGTTGACTGTTTATGCCAGAGTGGTTGGCCTTCAGTACAGTGCATACTTAAATCACTCTTTGCCCCGTGCCATGGTGTGATTGGCCTTGCATTGTGAGGCAAAGGATCTCCCATGTCATTGAAAAGTGTGGAGGCAGGTCCACTAAGGAGTGCAAATTAACACATAGGAAATGATGCCTATGCTGATAAGCATGAGAAATTGGCAGTACTAGATGGCCTCAGAAAAAACATAGCCCCTGAAGGAGATGCTTGTGTGACCTACCTGCCCTGGAGCATGTTTGGCACAGCGTGTAGTGGTGTTATCACACATGACACATTCACAATAAACTCAAAACATTAAAAAAATCTCTTGGCTGTGTGCTGAAGATAGCTGCAAGCTAGGCTATGAGCAGCACCATTTTTTCCCGGCCGCTCATTTCACGAAAGATGTGGTAGGTAGTTATTTATGCATGTTGAATGTTAAAAGTAGTTCCGTGAAGGCAAAGCGACAGCTATGCAAGTATAGAAAGCTAGACTGCCAGGTTGCAACACATGTGGCGATAGAAGCAGCAGCGCTTGTTTGCGCTCTCATGCAGAGTTTCACCTCTTTTAGAGTGTGCGGGCAGCAGTGTAGAATCACATGAAGCGATGCCTCCACATTCGATGATATTCAGGCTCAAACTTGAATGTGTCAAGTAAATGTTGCTTAGAAGTTTTAGAAGCAGTGTACGGGCATGTATACACAAGCTGAAAGAAACAGGCATTGCTGTAACCGTGTGGGGAAAAAACATTTTCTCACGTGTGGTAGTCAACAATAATTTTGACCGACGGTTCTCAATGAGGCATCCAGTGCCACTGTCGTCTCTCGGGCTAACGATAGACAGGCGCAGAGCCGGAGCTCGTTGAAGGCTCCAAGGACTGCATTGCAGTATTGAGACAGTGGCTCAAATTCAAGCAGCGAGAAAGGTGGCTGAACATTTTCCTGTGAAAGGCAGAGAAAACAGAGAGAGACAATAAAATATGCACCAAAAGGCAATGTGGGAGTCGCACATTTATTTGGTAAGCTACAGCAATCACTACAAACTATAGACGAACCTCACTATGTACAATGAAACCCAAACTAGAAGAGAAGCTCAGGGAAAGATGGAGGCTTGAATCGATGAACAGATCGCTAGAAATGATTTAGAACAGGGAATGTAGCAGAAGCCAACATTTCGACAAGTGGACTTGTCTTCGTCAAGACGGCGACTGCCACTTGTTGAAACCTTGGCTCCTGCGACATTCCCTGTGTATAATGAAGTTGCATATGACATGGAAACAGTTTTATTCAAAAAATCATTACAAATACATATTCTCAACAATACTTAATTAACAAGGCAAAGCTATTTTTTTCACTCACCTTTGTTATAGCCAATAATTTCTTATATCTATATTTGTTATCTTATGGTTCAACTGTATTTCACAGGCCCTAATTATTCCTATCAGCCTATCTTGTGTGTAATAGTGAACAAATGCTTTTTGCACAAACGTTTAAAAACATTAAAAATAATAACTCCAACAAAATGCAGCTACTGTGGCTTGAACGTAACGCCTAACCTTGATATCAGCAGGACAGTGGCACAGTTACAAAGCTACTGCTATGGACTCCCAGCAAGCTTCTGTATTACAATGACCTTGAGCTAATCAACAAAATTCTACAGCTTTGAATCCACTTAATCCAACCACTGCATCCCTGAATCTACAGTCTTTCTTTCTTAAACTGTTCTTAAACATTACATGAAAAGGCCCCAGTCCATTTCTCTTACTCTGTCTCAACTAGAACGACAACCGTTGCACACACTTGCTTTCTAAACCTCATTTTTACATTCATGTCACCGCAACTTTCCGTTGTATGCTCGTCAGCAGTCCTTAAATTTCTTGCAACATTTCTTTATCCACAGAGTCCCTGACACAAGGTAGCTTTCAGCGAGAAAGTAATAAGCCCAGCTATGTGTGCAATCACCAAGTATGATCCCGGATTACCCTTTGTTGGCGCACGTAAAGTGCATGTTTGCTATGTGACAACCTTTTAAAGATATTGCATGGCTTTGTTGCAGCCATTGTGAGCACACTGCACTTGATAGTTGTGTACTGCATTAACTACAAAGTTATTGAAGAATAAAATAGTACAGAGAACTGCATATCGGCCCCAATTCTCGTCCTATACCATTCTGGCAACGTCCTTCCCTTCACAAAGCGGTATGAACTGCCCACCAAATGCTTACTGAATTCTAAGAACTACAGCAATGATTTGAACTGCACAAAAACATATCAGTGGCCTGCCTCTTCTTGCAAGTCACAGTTTGGCAAGCCTTTCAGCACAAAGGTGTCACAGCATGTGGCAGAACTATGTGGAGACATAAACAGCAGTACTTGAGCTCTATTCCAACAAACCAATGCAACAAAAATGAAACTGTGAACTGACCTGCGTCATTATAGTTGACATGAGCATGGCCACTGGTGCAATAGATGGTAAAGTTGTCAGTGTGAAGGAATGCATCATCTCCCCAAACCTGGTGTGGGAAAAAAAAAACCAAAACACATGACTGAAGGTTTGCTCCCAACAAAATCAACTGCATTTTTTAACAGCTGTAATGAAGAGAAGACGACAATCAAAGCAAGAGTGCGAGCCACAGCATTGGCAGGGGCCTCACGTATTAAGCTCACGCTTGCCTGGATTTTGGGATTGACAACTGCCCTTAGGCAGAGCTCACCCTTAACGTTCCTACACATTCCAACTTCAATAAAACACATTGCACAGCAGTCATTTCCCATTCATGGGTACTTTCACATAGAAATGTAGGTGCCTTTTCAATTCTACAAATCTTGAAAATTTTGACCAGAGTAGATAGTACGGAAGGCTCAGTGAATTTTCATGATATTTAGGGCGGATCAAATTACAGGAAGGAATGATTTAGAAGTCATTTCTCTTTTTTATCATTTAAAGTTTCCTCACGTCATTTGCTGCACCGTCACAAGTTTGAAAAGGTGAGAATTTGGCAGAAGTATGCCTGGTTGATGACCGACTGAATTAAAAAAAGAAAAAAGCTTCAACCAAGATTTTTGAGAAGCCCAGATCCTTGTTCAGGGGTGAGATAGTGTGAGTTGCACATCTCCTTATGCGTACATGCCTTTCAGTGGCAAAATGGCAGCAAGCACATCTGCATGCCTGTTGTAAGCACCAAAAAGTGGATGTATAAACAGCTGTACACCTCAGTCTTGACCCCTGAAAAAGGAGCCAGTTGGACTTTAAAATGTCGAGATCTCAAGAAATAACAATAAATTTTGGCTGAAGCTTTTCCTTTTACCAATAAAGTTTGAGAATACCTGAGAAATGTACCATTCGCAAATTCAGCCTCGCAGATAAAAGTCGTTTGTCACTAATAAATTCAGCTGTTCTTCGTTTGTAGCAGCCATTCCATGCTAAATATGCAATGCTGAGTTTGAGCATAGCGTGCTGCTTAATTTAGTACCTGCTGTTATTTTTCATTAAAAAACAAAAAATATACAATATTTCACTTTAGTCTTCTCGCCTCCCTCCTTTTCTTCTTCTCCAAAAGCCTGCTAGAAAGTCTGTAAACATTAACCAATGAACATCCTGTTACTAAATTTATTCCCATAATGCTCTTGCATTTGTTCATGGATAACAATGACTATATTTCTAACAAACATTGTGAAAGTCTGAAAATAGATGAAGTCACAATCATAAATCTATACTGTGTTGCACTTATATTGTCTCAATGGGTGCAGACATAACAGTAGCTGAAGGTAAAAGTATCTTGTTGACCCCCCAATGAAAGAAAAATACAATTCAGATGACATGGGACAAAAAACAGCATTATACACACAACCATGGTACATGCAGTAATGGTAGCATTACCACCATAAATAAGGTCCATAAACACTCTGTGGCTACCAGTCACAGAAGTGTTCTGTAGTACTGCAGTCACGAAGCACATATATTAAGTGATCAATGAGATTTAACAAGTATTTTTCATTTTTTAATGACACTAAAATCTGATTTATGGCAGGCCACAGAAAACCTAACTCTGGTGGTCATAGCACACAGAACTTATGATAGCCACACATAAAGCCTCAACACTTCCAACTTTCCTAGCACGTGATAGACAAGATATCTCGATCACAAAATACACAGCTCTGTTCACACTATATATTTTCAGCACAATGTTGCCCAGTGAAATTCATCCATATCCTCCACGATGTACGACCTTGGCAAAAGTTGCCCGCGTTGATACCAACCCAAGTGACTGTCCCGTGGTCTAAATGTAGGAAGTTCTAATAACTATGTTGATTATCAAGAATATGCCACTTGATGAGTGGTACCATGTAAAAAATTCACCAGGCTGCAATGTCCCCCAAGTTCTAATGCGTGACCAATCTTCGGTGGCAAAAAATTAAAGTACACAATGTTTGTACCGAACAGCTCAGCTTCCAAACTTCAACACTGTTGTCTGTTCCTTCGACAAGTTTTTTGGTAAAAGAAAGAAACAGTGCACTGGTCACTCTTAGAAACAGAAAGCTAGAAGATTCTGAGGTTACTGGTAGTAGCGGTTTCGAAAACAGCTTTAACAGGTGTCTGATAGTTAGAGCTGAGTAAATATTGAAATTTCGAGTTCAAAATAAATTCGAATATTAATGTTCGAGTGTGAGTCAAATAGAATATCTTTCTAATAATCTTCAAATATTTTTTAAATGCTACCATGTTAAATTGCAGAGAACTGTACTGTTAAACATGGTCAAAAAGGATAAATTTATTATGCAACATAACACAAGTGTTGGCTTCGCCACAGTACGCAACTGCTAGCTTAGCTGCAGTACATAGTGTTTGTTAGCTTCGCTACAGAACCCGAGTATTAGCTCCACCACAGTAAAAAGTATTAACTTTACCGTAACACATGAGTGTTAGCTTCGCTGCAGTGTGCAAGTGTTAGCTTCACTGCACTGTGCAAGCATTACCTTCGTCGCATTATGCACGTATAAGCTTCAGCACAGGACACGAGTGCTAGCTTCGCCTTAGAACGTGAGCATTGGCTTCGCAGCAGTACGTGAGTGTTATACGGCGACATGATGCAGGAATGGGCCACTTGTCACGAGACATAGCATATTTTGCCCCTTAATTACAAGCTTTGAATAGTGAAAGTTAGGTGCAAATAGAATAAAATGGCAAACGCTATTAGAAAAGTACTCGAAAGTTAAAATATTCGCATACTACTACCGATAATGATGGAACGTCCAACACTCATGGGAGACTGTGCATGACACCTAAGACTGCAAGGTGAGAATAAATATTGGGGAGTGTTTGCTTTTATACACAACTGTAACACATCTCATGTGGCTAGTGAATACTTCGAAAAAAAGAAAAAGGCATTAGAAAATAAAGCAAGTGTGGTGCACTCTGCAAGCTTGCCACTGAATGAACCACGTACGCACCTTTCTGTTGCTCGACTAATGGAAGAGCAGAAACGGGTGGAAGCAGCCTGCTGGAACTTCCGTGCCAGCAGTGGCCGGAAGTCAGCACCCACGCGACTGAAGGAGAGCCCGAAGTACATGCACTGCGACAGTACTGAATCCAGCCGGCCTGACAGCTCTGAAGACAGGTCACGCTCCACAATGTCAAGGAACCGGCTCACCTGAAAGCAAATGTAAAATAAAGCAACGTAGATGGATGGTTTACCGGCTGATTGAATAAATTACCAATTCGGTGTAAAATCCCAAGGCAGTACTTGAAGTACGGGAGATGCTTAGTGGCGGTTCTAGATTAACTTCAGCATTTGATATATAGAGATGACGTAATAATATACGAAGTTTCACATCCCAAAACCATGGTATGATTGTGAGAGATTTTGTAGTGAAGAGCTCCGGAAATTTTGAGCACCTGGAAGTCTTTAACCTGCAGTGACATTGCTCAGCACACGTGACTGAAGCATGTCACCTGGATTGAAACACAGGTGCTGCAGCCAGGATGCAATCCCATGACATTTGGGTCAGCAGTTGAGTGCCATGGCCCACCATGATGGAGCATTTGATATATGCAGACATTGCATTTTTGCAATCACTGTCAATCAAAGAGAATGTGGCCACAGTACCAGGAACTCAACAAACAGCCTCAAATTCGTTCATAATGATGGGGCTGTATCACACTAGTCATCATGAGTGGAGATGCTCAACACACTTGCGTACCATGGCATGATGTTTTCCGGCATGGCTCCCGCATCACCTAGAAACAGGCTTTCCCTGAAGGGAAAGCTGCACTGAAGCTCCCTTCCTATTGACAAAATATTTGTCTTGGTCTGTGGATTGAACCCCGAACTAAGAGCTCCCTGGGGTGGCAGCTCTACCAAGCTAACCAGGCGGCTAGCAAGTGGCAGCACAAGGGAGCACGAGTGGGTGCGATTTTCCCCTTCCATAGTCACACTCTCCTATATTCTCCAGATGTAAAACTCAAGAGGACACAGAGTTTCTAATGATACTACCTATGAGGCTTGAACTAAAATGTACACATGGCTACACAAATAAAGCTTCCCTAAAACCAAACCTTCCTAAATGAAGCTCACTGAACCATATTACATTTTACAACAAAAGTTACAACAGGTGATTTCAGAGGAACATTAACCATTGTGACATATGGAACACTCCCAGCCATAGTGAGGAGGGCCACAGCAAACTACATTGGTGAAGAGTTGGCTGGAACCCCCCCTCCCTGTGTGCAACCAGCTAGCTCAGGCGAGCACAATCCTCCTAGCCAGATGAGTACAGGGAGCGTCCATGCTCTTCATGAACAATCCCAATTGGAATTCGACACATTGCAGCATTTCCATGCATACAACAGCATTGCAGCACCAGTTATCCCTCTAAGTAACTGTAAGAAATTATATGGGAAGACTTAAAAAACACATACAGTGTGATAGTCACAACTACCACATCTGAGCAACAAATTCTGAAGCAAGTGCTACATTTACAACATGACTAGAGCTTAAAGCTGGAGCGCTTTCCCATCCAGTGAGAAAGTGCTGCCCATGTGCTACACAATATGAAGGCGCTGCTTGAAGGACAAGAGGTTTTAACAACACACCATACTCCCTTGCGTGAATACGCGCGTGTGTGCTAGCTTGTGAACCACTGCATCTATATGATCACTGTATATACAATAGCCACTGCCAGACGGCTCGAGTAGCAAGCCAAGCAATCAGGCTAATAGCACCGGGAGTAGTATTATGACAAACTTCCCCTCGTGCAGGGTAGCATACCGGTTGTCATACACTGGTTAACCTCCCTGCCTTTCCTGCTCTACTATTTCCTTCCTTCCTTCTATCTACTTATCCATACTTGGCTACCACTTGTGTGTTTGGCGAGTTTCATATGTATCACACAATGTGCTGTGAACAATGTGTCCAAAAAGCTTCGGTGCCCCAAGTTCTTTATAAGCCACTGGAAATCATGTACTGTTACGCTGGCAGAACTGTGTGCTTCAGAGAGACCTATGAGAAGACTAGAGATAGCTACATAGTGATGTACTGTCCGTCTATGTAGAACACATAAGCATTCACTGGCACCAATCCACAAGCCTATACATATACCACCATCCTATATGAACAGGTGGACAACCAGGGCTTGGGTTTTTCTCTGTGCAAGCCGTGTAGTGGCGAAGGTGGAAAAAGTGCATTGGTGGAAAAAGTGCATTAGAGGAGACAGCCAAATGACAACACAATAGCATCAATGATTGCACTAATAATTATCAAACTAATGGTACAGATCAGTGTTTGTCATAAACTGATGCCCCAGGGGCCACTTGTGGACCGGCAGAAGTAAAGGTGGAAGGGTGGGAAGCATACAAATTAGCATAATGGGTGTGAAATAGGCAGTGATGGAGACCAGCCGAGGAGATCTTGTGCGGACCGCTGCTGTAGTTCCAGGAGCAGTTCCCATGAATGTTCACGCATCAAAGCTACACTCGCAAGCCAGCCTAAATAATTCTTTTTTTCTTTTTTCGTCGATATTTCCAATCCCCTGTAATGACACTGGATCCCGTGGAGCCTGCAGACCCTTGTCACGAGCCCCTGGTATGATAAAGGAACAATGTAAACTATGTGCTGAGCCGCTAACTGCTGTTACAGTAAAATTTCTTTAAAGGGGCCCTGTAACATTTTTCCGAGTAATCCTCAAGGGACATTAGTTAAGGAGCTTATTGCCTCATTAATCACCCGCCACGATATTTCTGAAATCCGTTAGGTATTGGCAGCGTTGTAGCATGAAGTTAGAGGGAAATTCTACCATCTGAGTGCACTCACTCTCCTTTTGTCCAGAGGAGGGTGAAACTACACAGAGGGGGGTGAAAATCGGTAAGGAGCCATGCTATCATGTGTCATGACCTTGGAACGCTTTCTCTTCTCTTTGAACTGCATTTGCACTTCCACAGTGATGACGAGCTTGTGGCCAAAGTCACTTTGGGGAAGGGGCGCACCCACAGCAACTGCACACAGGAATCAGCCAATGGTAGTTCCCCCAATTATTTCGTAGGTCAGTGCCGGTTACGACATGTTTGGTTGAAAGAAGAGTGGGCACTTTCGAGATGTGCAGCAGGCCCAAATTTCTAGTCTTCTTTCGTGATGTATTTCAAGAACAAACTGCAAATACCCTGTTGCGTGTCATGCAACGATATTCGGCTGACACATTCACAGCAACCTCCAGTGGACAATCGGTCGGCGGTATTTTCTTGCTATGTTCAAGCAGCATTGCAGGACCCTTTTAAGGCTGTGTACAGCTTTTGTGTATTTTGCTGAGACAGAGGGGCCAGGAAACTTGCATGTCTCGTTGAGAGAAATACGCTTTGAGAAACACGTAAATCTGCTCCTTCATGTGTATGTCGAAATGCCATTTTTTGTAGAGTGAGTTGAATGAAAAGGATGTGCAGTATGAGCACCTGCTCCATTTGTAAATACCGTAGTCCTTGTAATACATGCTGAGAGTCTAGTTCGTGCCTTATTTCGATATATGTGGGTTGCACGAAAAACACAACTTTCAGAGACAAAAGACAAGACTTGCCCAAGTTCTGTCTCTCGCCCCTTTGTGCAGTGTTTTTTGTGCAACCCATCCTTTTTTCAGTGACCTTAATTATTTGCTTTTGAGGGAATTCAAAATGACCCTGTATTTTATCAATCTTTCTTGTACCTCAGTTGGGGAAGAGTGGCCATGCATACCTGGCTGGTTATCCAACTGTAAAAGATGGTGGCTCCGAGTTCATCAGGATCTTTTCCCAGGCCAGCCAAGGGGTCATCATCAGAGAAGATGGCCCGGTACTGAGTCACAATGTCGAAAAGGTGCACTCGGCAGGCCTCCACCACCCGTGTGAGATGTGTGTAAGCTTTAAAGTAAATCAATGAAGGAAAAAAAAAACAAAAACAAAGTTTGGCATGTGATTCAGCTCAACATCTGCTCCTGATGCACCTCTACACGTCATTGGATAACGCCAAACATCTCACATGCTGCCTGCAGTTCTACACATATTAGGCAGATTTTATACCGTGATTCTTGCTCAGTTACCAAGGCACGTATTTGAAGACTCATTACAGCTACTAAGCTACTGCATTCAAGCTTAATAGTAAATAAAGTTGTTGGCAATCTGCTGCTTATACTCAGTTACGTGTCCTTTCGCAGAGTGGCCCAGATGCGAGACACATGTGAGTGACTGATCTGTGAGGTGGTCATGTGAATTATTAATTAGCTGACTCATCAGTCGTTTAACTGATTGTGAGGCATAATTATAACTGCAGGAGACGTAGCAGTGAGTTCTGGATCAAAACTGACCATCACAAACTCTTCAGCATGCCCTCAGAGCTTGGTACACCAGCGCTGTTACACTTTGCATCTAATGAAGCTGCAGACTGGGAATTAAATCCTAAACCTTTCGTCTAACAAGAGAATTAAACTACCCCCTTAGCAGTGGTTATCTTACTACTCTGCAGAAAGCAGAGTGGTGAGAGAGCTTACTACTGGAACAGTGTGATGAATACAAGCATGAAAATGGTAAAATGCTTATGCAGGATGCTGCGACTGCGACAGTAGCTGAATGAAATGCATTTAGGCTACTGTGCGTCATTCTTACTAATGGAATGTTATAAAATTTAAAAAAAGAAAGGAAAAGAAAAAAAATTCAGGCGGCAGAAAGTTCTAATACTAAGCAGGGAATCTGCTCCTAAGTAGAACACCTCAAAATCGCACTGCTTAGTAGTTTCCATGAGCTCAATGCACTTCTGCCAAGCTAAGCTTTTGATAAGGTAAATGGATTCAACTTCAAGGAAGGCTACTCCTCTGGTTCTTCAGCTACAGAGGATGTACCAGTTAATTCATTCAAAAGAGGAAGCTCAGATGTTACAATTTAGAAAAAAAGAGAAGGCAGCTTTGCAAACATAACACACAGCCGAAAAATCAGGAACAAAGAAAACCAGCCTCTTCAGACGATGACAAGGCCAGAACTATGACAAACTAGCTGACTTTGCTGGGACCAACTAGCTATGCTGGTTGTCAAAGCTGACAAAGATGACAGATTTGCTGCTTTTATAACTGGCGCTTTTTAATGAGAAGGAAATAAAGCAAATGATGCCTAGTTGATTTTTGTTTTAGTATACCTTAAAATACATATGTTGTGAAACGCAATACCCACAGTGAAAAAGGCAATGCCTGTGGTGGTCCAGTCAATTCAGGGTGTGAAGCTATTTTCGGAGTTGAAAAAATGTTGCTTGAGACCTTATATAGGATATATATATATATATATTTATGCTTTTGAGCAGCTTTGCAAAAGAGAAAATGGCTTTGGGTCACCTGGAGCAGTAAACAGTAAATGCATGGCTAGTTTGTGCATAACATTATCACTGTGTGAACAGAATATACTGCTCTAATGTAAACAAGGAGACAAGGCCAGCAGGTGGAAAACAGCCGTTAACAACACTTTTTTTCGCATGAAAAAAATTCCACATGTTAGCTTCACTGCAACATAAAAAATGTGCACTTCAGTGAGGCATTAGTGAGAAAGGCAAGCCCAGCACGTGTGGTTTCTGCGAACACAGGTGTAAAAATGTCATCTCAAAGACAACCCTAGCCAGAAAGCATGCACCCCAATCGCTACAAAATTGCTGCAAATGAGAACTTATGTCCATGGTACATTACACTGATGGCCCAGCTTAGTATGGCAAACGTGCAATACAAATACTTATGAACTATTCTTAGGTGAACAAAATAATTGTAGACTGCGTATGGCATCTGTAGCAGCAAGTGTACGTGCTCAAATGATAAATGTACGTTAGGCCATGTATCATGGCCCACTTCCTTTTGTTTACAACACTCAGCTGGGATGGCTCAGGAAAGTGGTGGGCGCTAACCTGCCACTTCACCCATAGGAAATTTTTGGTCAAGGCCAATGCCACTTCCATTCTCCATGCCAATTTTCTGCGACACGAGGTCTTCAACGCTATCGCATTAATAATGGCCTTTACCACAGATGGCATAGTTTTACCTGGATGGAAGTGGCAACGACCAATTGATTTCTGGGGTCTCACCACCCAAAAAAATGATATGGTTATGAGAGACACCGTAGTGCAAGGCTCAAGAAATTTTAACGCCTTAAGGTTCTTTAACATGCACTGACATCGCACAGTACATGGGTCTCAACATTTCGCCTCTATCGAAATGAAGCCACCGTGGCAGGAATTCTACCCTGTGACCTTCAGATCAGCAGCCAGGTGCCATAGCCACTACACCACCATGGCGGGTCTGGGAGCAGAAAGGCACAGACAACTAGAACTGTAAGAAGATGGCGCGAATCATGCATCATGTAGGCCACCACTGCAATGCAAGCAGCTTGGAGTTGATAAGTTGCTTGCACAATTCAACCAAAATGGTTTCTTCAGCCTACGAATAGTTTTTCGCTCAATGCTTCACTCACTGGTGGCACTGGGTGCATGCACTTTAACTGTTGTTCTTCGATCATTTCATCTGTAACACTGTGCGGCATGTCATTGCATTTCATTACTGCTATCACAAGTCTTCAGTTGACATTTCTGCCAATAGCACCAGATGGCCTGCCATCAATTTAAAAGTTCCAAGTAGATGCTCGAAAACAATGTTATTGGGAAAGCGAAGCAACTGAAAGTAAAAAAAAAAAGAAAAAAGTGGAAGAGCAACAGAGTGCAAAATGAGTTACCATCTTTTGTTGGAATGTTGTTCAGGACACTGTCAAACCAGGATCCTCTGGCCTGAAAGAAAGGGAAAGGCACTGTGGAATCAAGGAAAGAAAAGGCTGACTGTGTCCAACAATAATTGGGAAAGACTTAGTGCTGTAAAAGTTAACTGTAATATTACTGCATTCCATCAATGCTCTTAAAAAAATATTTTTCAATACTGATGTATATTACTGCTAAGCATACCAAGTTCTGCTAAATGAATGTCCAGCCAAACCTTGATACCATACTGAACGTGGATACAGAATACTATCATATATGATAAAACAAAATATTTAAAAGCTTCTGATGATAGCAGCATGCAATAAATATGGCACACTTGCAATGAATATATGACATAATGACAATGATGCTCTTGGGTCAAATGACACTTCACTGTAACCGGGCTTAAACTCGCCCCGTGACACCAACTGAGCATGCCGTTTCTATTGCTTATTCTACAACTGTGGCATTTGGGGATGTCAAAGTGAAAGTGGAAGTGCTTAAGGTAAAGAGGTTATAATTTTATTTTAACAAAGAAACGGCCTCCTGCAGAGTTCTGCTTGAACCATGGCAACACACATTGGCCAACTTTGTTGCAGGAAGTGATGTTTGATTACATGGCAGTGACAACAGCGGCTGTGCATTGTGATCGGCTTGGCACATCAATCCACATGTTACATTCATTGATCCCTGCTAGGCCACGCTGTTGAGCACAAAAAAAAAAAAAAAATACAGAAGCTTATGTCCAGGGGTGTTCTTGGCCCATAAACGCATGCGTTAGTCGCATCGGTTCAAAAAGCATAGCCTCGAACAAGTGAAACTTGCTTTGTTGCCTGCCTTCAATGGAGGTGACAGCCAAACAGGTGTGGATAGATGATTGGTGTCTTTTCTTTTCTCTCTCTCTCTTCTTTATTATTACTATTTTTTTTCACATGGCGGGAAAGGGGTGCCAGAAACGGGCCGGGAGCAGCAGTGGTTGGTGTTATTATATAGTGCTATGTAGTTGAAAGGGTTGGAAGCTTGTTAGGAACACAGCAGAAACATTCCCGACACGCAAAAGAAAGTCTGTTTTAAGTATCATATACAGTCAGACATCACCACAATGAACTCCGCGAGAACAAAATTTCCACTTAAACGAAGTGTTTCTAATTCCCCGACCATGTCCCATATACTCCAATGTGTCATAATTCCCCCCTGCAACGAACCCCCTTTTCATCCTCCTTCTGGTTCAATGAAATTTTCACGAGGGAGAGGTCACTTGATCAACCAGAATCAAAGCTCAGGGAAATTTGTGTGAATAGTCTCCGATGCTAAAGATTAAAGAACAGAATTATTTCCTGGTTTATCACAGCTGAAACGGTCATAAACCTGACCCACCGAAGTGGCACACATCCTGCAATACGTGGGAACACAAGGACTTGCTGTTGATGACAATGCGATGCAGTGTTCTGTGACAGCTCCGAGCTTGAGATAAGCAACCTTGAGTAGATCCAAAGCCTAGCCTATTGGTGGTGCCTCAAAGCAAGAAGCAGAAGTTCTTTTCAAAGAAACAGAAGTTATTGCTGCCACAGCTACAGAAAGAAAAAAGGAAGCATTGCTGACTTCGCCAAGCTCTTTGTTAAATATACTGAAGTATGAAGAGAGCATTTCAAAGGCACTAATGTCAGGCACCTATGCGCAACAGAAGAAAGCTGTTTATGCCTGGTTTTGTGAGGTGAGGCCAGAGAAGAAGCCGATCAGCAGCACTGGATCTAGCAGAAGGCCTTCAACTACGCCTGCTTTAAGACACAGCTGATGATTCCAGAGCTAGTGCCGGGTGGTTAAACCGCTTCAAGGAGCACCACGAAATCACTGGCAAAGTGTTGTACAGCAAGTCCACTTCTGTAGACTCTGTCAGTGTGTCATCATGGATCATGACCAACGCCACCAGCATCTAGGAAAAGCATGCTGCATATTGACACGTGCGGTTGTTTTCGTGAATGCCGTTATCACCTTCCTGTGAATCGCGCGCTTGCTTTGACTGTTTGCGGTGAGCACAGTGATCACTTTCTGTTATGCCAACGCAAGCCGCGTGTATCGTGCATGTCACTTCAGGAACAAGTGTCGACAATTCCTGAAACTTTGCATGCTTACGCGCACACTTGAGTAACTTCTGGAATTCCAGAGATAATGCGAGAACGCGTTAAGCCATGTGTATAAAAGCCGATGCACTGCGCCGCTTGTCAATCTTTCCGTCGACCGACGACTGTCCACGACGCTATTGCTGTGCATTGTCATTGGCTTTGTTTTGCTGGGCACAAGTTCGCCCAATAAACAGTTCGCCTGACATCCCTTGAGTCCTGCGTGCTTCGTCTCGAGTGCTGCGTGTGTCTCGACCATGTGACATCTGGTGGAGGTGCTTCTCGGTCCATGTACCGTACGTCCCCGTCCAGCCGTGAGCCAAGCCCAAGCCGCCAAGAGGACGACTCCAACCCGGTCCTTCGAGCTAGCCGCAGACAACAAGGACTCCCGCCAAAATACCTGCCGCTTCCCGACAAGGACAAGAAAAGGGCTGCAACGAAACCGGCATCCACAATGACGGAAGCAAGATCTCTGGCAACCGTGGTAGTGCACCAGCCCAAAGAGCCGCCTACCTTCCGCGGATCGTCATACGAGGACCCGGAAAGCTGGCTGGACATCTACGACCGCATCACAGCCCTTAACAAGTGGGACCCCGATGATAAGCTGCGCCATGTATATGTCTACTTGGAGAACACAGCAAGGACTTGGTTCGAGAACCGCGAGTCAACGCTTCGAACCTGGGACGACTTCCGCGCTGCTTTCCTGCCCACCTTTGCAAGCGTCGTGTGGAAGGAAAGAGCTGTATCACTGCTTGAGACTTGTGTGCAGCTCCCCAATGAAAATGTCACGATCTTTACGGAGGAGATGACGCGACTGTTCCGCCACGCCGACGCCGACATGTCCGAGGAGAAGAAGGTTCACCTCCTCCTGCGAGGAGTTGTACCGAAGACGGTACAAGAGTTCCTCTCCGAGGCGACAACCATCGAGAAGACTCTTGAAATGCGCACCCGCCAATACGATCGGCGCATGTCGCCAGACGTCGCACAAGTCCGAGGACTCGGCCCCGACGACCTAAGCGAGACCATAAGGGCTATTGTTCGTGAAGAACTGCGCCGGAACTGTGCCAGATATCACGCTGCATCAAGCATCCTGGCTGGCAGCTTTTCTACGAAATGCTGCCAGCAAGGACGCTTGATTTGAAAGGAAAAAGATGCCATGGAGGCATGCAGAGCAAAAAGCGTGTTTTAGTCTGTGTAAATATGGAAGGGTCCGACAAGCCGCCCCTTTTTGTTATTGGCAAGAGTGCCAAGCAGCATTGCTTTAAAGGCACGTGAAGCCTGCCCATAAAATACATCGCAAATAGCTTTTTGTGGATGGCAAGCGCTATTTTCACCAAATGGCTGGTCACATTCGACAAGGAAATGAAAACACAAGGCCAGAATGTTTGTTTGCTTGCGGATTGCTCTGCATATTGCTTGGAATGTTGAGCTTAAATTTTTTCCGTTGAACTGCTCTCGACTTATCCAGCCTTTGGGGCAAGGTGTGATTAACAGCTGATTAACAGCCTGAAGCATGGCTGCCGATCCAGGCTGATACAGAGCATCCTTCTAAATGGTGAGTATGGCCACGACACCAAAATTCATTTATTCATGGCAGTTCAGATGTTGGAAGCTGCATGAATGCCGACGGGAAGCGATACTGTCAAGAAATTTTTGCGCATGCGGGGTTCCAGCATGGAGAGCTGACCATGGTTGGTCACAGTGGTGCTGCAACCAATGACGACTGTGTTGTAAAAGGAGAAGCTGCACAGACTGCCGCAGTACTCAACACTACACACACTCCAGTGCTCCGGATGATTGACTGATTGCTTTCTGGAGTTTACGTCCCAAAACCATGACATGGCTATAAGAAATGCTATTGTGGAAGACTCTTTTCAAATGCCTAGGGTTCTTTAACATGCAATCACATCGCACAGTACACGAGCCTCAACACTACGCCTCCGTCAAATGCAGCCATCGCGGCTGGGATTCGATTCCGAAACCTTAGAATCAGCAGCCGAGTGTCACTGCCACTAGATCACTGTGGTAGGGCTCCAGTGCTCCAGAAGGCAGTTGAAAAAGTGTCGCATGGCCCCTTTAAATGTGCTTCGATGTCACTATACTTCATTTTCACAAACAGGATGTCTCCAATGAGATTGCGGTAAACTCTTCGCAAATGTAGATCGCTTAAACAGAATCCCTAATTGAAGGAAACAACTGTGTTTAGTTTGGTTAGATTCTATTAGACAGCTGCACCCTAATACAACTCTCTCAGTGAAAGAAGCTCATGCTGCATGGAATGCATTTTCTCAGTTCTTTCAGGCTTCATTTTATGACGTTCTACTGAAATTATAAGGTTGGTAAGGGAGGTTATGTTAGCCAATTTCATTGCAATATTTCTGTTGAGTAGAGGTCACTTTGTCAAATGACCTAGCTGGTGTTACTGAACTGCAATGCATACCAGAAAGGTTGATTAGATATTAAAAATAGATTTCGTAAGTACAATGTAGTTTCTAGCTGGTTCAACTGAAGTCTCCACAATGATGTTTAAAAAGGACGAGGACACCCAGAATGTTCCCTGAAATGTGAGCGTGTGGCCTCACCTGCAGGAAGCGGACACGCAGTTGTGCCTCGGAGTAGACGTCCATGCGCCGAAGGTACCCGATTACCTTCAGGCATGCTGGCAGTTGAATGTTCGACCGCAGTTGTCCTACCAGCTGGCTTAGCATTAGCTGTTGGGACTCACGGACTTCTGCACCAATGCTCTGCAATGGGTTATCATAAAAGCAAAATTAATGCATGCATTTGTTGTTCTGTCCATTCCTACAGTTCGTTCAGATTTCTGTGCACACCCATTTTGCACTCTTTGTTAGTGTGCATATGAACATTCAATAAAAGGCTCAGATTTGCTGAGTTTGTTGTCGCGTGTCTGGCCATCTGAAAAGGACATATTTAATATGACATGGATTTACATGGAAGGCATGGCTGTTTCCGCAATGTTACTCAGACGTACCGCTCAATATGGCATCCAGACTAGAAAATAATCTCCGGGGGAAATGGAGTCTTCAAATAATGAACAGATCATTGAAAATGAAGAAGAACAAGGAATGTAGTTAGAGCCAATGTTCCAACATGTGGACTTGCGTTTGTCAGGGCAACGTGACGGGCAACCTGACACAACGGCAAGCTGACGAAGGCAGGTCGACATTTCGAAATGTTGGCTCTAGCAACAGTCTTCTTCATCATATTCAATTATCTGTTCATGCACTCAACATGCCACCTCAGAAGTTTGAGTGGCCCTCAAGTGGATATATACTAATTTCTGCCACAAGAGAATTAACAAGATGCTGCACGCACTGCTGCAATATTTGTGTACAGCAGGTAGCAGCTACACAAAAGCAACAGTAGTGAACATGAAAAAAAAATTTGTTACAAAACCAGTCATTTGATGAGGAACTATATAGAGATTTTCATGTTGCTGATACCACCATCAAATTAAGTTAACATTACTTACTTCAATACCAATCTTTCAAGTGCTACACATACCTTTCCCAGCAGAAATAAAGGGTTGAGAACATGTGGTAAACTAAGTTAACCTTAAAAATGGGAAACATGCCTCCTGTGCATTGGAGTTGCAGAAATGGTTGTCTGTTGCAGAAAATGCTCTGTTGTTCCATACTGATGAGTTGCTACCGATGGTGTCCCTGTGTATTCTGCCCCAAAGGAGCAGAGGAGTGCATGACTTTCCCTTGCAGCGCTACTTGCTTAGCTTTAGCATATGGTAAAATACGATGTCAAATGTTCCACCACAATAAAGAGAGCAGTGGCATGACATGACACGGACATTCCAGTTGCATTCTTCTAGTTGCTAAATATGGCTGAGCACTGGTGCCACCATACCAAGCACTGGGCAAATGTGCTCTTACTGGCAGGCTAAGTTTAGCTCCTGAGCAAGTGAGCAGCGACTTTACCGCAAAGCGTTGGAAAATAATGATGGATGTTTGTGCAACTCTGCTCCTAGCAGCAGCATATACAAAGACACTAGCTGTAAACAGTTGATAACACCATGAGTGCATGACTGCTGGTGAGGCCTATGTAATACAAGTTTTGTAAGCTCTGCTATACTAGGGCTCATAAACACCACCTGACCATGTTGTGCACGGGCAGCCTAATTTTCTCCTCGTCTTTTCTTTGGCTGTCATTAATTTCCGCACCAATGAACTAGCAGCTCACATGACATCACCAAGAAAGAGAAAGGTGTAGCTCTAAGGTGGTGGATGCACAACAAGCAAGAGACACTACCCAGACACCTCCAAAGCGTCTAGACAGTAGAAAATAATGGAACGGAGACAGACCGCTATGAGAGGAATGGCAGCCGCGTGCTTCTTCTCAAGCCTTCGCACATAGGCAGACAGTTCCAAGGCTTCATCATAGCAGCCATTGCGCACGCATGTCTCCATGAGCTGTGAGAGTTCCAGCACCTCCAGCAGCTGTGGATGCTTGGACAACATCTGGGACATCTGGCGCCATCTGCACACAAAGAACAGTACATAATGTGATGAAGCTGAAGAAGCTAATTTCTAAAGCTAGGACATCAATTTTTCCCTGCAGCTTTGACTAAATGATGAGAAAAATACAAAATGCAGGCCAAGTAAACCATAGCAGCTTTTCATAGGGCTGTGACATGTGTGTGCTTGTGTTTGTTAATTACAAGTTTTAATAATGAGTGACTTTACATTCCAAGAGTGTAATATGATTATGAGACAGAACATAGTGGGCTACCCCTAATTATTTTTTTTAGCCTGGGATTCCTTTAGCATGCACCTAGTTCTATACGCATGAGTGTTTGTGCATTTTCATCCCATCAGAACTTGGCTGCTACAATAGAATCAAAACCCCAACCACCGTAAGTGCTTTTTAATTGCTCATGAACCCTCCATCAGACATCGATAGCTCAGGCAGCAAGAAACAATGCTCAACTGTGCATCCAGTTAAAAAAACAGTTAAACTTAACTTCTCTAGAGCAATACTGTGACCCCCCAACCCCTACACACACAGAGAAAGAACATAGGAACAGCCCACTAACACTATCTACGAGGCTGTTAGAAAACATTGTATTTTTACGCCATGCGTGGACACACATGCATGGCATGTACATGTACAATTGCGCTCAATATGAGTTGCAACGTGTTGACCTCGGTGGAAGGGGACCCAAGCCTAAACGGTTATGCTGGTAAACGTTAAATTGGTTTAGAGAATACCAGTAGCAGAAACGGTGTATGCTTCAGCAAATTTTGCTATGCAGACACTACTTTGCAGTGCTGGCCTCACTTTGAGCTCGGACAACATGTTGCAACTCATATTGGCCGTGAATGTGTATGCATGAAAGTCCTGATGACTAGAGTGCAATTAGCATATATGTAGAGAAGTTATACAATTCCATAGGAACTAAGGGTACCGAATATCAAAGAATGTATGTTACCATAAGGACATGAGACTGAGACCCAATCACTGTGAATCTATTAAAGGACTTTTTAACAGCTGAGTTGTTTAGCGTCGAAGTCAAATTGTACTTAGTGGCATTTGTAGTTAACAGCGGGCCCCACCACGGTGCTCTGTGGCCATGGTACTAGGGTGCCGATCCGAAAGTCACAGGATCGAACCCCGACCCCGGTGGATGCATTTCAATGGAGGTGAAATGGTGAGGCCCATGTTCTGTGCAATGTGAGTGCAGGTTAAAGAACCTCATGTGGTCAAAATTTCCACAGCCCTCCACCACAGCATCTCTCATAATCTTATTGCCGTTTTTGGATGTAAAAGCTCAGAAATGAATGAAGTTAACAATGGAGCTGTCAAGAAGAAGGAGAAAAATGGACCTATGCTGCATAACAGTGATTATGTGAAGGACGATGTAGAAAGATATGAATAAAGTAATAGAAAAGAAAAAGAAAGAAGGAAGGGAGGAAAGAAAGAGAGTCTTGGGCTACTCAGAAGGAAAAAGCAGACCTGCACTTGCCCTTGGCCCACTACCCCCACCCTTGCCCCCAGCCAACTGCTAGCTGACAGTGATAGTGACAATGAAGTGACAGTGACAATAACACATGATAGCGATGAAAAAGAAAGAAAGACGGAAAGAGAGAAAGAAAAATCTCGGGTTGCAGAGAAGGGAAATGCATACCTGCACTCACCCTCGGCCTACTACCCACATAGTTGTGCTCAGCACACTGCTACAGGATAGTGCTACGTGATAGTGACAGTGAACTTGACACCCTTGCCCCATCTCAGCTGTTTACTAGGACTACACAGGCGTGGAGCTGCCTTTCCTTTTTTTTTGGTGTCACTGATTTTTTATATTTCCACTCTATTTATTTGTTGGAAGACCAAGGTTCTCATTTACAATTATACAAGCTTGCGCAGGGCTTTGAGAGCTGCCCACAGTTACCACAATTTTTCTGGCCTAGCGTTGACAAAAGCCTAGATGAGAGGCGGCATCCGTGCATACAAAACACGGTGCCAGATTTCTGTTACCCAGGTAAGCATGAAATCCAAGGTAGCCGATGCGTTGTGAGACTTGCAACATTTTTAGAGAACAAGAGCCTGGATTGAACTTCTACCTGATGTCCTGCATGCACATCAGGTTCAGTTCCCAGATATGCAGGTGTGCTTGCAGGAATACATCTATATGTCATGGTTGATTAGAGTGCTTACATGTTCCCCAACCAGCAAGGCTAACCCTGATAAGGATGGCACTGCCTGTTGCATATGCATAGCTGTTGCCAAAAGCTGACATCCATGTTAGAAGGCTCTTGTTTATGGACCGCAACAGCACAAACAAAAAAGAAAACGAAGAAAGAAAGGAAGTAGAGCAAATAGTGAATACTCACCTAGTGGTGATTTGCTGGGACTTCTGGCTAAACTCCTGGCATTTTTTGGCAAATTCTGGCAGTTTCTCTTGCAGGGAATCCAGCTTACCCTCCACCACACTGAACTGTAAAGGTATTGGAAAGCAGCAGAAGCCGAATTTATATCAGTATTACTTGTAGTCTTTAAGCTTCCCCCCCCCCAAGTGAAGCAGTCTACCATATCAATGTTCTTCCCGACTTCTGCTGAAGTTTGAAACAGTAACACAGTTCAGTCTTTTGCAACACCAATTCCAACAATGGTACTAGCGTTTCTTTCTGTCTTTCATTTCTTTCTAATATTTTCCTTTCCATGAACTTTGCTCCATTTTGCAGGCTTTAAAATTATGCAAACCCACTGTGCTGTAAGGGTCCACACAAAGGTAAAGATGTGATGAGCTTTGATGCATCAGGGAACAAGCATGTGTTCACTTTAGTACAGACCAAGAAGAAAGGAGCATGGGTAGGGCAAGTGATATGAAGGCAAGATAACTAGTGGTTGTTAAAGGGCCAGTAAGCAACCCCAGGCTCCAAACATAGTTTTGAGGAGACAACTGCACACTTGTACAATGTGAACATGATGCCACAAGAATTTTGCGAATACATGCTGTAATAAGGGAGTTACCACGGATGCAACAATCTTTTCAAGGCTGCTTTAGCTGGCTTCAGTTTCTCCTTCCACCTCCCTTTTCTTCTCTACCATGGAAAGGGTAGGCGTAGCCCGTCATCACCACAATTCTCACTTCGGCAACATGAAAAGATGTCAGCAAATCAGCACTCCCCACTGGTATACCACATAACCACAGGGCCAAGGCATAGTTTTGTAGTGCTGGTGTTGGCCATTTGATGAGCCCAGTGCTGCATCAACTCACCCAGTTACAGGTGTGCTGTTACTTAGCAGGTGAAGTGGACTGGCGAAGCACCAGAGAGAAGCACGCCAAATGTTTCTGGGATACTTGCAAAAAGTGAGTGCCACTGCCTTCTCTATGACTGAGCAAGCTTATTTGGAAGGTGAAAAAGAAAAGCCAGGGGTGTTTTTCTGGCCCTTTAAAGGTAACAGAGTGGATCCCTAGAAAAGGCAAGAGTGGCAGGGAGTGGCAGCTCATTAGGTAGGCGCATGAAATCGAGACATTGGTGGTGACGTCAATGGTTGCTACTGGGTAGGCTTAACTGACATGGGAGAGGCCTTGGCCCAGCAGTGGGTGTAAAACGACGGATGACGATGAGCTGTCAAGATGAAACAAATCAAGAAGCAAGCCTGCAACAGCTATTGCGCCAAAATTCCTTATAGTATAAGCTTTGTACAGGCTAAAACATTGCATTCACAATGTACAAAGCTGCTGCTTGAGCCCCTAATGACTACTACTGCAACATTCTTTGAGGAGCTCAGTACAGGCCATGGTCTTGCACTTAATGTTATATACAAGGTACTTCACATTGCCACTCACTTCTTTAAAGATGTCCTTGGAGCACTGTGCTGTCTTAATGAAGGTCTTGTAATTCTCAAAGGCCAACTTCTGGGTCTGCTCCAAAACTTGAGCTTTCTCCTCTGCCAGTCGCTCTGGTTCGTGAGCTGTGCAATGCACACAGTGTGGGAGCAAAAGATTTGTGATAAGCAAAATGGCAGTGACTTGAGCGGTTGGGATATGTGGGTGCACACAATTTTACTTTTGTGCTATACACTGTCTCTTGTGAATGTACCGTTCATGTGGGCTACTTGTAGTGAGCAAGTATGTGCTGCACAGTGAGCAAGTATGCTGCTGCAACAGTCAGTGCTGAGCTTGAAAAGAAGTATATAGAAGTGTACGTAGGTTTGCCCATGTGCTAAATGAGACGGTTAAATGATGACTGACGAAATCGAAATAGCAATCGCTATATGACAGTGAAAACTGTGCAGCCTTGTGCAACCTTTTGCTGGGTGCCAACTTCGTGTTTTCTGCATGTTTCTTTAGTTTGCATATATCTGAAGAATCAATGTTTGACATTTTAAGCGGTAGTTGTCATATATGAAAGCACAGTACTGATAAAAACACTTACATTTCCAATACATTCTCAAAAACATTCTCAAAAATGGTAAGTGGCAGTAATATAATTGACAATGTGTCATAATTACACAAGCGTTTCAATGTTGGCTGTCTTTCAGCCATGGAGAGAAAGGGAAAGTAGAATGGTAACCTTCAAGAAGTTACAACTTTTAGGTGTATTATGTCATTAATGATCATGTTTTAATAAGTAAGTGCAAGAAACTCTGCTGTGTTTCAGGTGTAGCTGTCGCTAAAGAAGCCATGGTGGACAAGTTTTTTGTTAAAATTGCCACCTTGATGTCTGTTCATTAGGCACTTTGAGGGCATGTGTGATGCTCTCGAGCATATGTGGTGTCGTTTAAGCTAACGTGATCTAGTTCCTGCATCTCCTATTGCTTCATGTTAGTGATATCACTTGTATACTTCTTTTTTTGCTTTTTGCTAAGGTTAATAATGTGACGTATTGTTTATGCATTTGTATTATTCCTGCTCCACATTTTTCTTATTGGTGTTATTCTTAATTCCATTGTTCTTGCCCCTCCCCTCTATAATGTACTGTATGTACCTTGAGGGTATCATAAATAAAATAAATAAACAAAGAGAGTTTCTTCTTTTTTTAGCAATATCCTAATGAGAAATGAGCTGGGAATGCTTCATTTGTTGTCATCTAGAATGTTAAAATATGGATAGGAAACTAGCTCACTTGCACTTTGATTGACTCAATTCAAATTTCCGTTCAAGTTAGGATATGTATTGGCCTTGATAAGATTAAAGAACAAGATTAAAGTGTTATTTTAGTACACACGCTGTGAAGTTTCACGGGGTTAAAGAACTGCAAAGGAATACCGCGAAGTTCAGTGGTTCCATATAAAGCTCCTGGTAACACATACAAAGGGAAAATGTCGAGAAAAATGGTAAATTTGAACTATTTCATCTGCATCTTCTCCTTTTTAGCGAACTGTAAAAAATAAGAAAGTGAAATACATAATGGCGTTCGTACTTAGCCTCTGGACGTCGTACGAGCTCAGTTCTTGCACATATGAAGTTATGTCTGCGTTCTCCCTCCATGCGTCAGCTGAAAATACGATGCACAAAAAGAAATGTTAACAGTCGAGCCTGGTTTAGGATTTTCAGAAGTGTAACCAACGATAAAAAGAAGTTACCCATCCGCACTAACAAGGGCATGTTAATACAGGTAAAAGAATAAAGAACCTTTAGCGGCTCCCGCTTTTATTTAAATTTATTTATCCTCTTAGGGGCGAAGCTCCTTAAGTTTTGGGTCTGTCCTTCGGTTGTAGTAGCGCCTTACCTACTAGGAACGCGCTACTAGGAGGGCGCGTGTGGGAGGCGCGCCCTCGGCGCGTGCTTCCCGGCGCGCGAGCTCTCTCTCTTCCATCTGCTGTCCTGTGAGAGAGAGAGAGAGAGAGAGAGAGACAGAGAGAGCGAAAGGCGCGCGTTGACTATGGAAACGCTCTTTCTTCGATGAACGCGCTACCAGCTCGCCAAGAAGGAGAACGCGCCCTCACCCGCGAGAGACAAGCTTGACGCAGGCAGCGTCTTCTAGCGAGTTTCTTGATCGAAAAATACCGACTGCTCGCGCTGGAGAACCGTTCACCGGCCACCGGCCACCCATATATATATATATATATATATATATATATATATATATATATATATATATATATATATATATATATATATATATATAGGCACTGTATCTTGACTTGCAATGAAGTGCGGGTGGGAGATTTCACTTGTGCGTAGTTGAACCAACCTCCGGAGCTTCGCCCACTCATCATCGTTCACTCCGTGGATATGCTGTGAATTTTTTTTCTTCGGACGGTTTGCATATATTCTGGTCGCGTATGTGCCACTTTCGCATCCCATGCACAACATAACACTTTCCGAGCAAATATTGCCGACACGGCAGTTTCTTAGAGTTAACTGACAACGCTGAAAACACCTCTTTGCGAATCAAAAACGATTACGCACATAGATATAAGGTTGACAACTCTTTTTCGTGCGTTTCACCAGAAAGCGAAACTCGCGGGAGGAGCATTGGACAGCGAACGCGCGAGCAACGCTCCTGCGCGAAGTGACACGAAACCGGCAGTTATGAGAGATACATGCGCTTCCTTACCTTCACCCGGTGGAGCTATAACAGAAAACAGATCTTTGTTGGTGTAATCGCAATCACCAAAATCGACTTCGAGGCTGCCGGCAGCTGCCATCTTCGCAAACACGAACAGCTCGGTGATTGGCTTGTCATGGATTGAAATGTTCTACACAGGGAACTAAACAAGAGCCGATAGCCAAGCCCTGAATGCGGTGCCAAGACAAGTCAAGAAAGCAGCCGCCTTCGGCGTCTGCTAGCCGTGTAGAATGCGCGTAGTTTCTCACTACAGATGGAGAACCATGTCATATTTTTAGTAAACTTGGATGTCTGCCTCAAAAACACAACAAAGGTAACGTATCTGCTTAGAAATGTGTTCTTCAAGTTGTTCTTTTTTTTCCCTTGCTACATGTGGTGACCCTGCTTACAACTAGAAAAAAAAAAAAAAAAAAGATGCAGTCTTAGCACCCCAATCTTTGCTGTTTCTATGCTCACTTATGGATACACGTTACTGGCAACGAATCTTATCGTATTTGCAGAGCTATACCTTTGTTGTATCCAACACTTAAGGCCGCAGGGAAAGGCCTCTTTTATTGCTATTTGACAGGACTTTCGAAAACCAACACATGTTGAAAATTAACTACGCTAATCACCGTCGGAAACTGGGCGACCATTTATGGTTACAACCTAGCTTTTTTTTTTTCTTTTTTGGTACTTGGCCACATCAAGGACAACCAGTTATTACAACCACTTCCTCACCTGATTGTGTTGATGATATTGTGGTAATTGCTCATAGTGTTCCATCTTTCCAGCCATAGGCTCAGGTTCCCATTTGCCTTAATAAAGGATGCCATTAGGTTGGTCTAATCATGCATGGACTACACAAAATAAATCGAGAAATGTGACGAAATTTGCAAATGTGCTTGTGCAAGGTTCATCCCAGCTTTACACCACAAGCCATTTAGATACTTAAAGTATTGAAAAAATAAAGATTCGCTATGCTTTTTGTGTATGTGTTAATCGGGTTTGCATTAAAACACCACACTTACCATGCTTTGCTGTTGGTGCAACAGATTTGCACAACTTTTCCATGTTGTGCTAAAATGTGTTCCCACACTTCGCTTTCATCACAATCCTCAATGCTTCTGCATTGGATTCTGGTGACGATACTTTCACTGCTATGCCCACAATGCCTTTAGAGATTAGGATATTAAAATATAACATTTTTTTTTCCGTTTAGGAGAACACTACTTTGCTAAGACTAGTGTGCCAAACTCAGGTTCAGTGTTAAGTCTCACACACAGAAGAAAAGCATTCTCACTGAAAGGTCAAAATAAAGTCTTTATTTCTTTTGTCACATTTGCTAATTTGTTGGGTAGTTGAAGCAAACAGTATAACTGCAAGGAAGGAAAAAAAAATGCAATAGCCTGCTTGTACATGCTGCTGATACTCTTGGAACTGTAGCAAACATCCTGTTTGTTTATTTCTCCTCAAACATTGCCTCATGGTGAATCGTAGGTCCTTCAGATGACTTCGTACTTGTCCACTATGAGGTACGTGTTGAGTGAGTGCTTTACAGGTGACTCATCATCCACAGACACAACATTAACAACCTGCAGAGAAAGAAAGCATGAAATTTTAGGTAAAGCACAAGAAATGCCGTTGTTCCACAGAGAAGAACCTTCACTGCAGGACTTCATGCTTTAAAAAGGCAAGAACACTGAATGTGGGTGCAATGGTAATTAGAAACAATTGCTGTCCTTTTGCGCTGAACTGCCTTTTCAATTAGAAAAATAGTAGTAGGTACCATGAAATCATACAACTAAATAAATTAGCCAAGCCAAAGCCGTTGGCAGCACTAAACCATTTCTCATATATGCTAAGTATTTCTTGCCCTTTATACTGAAGTATTCTTGGGCCAAATCAGGGACATTTTGAAATATTGATTGAGAGTGCAAAAAAGCATTACGGTTGGTCTGGTTCACAAGATTCTCATGCAAGACTATCGCACCTATCATGTTATGGACATTTTTCCTAAATGTGAAGTCGAAACCTAGCAGCGCAACTTTGTCAGGAAAACCCGTGGCACGTCATACGACGACACGGCACTTCATACAATTCCTGTGATTTATCACAGCAGGTGTGATTTCAACTAAAATTTCATTATAGTACTAATGCGTAAAGCATGAATTCTTCTATTGGCTGTCTAGTGGAGGGAACTTGAAACATGAGTGTGGTGAGGATGCTACCACCAAACAATTTAAGTCAATGATGCTGGAAAGAAAGGCAGCAGCCCTAATCGAACAACAAATGGAAAGAAGAGGCCATATGGAATTGGGCACCACCGAAGAATACGGCATCCCCTTGTCTATTCCTTCAATGGTAATAAAAAGCAACCAAGCAACAGGTTCTGCTGCTTAAGAACACATATTTAAGATTAAGTGCTGCCACGGTGTAGACTGGCTTTATACTGCTATTTGGCACTAAATAAAATGCCAGTTTTAGAAAATAGAGCTGTTACGATTCAATATGACTGAAGTTTCATTTTTTTTCCTAGAGACCTTTACCATTGAGCCACATTACAAGCTAGTTGTTGAAAAGCTGGTCAGTGGTGGTAACAGCTTTGCCCATCTCCAAAATCCACTTACCTCGCAATTTTTTCCAGCTTTCACTACCTTACTAAGTGCCCTTTACTATTATTTTTTGTTTCACTTGTGTCTGAAGTTTGGGTGCCTGCCTTTTCAAATTGGGAATCTCCTTCTACTTGCTATGCTTTCTGTCATTGTAAGGGTGTGTCCCCACTCTGGAAAACATTATGGACAGCATGTACCAACAGCCGGCCATTTGAGCAAGGAAACACATCTAGAATTGTCGGAAAGATGTCCCTGCAGTGTGACGTTGCCACACACTGTAAAAAAAAAAAAGCTGAGGAAAACACATATCACTGCTGTATTTTAATACTTTGCATGTGTGAAGCAATGAAAAACAATGTAGTAGCTCATATTAGGTGCAAAAGAAGGCATGACTATGTTTCACTGTAATAAAATATCCTTCCTGTTGAAATTTCAAGTCTTCTGCTCAGATGCCATAGTGTGCGGAGAGCAAACTATTGTCTATTGCTTTTTTTTTACTTTGACGCTGTCCTTATGATACTGTGTCTCGTGACAACTTGGTCAGAACAGGAATAAGAATGAAGCTGATTGTATTTTTACTCCAATATTATGTTTAACTGCATGCACATGATATGCTGAATGACACAAGAACTATTCTAAAGACAATTATCATAGGGACTAGGTGGCGCTTCACTTTAAAATACCACAAGTACACAATTGTTACCGTATTTACTCAATTCTAACGCGCCCTCGATTCTAACGCGCACCCGTTTCCTGCGACCAAAAAAAAAAAAAGAAAAAAAAAAGTGAAGCATCGATTGTAACGCGCTCCCATTTTTCACGATACGGAAAGAAAGGTCCTTGGTAATCAACCTTCTAACATTCATAAAAAAAAAAAAATGCCGTACTCGCGTAATGAACGCACTCGCATAATAAACACGCCGCGAACTTTGAACCCCCGCAGTCCCTCGAACGGTCGCTTTCCTGCTTCACTCGATCTGCGGTGTCTCGAACACGTTCGGCGCGCCGATTCATAACTCCTGGGGCCTGAATAAAACTGCCACATGTTGCCGCGTGCAGGCGGCGATAACATCATTTACTCGCAGTGCTGCATTCCTCCGTGCTATCGCAGTTCCCTTACGCCTGCTGCCGTGTACTGCCATGCGTGCCGCGCAGGCTGGCGCAGATAAGCCTAAGCATGGTCGGGGCGTGGTCCCCGAGATTGCCGCGATGCAATCTCAGACGTCGTGCAGCGCGCACGACCGAGAGGCTCAGGTGGCTCAGGCTCAGCACAGATATGAGGGAGAAATGCCATGATGAGCCGTTTTGCGTGCGGTGATGGGAAACATCTCCCCTTACGGCTACCCGCGAACGCTACCGAAAGCTGGTGTGGCTGGGCGTCTCAGAGGTTTATAGGCGACGTAGCGACTTTGGTTGGCCGCAGGACAGCCAAGCCGGCATGGCAAGTATCATCGGCCTACGCATCATGTGCGTAGTGGGGTTGTTCAGCACGGGACCGGCGGCGAGATAGACTACTGAAGCTATGCGCGCCAAAGACCGCCGCCCCGCTAGTTCGTTTTTTCGCCGGTGACTGTTTGGCAGCGCTCGAACCGCGTAGGAGGCGGTCATTTTGATGCTGGCGGTATGGTAACATTGTCGTTCGTTCGCACTCGATTCTAACGTGCATGCGATTTTTGGATCCGTTTTATCGGAAAAAAGGTGCACGTTAGATTCGAGTAAATACGGTAATCGGCTGGAATCTAGGTCGACCCCTCCCCCATACAACTGCAAGTCAAAAGAAACAATGACTGGTGGTGCACTTGACGGTCTTGATTCTAAGCAACCCCCAACTTTGAATTTCAAATTTCAACAGAATGGGTTGACTTACAATCGTGTATGTGTGGCAAGAAACACACTACTAAATTCTTTATTTGAAAATTTTAAATATTCATACACAGCAAAATGTAGTGATGTCACAACAACAAAGTGGTGCCTCAGTGATTATTTTTTTTTACAATTTCCAGCAGTTACACTTATTTGGGGAGTCAACGGCAAATGTTTCAGAAGAGCTAAGATACCACCCATAGAAGAACAGTCAAGTGTCACTACAATGATGATGCACTGAAAATTAAGACAACTTTGCTATATAAAATTAGGTTATAAGCATGCAGAATAAAAAGAGATTCAATACAGGGTTTTATGAGCTGAAACTACGGCATGATTACAAGGCATGCCATTATAGAGCACTTCATCTTAATTTAGATTGCCTTGGGCCTTTGACGTAACCTAAATCTGAGTACTACACAGTTGTTCTTGCATTTTTAAAGAAAAAATAGCAGCCAAAACGGCACAAGGACAGACAAGTAGACAGGGCCACATATGTACTTGCCTATTCTTGTTTCGTTTTGCGCTACAATTTTTCCTTCAGAAGTCTGGAACCAACTAGCCCAAAAAAACATTCTGTTCTTGCAGCTCACACCCCATCGAAATGCGGCCATTGTGGTTGGGAGTTAAAACCGTGGCCTCCTGTTTACTGGCACAACAGCTTAGCCACTAAGCTACCACATCAGCTTATATGGGAAGAAAAGCATCCGCAGTGGCGGATATGCTAAAAGAGGAGGAAGACCAAGCACGCACCCGCATGTCACAGTAGAGCGTCTTGGAAACAAAATGGACTTGAACGGGGTAGAAGTCGTTGGGGCGGCCAGGTGCCGAGAACTCCATGCTACCCGACTTGTTGGAGGCATCGATCAACGGCAGCTGCCACTCGAGCACGCCTCGTCTGCTGTCGTGGTGGTAGTCGCCGTCGCACTCGTTCACCACCACTGACCCACTCCCGTGGATGCTGCAGGGGGTTGCCGCAGGAAAGCATGCCTTCACACAGCAGTAATACTTGTGGCCCTCCAGATGAACTTCTGATAACATTGTTGTTTGAAAGACAAGCCTAGCCTTTAATTTCATTATCAAAGTTCACTAATATAAGAGAAAACCGAGGCCAAAGCTTCATTTCTGAATTCTACGCCGAAATCTCCGTACTTGAGTGTTTGCGTGGTGTCACCACTTTCGAAGTCTTTTACGACATGCCCCCACCGGCTCACTAAGATTTCCTGAAACTTACGACATATTAAGTCCCTGGGTCCTCTAGAGTACAACGTAATTAACTTTTAGCAATGAAAAATTGTATATGCTCTAGCAGATACCACTGAATATCTACGAAATTGCGGTTAGTTGGTGTGAGAACTTCCAGAGTGGCATTGCACCCTGTACTTTCTGCATGTTTCGTGGCTTACCAAGTGTCTTCTTGTAGTGAGAGTGGTGCCTTTGCTATTTCAAAATGGTAATTTACTAGCATGAAAGAAATCTATTTTCTATTTAGTGTCTCTTTAATCCTTGATTTCCCACAGACAAGGTCAGTGCATCCACACTTTTCACACCTACTACTGCAGACAAGTTCTCGTTCTGCCGAGCAAAATGTCCTACTTTTTTGCCAAGGACAACATGAGTAAGTAAACGTGTTTACTTTCCTTTTTCATAGACAGATAGTGACAACATATCACAAAACCACTTCTCACTACCCTACCGCAGGGAAAGATGGCTCGCAGGGAACCCAACTTGCTTCTGTGCTTAATGTTCCTCTTACATTCTCGAACAAAACAAAAATTTTTTTAATGTATATTATTTCAATTAATTTAAAGTGGCAATTCCAAAGTGCACAAACAAAGAAAGAGTAACTTGGGAAAACTTTCTTTAAAATAATTTGTGGGGCGAATGATTATTACACACTCTTGAGAGTGTCTTGATCTGCTAGTGTGTTGTGGCCTTCACTCATAAATTTGGTGACAAAAAGCATATTGTCACGGTGCAAGAATAGCAACGAAGACGGTCTCGATGGGAACAAAGGAGACGCAGGGCCCACTCCTGCAGAATGGGCACAGCGATACGCTTCTAATGGGAGTGTATTTTACAACGGGGAGATTAGCCGGTGCAGCCCCAATGGTGGACCGTCAGCCTGCACCACTCTCCTGCGTCTCTTTTGTTCCCCTCGAGACCGTCGTCTTCTACTCACAACAGAAATAAATTCTGTGTTCATACGTGCTTTTGGGACTTGTCGTGCTGCCAAGTGTCAATCCATAACTAAAGACTGATCAAATTTCGATAACAAACATCTTAGCTGAGATGTGTGTACAGATTGTTCCCCCCCCCCCCTTTTTTTTTTCTTTGCTATTTCACAATATTCACAACATTTTTATAGCGCTACATATGGCTAAAGCTTGGACTTATAACATTGTTGCCACTCCCCTCATACTTTTAAGATCATGGTAAACCAAACTGAGGTGTTAGATGTGAGTGACTTGATTTTGAAGGTTTTGGGCAAACAATGGTGCCACAAGTACAAACAGTGGTTCATAAAGCAGCAGCTTGCCTGAGTGGAATGCTGATGACCACGTTGTTCAGTTCCAACTGCTCTTGCTCCAGCTCATATTCAATGTTCACATCGCAGTTGTTGCCGCCAGCTTCAGATACCCAGCAGTTGACTGCACACATGTGTTCAAAAGGTTTAACTTACAAGGGACATAAGCGCCAAAGCTGAGACTGGCTATAGGGAACTGACTACAGGATTAGACCAGAGAATGCTGAAAAATAACGTCAGTGGAGCTAACGTTTTCACATGCGACTGCCCTGATGTCTTTATCAAGCCTTTCGGATGATGGCAAGTTCCCTTGTCAAAACACTGGTTCCAGCAATATCTGTGATTTCTTGTAATCTCACCCTTCCGACTTCCCCCAAACTTCTCGCTTACCCTACTAGATTTGTAGCTCATGACCTATGCTGAATTTAAGCGCTTTATAAACCACCTGGAAATAAGAAACATTACCAGAGACAGAAGGGCAGAAAACAGAAAAAGATAGTAATCTTAACCAGCATGCTCAAGCTCCCTGGCTGGTGTACTAATGACATGCAAGTGTCCTGATGACAGCTTTACCAGTAAGCAATAGCCAGGATGACACATCCAACATATGGTTTCCCAGACGCCGAAATACCCGACATGCCCAATATCCTGGACTCATTCGCAGCACCGTCAAGTTCCCTTTCTCAATGTATAAAACTGTCACGTTCATCGTGAAGTTTCCCACTGTTTGGTACCAAGGTTCTTACCAAGCAGAATGCCTCAATACACTTGCAGTGCAGCCAATGAATCAAGGCATGATACAAAACTTGAAGCACCTGTGCACAGGTCGCGCACACGTGGCCGTGTGGTGCCCTGCTCAGAAAAGTTTGGAGCTGTACAGCTTAGGCTTGTGAACTTGTGGAAGGCGACAACACAAAGACACTTCGCAAAAGTTTTCACCGTGCAGGCTTGGCACACGACGCCAAGACTGCCCGCTTTCCTGGATAGGATTACAGCGTGTGTGATCAACTTCTCCTCGTGGACGTTGTGTCCCCCCCCCCCCCAACGACCTTCTCGCTGCTGCCATTTCAATCCCAGCCAGGACCTTTGCGGGATTTGCCGATGCTGACAGGGATCCCAAAAAATTGTGCGAGAGAGCACTGGTCACATTCAGTGCCCATTGTTGGACTTTTTTTAAAATAAAAGACTCTTTTCACAGTGAGCTCGACGATCAATTCGCTGAGTTGCACAAAAGTGATGCTTCGCCCTTGGCTACAACCCCATCAGACAAATAGTGCCTATAAAGATTGCATGCATTCATTCTTCTGGACTGCCTGAATTTCTGGACATTCTCGTGGTCCCTTGGGAGTCCGGGAAAGCGGATGATGACTGAAGTACACCAGGCTGCCGATATCGAGAATAAAATACTGAACACCATGATTTAAATTGGTCCAATTTTAAAAGCCTGCATAGAAAAAAATGAGACGTTTCCATCTTGGATGCGTAACATGGTCAGTGACTGTGTCCATTCAGGCACATATCCAGGGTCAGATAGCCAGAACAGTTGATCCCCTTTATAAGAGACAGTTGGGTATGAAAGACATCTTTACTCACTAGGTTGACTGCCCTATCTTTTCCATTGGTTGGAACTCTTTTGTAACAGGCACGCTCTTGAGGACAGTTGGTTCCTCAAAATATCCTCAAATCTTAGTGAAGTCTTCCTTGGATCGTATATTTAAACTCTACATGCAGCAGTTGGCTGCTGACCGCAGTTAATTTGTCGAGGAAACAAAAAGGGAAAAAAGGGATAACAAAGTAGCGTGAGAAAGCTGTGGTGGAGAAAACATGAACCATGTCCGGAGTGACACAGTCAACGAACCAAACCACCTGACATTAAGGTAAACGGCAGCCTTTGCAACAGGATGCCGCCTCTTGTAAGTCTGGTTGTACAAACCTATATCAAAATAAGGATTGATCAGAAAATGAAAACATAGCACCCTGCACGTAAGAGACCTCTCATATAAGGGCAAGAAAGTGCTCCCTGGTTCGTGTTTGTTACAAAGGGGTTCAACTGTAGCTGAAGGTGTATGGTTGCCAGGACAGTAGCTGCCAAAATCTGCAAGCTGGGACAAAAGAGGTGAAGAAAGTATAACATAAAAAAAATAAGAACAGAAACAGCACGCACTGGACAAAGGCACCATCTTCTCATCCTGGGTCTGGAAGCGCCACTTCAGTACGCCTACATCAGAGTTTACGGGGAACGGCTTGGCTGGATTCTTGAGGCCCACTTGCTGTGAGCTCTTGAACAGCTCTTTGTCAATGTTTGGATGCGTCTGAGACAAAAAGAGACAAGCTGGCAATCAAGCACTGAACTGATGAAGTGTCAGTCATTGTAAAACACCACAACTACTTCAGACAACCCTGAAATAAAACTTTGTGCAGCGCTGCAATCGCCCTTTATGCTCACATGCTGTAAAGCTTATGCGGTCAACTTGATTCCATTGCAAACTGTTCCAGAAAATATTCAGCTTTAGTACAATACAACATGTGTGTCATGGTCAGGTGATGAACAAAAACTGAATAAATGGTGATGACATTCCAGCCTGCTCTGGTAAAATCTCATCTGCCACAGTCGGGTTTCCTCTGCATTAGGAAATGTAAACTGTCATGTGCTGCAAACATAAACAAACGATTGCATACTGATTGATTGATTGATTGATTTGTGGGGTTTAACATCCCAAAACCAGCTCTGATTATGAGAGACGCCGTAGTGGAGGTCTCCGGAAATTTTGACCACCTGGGGTTCTTTAACGTGCACTGACATCGCACAGCACACGGGCCTCAACATTTTGCCTCCATCGAAATGCAGTCGCCGCAGCCGGGATTCGATTCCGCGACCTTCGGATCTGCAGCCGAGTGCCAAACCACTAGACCACCGGGGCGGGGCAAATGACTGCATACTCTCAGTAGTTGAGAGTGGTCCCGACTAAGGCCTCCGATGGATACAATAGGCGACATTCAAAGAACCCTCTCCACTATTCTAGGTTGCTCATCTTGTAGTCTTGGTACTACAAAAATTGATCCCAAATTAACTGTAGAAATTTTGTAAAAATTCAATGCTACTTTTACATACAGCCAATCAGCACTCACCTGTATCTGGACACCCTTGTCGTCGTGGTTTTCAAAGATGAGTTTGATGCGTCCAAACTGCTCATCTGTGATGCGAAGTGTCACCAACCCATGAACTTCCAAGTTTTGCAAGCCACCATCACGCAGTGCAGTCAGGGTCACCTTCTCTTCAATGTTGAGGTTGACCCTGCACGAGCAAGACTCTATGCACTCGCTGCCTAACAGAACAACACTTTATGAAAGTGCACTTCGACTGCTGCAAGCAAAGCACGAAAAGAAAATGTTGCCGAGGATTTTGCATAGGTTATTTCCGTGCTATTATGTTAATTCCCTAACTGGCAGGTGGAGGAAAGCTGGGCAGATACAACACTCTTGAGAGAATAGGTGACTGCCGCATCTTTCTCTATACAAAAAAATTACAAAGTGCTTACGCTTCAACGGTAGCCGGCTGTGGAATGTTTCTTGCGGCAGCTGAAGAGGACTGGGATTTTGCAGATGTTTGGTTTGAGATGGCTGTTGCAAGAAAAAGCAAAGATTCAAGAAAAACAGGCACCAAGAGGCAATAACATGCATAGCTGTTGTTTACAGAACACAGATGAGGAGAGATGTTAGGCAGGTCACACATATATCAGGCTTCAATCTAATATACCAACTTAAACCAAAGAAATGTGAATTCTATAGCTGTAACTTCCATATCAAGAATTGTCGACTGTTGCTGACCTGCCATAAGCGGGCCAGGACATCACACTGACACAGGCCATTTTTCATGGTGGCTGGGTTTCACCGACTAAAACTTTTTCAAGTTACTGCTCAGCACAAGCTGTGACTGAATGTATCAGAACAATCTTGAATGTTGTCAACAAGTCTAAGCGGACTGGGTACACAATGCAGAAACACGTGAACATTATGGAACTTGCACAACAAGCAAGAGCACTGGAACACCCGATGACGACATATACAAGTGGATTCATTTCACCCAAGTAGCAGATTGTTGAAGACCGGCTACTGCGCTCAGCAAAAAAGTGCTCAGAGTAAAATTTTAGTGGCAAGCATCGTCGTATCTTGTCGAAGATTTGCTCCTTGTGTAAAGATGCTTAGACTTTCATACACATCAAGTGGTCGAAATTTCTGAAGCCCTCCACTAGGGTGTCTCTGATAATGAAATCGTTATACTGAGATCACGATGATGATTTCTGGGGTTTTATATCCTAAAACCAGCTATGATCACAGGAGATGCCTTAGCAAGGGCTCCAGAAATTTCGAGCATTTGGGGTTCTTTAATGTGCACTGAGGTCGCATAGTACACGGGCCTCAACATTTTGCCTCCATGGAGATGCAGCCGCCGTGGCCGGGATTCAATTCCGCGACCTTCGAATCTGCAGCCGAGTGCCATAGCCACAAGACCACTGTGGTGGGGCATCGTGGTATTGTAACTAAAACCACAGAAATCAATCAACTTTCATACATATGTCCTCGTACATTCCAGTATTACCACCGGCCCTCATGTAAACTCCAGAATCTACATCAAGGCCGTCAACCTCCCTTTAGGATATGGGCCGCAAACACTAAACTTACCCCCACACATGCCGAGACAGTGAAAGAATTGGGAGGATGAGGGGTTGAGCAAAACGCCAGCTAACGTTTCAATACGAAAGACAGCCTTTCTCATATCTCATATGGGGGACATTACTCAAGGAAATTCAGCATCAAGATTAACAAAACATATTAATAACCAATCTAATCCAAAATGGCAATAATCTGGTCACTGATTTTGACTGGACAATGACTGTCATGCGCGGGCTAGGCTGTGTGTTTGAGGCCCCTGATCTTTGTGGATTTGCACACAATCTGACTACTACCGTTGAAAACACACAGCTACATGTATTAGTATGGCCTACAATAACATACACTCGAACTACGCACGACAGGAATATATGTCACAATAAACTAATACTAGATTGATTAGAAATCAAGTACACTATAGGTCTGCCTCTAAGGGAAGGTGAAACTAAAATAAACTTCAGGGTAATGATATGCCAAACTACAATTTTAGCCACGTCCTTGTAGTCATTCTAAAAATGAATGAACATTTCTGCAGCGCACAAGCGGCTTTTGCCATCTGTTTGTGAACAAGGCATGAGCCATCACTCATTGGCATTTGGCAAAAGGGCTTAGTTCTGTTTTTAGAACAGGTATGCAATCCCAGCCCTGATTAAGCAAAACGTTCAGTATTAAGGGCTATTAGGTTTGACCACCTGTGGTTGTCAAATAAACATGTAAATCTGGGTACTCACATGAGGGTTTTGGAAATTTGCCCAATTGAAACAGGCCACAGGACCCAATACCAAACCTGTGATTGTGAGCTCAGCAGCTCAATGCTAGAGACTCAGTATGCTCACATATCCTCTCGGCGGTGTCACCAACAATTTCACACTTTGTAAGCAGGCCACGCATATAGTGTTTCATGATGTCACCCTAGAGGTAGCGTTAAGAATTGTGCAGCGTCCACTCACTTTCACCCTCCTGCTTGAGCTGATCAGCAAAAGTGTCCCATTCGCGGTGCTTGCTGCCCAGCTTGAGTGCCTTGTTGGGCCCACTGCTGCCCGTTGGGCGACTGGGTGGCAGGTAGGTGGATGGTTTGGGTGATGCAGGCTCGTTGAGTGTGTCTGGAGAAACGGCCGTAGGTGTGAAGCCTGAGCCCGAACCAAAGCCTGTCCCAAAGCCGCCGGGCCGTGCGCCACCTCCCTTGCGTGCCTCCTGCCGTGCTCGCTGCAGCTCCTTGGCCTTCTCTTTCATCTTAAGCTTAGCCTCACGCTCTTGTGTCTGCACAGAATGACACACCAATGAATTCAGCCCTTAAATCAAGAATTTGACTAACACTACAGCATTTGCAAAGCAGCAATATTTAAATCACATGAAGCATACTTTTCATTTGCGTCCTACGACAGTGCTTACTCTACACGTGCAAGCACAACTATAATGTTCCTCCAAAACTACTCGCCTGCACAAGCTGCACACAATCAGATCTGTATGTAACACTCTGCAAAGTTGCCATCACACATCTGTTAAAATGGCACGGACACAACCCCAAGAAACCATTGTAAAGAATGTGATAGCATATCACCATTTGTTGGCAGCTGGCCAAGCTCTAACACTTGTTTCCATCTCACCTTTAATCAAACAACAGAAATTTCATCCCCACGAAAATTTCACACTGCTAATTTGAGAAGCAAGCAGGTGGCTTTTGAGCGGAATAAAAATTTCGACGCATATCAAACCACACATGCACTAATGAATGAATTGCTCCGCTCACTTGTCGGACTGCCTGGTAGACCTTCTCCTCGTGTGAGTCCATTTCAACAAAGGTCCGGATCTGAGCAAGGTTGACACTCTCCCGGTAGCCCAGGGCCACAATCTCATCAAAGGCAAAGATGAGGTTGAATGCCTGCTCCGCCACCTCTTGTTCATCCAGGCCACGGCAGTACTCGGGCAGCACACGTGAGAACAGTCGCAGAGTTTCCAAATCCTATTGCCATACGAAAAAATAGCAACCACAATGTTCACACGACCAATGTGCAGGAGTTGTGCTCTCCCCTACTACGAAAGAAGAACACCTCAGAAGCATAGAAAAGAAAAACTAGCACAAAAGGCTTTAAGCTTGCACACCTGTTTTATATGTTCCAATTTCTTTCATTTTCCTCATGGTAACTATACCAAGTCAAGCATCTGCATCAACACTGGTACTGCTACACTTTGCAATGCAAGGCCCAGTACTATGCCCATCTCCAAAGTAACGAATCCTCTGACGTCATGTAGGCACCTGCTTTATCTTCTGTATAGGTGCTTGACAATGCTAACTCAGAAATCGGTTTATGGTAAGCATCAACTAGCACTGTAGCAATGACAACAGAACAGTGCCACTGTGGACAGAGATATTGAGGGGCCATAGAGGCAGCCTCACAGGGCATGCACAATCAGAGCATGCTTATGGAAATTTCGCTACCACCAAAAACACAATAATTCACAAAAACTTCCATTTTAACCTGGGTTAATGCTGTCATGTAGGCCTCACTTTTTTCCACTGTTTTCTTCCTAGTCTTGTTCCCTATACACGACAACCCAATCAATTAGTTACAGCAGTTCAGACCAACCGTTGAAGAGCAGCCACTACAACAGGTGAAAGCAGCAAATAATGCTGTCTATTTCAAATGGGGAAAGCAAATGTGGTTACTTCATGTATTAATGGATATTTGTTATGCATCTGTGTTAGGCCTTGCAAACAGATGCAACCTGGTACAGGAAACGTAATGAACATTTTTATACTGAACTATGCAGACACTAAAAAGTGCACATATATGTTTGGAAGCTACAGTAGGAGTCTCAAGGTCCACAAGGAGAATCTTGCAGAGAAATGGATGCTGTAACATGTGCTACTAAGGAAACACATGTTGCAGCAAAGACACACTCTAAGAAGACAGAGTATGTAGTATTTGGAAAATATCAGTGTACCAAAAAAATAATTGTCATCCGGTTTGCTCGCATGTTCTTCCTTGAATACTTAGCACTTGCACCTTTCCTATCAAGAATATGTCATGCTGATATCTGCATGTCATTCGTGGCCAGGAAGTCGATTGATTCGTGGGGTTTAACGTCCCAAAACCAGCTCTGATTATGAGAGACGCCGTAGTGGAGGTCTCCGGAAATTTTGACCACCTGGGGTTCTTTAACGTGCACTGACATCGCACAGCACACGGGCCTCAACATTTCGCCTCCATCGAAATGCAGCCGCCGCGGCCGGGATTCGATCCCGCGACCCTCGGATCAGCAGCCGAGTACCTTAGCCACTAGACCACCGTGGCGGGGCGTGGCCAGGAAGTCATGCAGCGTTGGCACAAGGAAAGCAAGTGAGATAGATGAAGATTATTGCTCAGGACAGGAAGGCACATCAACTATGCCTTCTGTGGCTAAGAATGTAATCATCAAGTGACTTGGTTGCACTACCTTTTTTAAAAACTTGGTGCTTGCTACTTTCCCAACAAGAATGTTATGTTGTGCTCGTAGCATGCGTGCCGTTCATAACTTCAAAGTACTAAGTGTATTTTGATAACCAAGGAAAGACAGGTGAAACTGATGATCATTGTTGTGGGAGAAAAAGATGCCGTAAAGTGTGCAACAGCTTGTGAGGGTATAAAACAATAGAAAGCTAGCTATGAAAAATTCTACAGCGCTGTCACCTCGAGGATGTTGCTGGCACGCGTAGTCAAGAGCAGCACGTAGAGCTTATCATGCGGCTGGTACACGTAGCGCACACTCTCAGTCTCCACAAAGGTGTGCTGCCGGCCGGCACCAAGCAGCTTCGGGAATGCCAAAAGAAGGCCCTCCACTCGAGCGCGGCTCATTTCCACAAACTGCCGGGACACGATGACTGCAAAGAAAGGACAATGACAGCAAAACCAGACTCGCAGTAATGATGACACTGCATTAAATAAGGTACACCTGCATTGAAATACTCTGGTATTACTGCTGGCATTCAAAGTTAAAAAACATTTAAAGCATCCCCAAGCAGGTGCCTTAACCATGGAGGTTTGTTGACAGCTAGTTGTACAACTAGCAACATCACAAGCAAGTTTCATGAATGCATAACTGCTTTAAAAAAGAGAGAGAAAGAAACAACCCTGCGGGAGAAAGGAGCTACGATGAAGCAGGCTGCATTTGGAGACACAGGGCTGCACGTTTGATAAACACTATGAAATCTGTTGCAATTTATCAGGGCATATGGATGAGTGTGCAGAAGGCGAAAAGAATGACCACATCGAACATCGCTGATATGCAACACATCTACAACCTTTTTTGTGTCCGCAGTCAACCTGAGACCATGAACATGACGAGATCAGCAAGTTTCTAAGAAGGCACCCACTGACACACAGGGCCTCTTTTATGAGGAAGCTGGCGACTCAGCAGCAGTGATTTATATTAGACGTGCAAATGAGAGACATTTAGTTAACACGAGCTTACGTTTACAGTAGCTGCCGCGTAATGAATAGGGTCATACTTAACGCACTACACTACAAACTCTTACAGCGATCGTTAACTCGCGTGCACTATAACGTGCAGTCCATTAAAAAGAAATAAGAAGAAAGCTTACCCTTCCCGGACTTCGTCATCACGGCGGCCGCTAGAAGCACCTGAAAATGCAAGAAGAAACTGACAAACACGTTCGCTCAAAACAGGCCACAACGGCACGCGCATATTCAGTGCGCTCCTGTCAAAAGTGCTAACTGAATGTGCGCCGCTACCTCTTAGGAGAATTCATGTAGGCGTACTTACAACTCTTCGGCGTGCATACCGCAACATCCTGACTGTGCAATCCTGATTTTGCTTCAGCATTTTCTTTCCCTTCTCATTAAATGTAGCTCTAATTGGTGACACTTGGCATTCGACCATCACCTTTGATCGCGAAGTATGTCTTAAAGTGGCGGGATCGATCGTAAATATTCGAGTGACGAAGGAAGTTGCTGCAGGTTCAAAGTAAGGCCAGTAAAGTAGACGCGTAATCAATCAGAAAGTATCGTAGCCGCTACTGCACGCAACTCGAAACTCGGCGCGCACACCCATGTTCGTGATCTGTACGGCTCACTTCAACTACGGAAGCGTAATCTGGTATTAAAGACACTAGGTAAGTTTGTCAAGTTCGCACAAAGCAACAACTTACCATTTTGAGCGAGTTTTTAGTAGGTGCTTCGTAGGAAATCACTGACACCGGCCCCTCTGCTGTGAGCTTTGAAGGATGTCCACTTCAAAGCTTCCTTCTGACGGTACGCTGCGTAGATGAAAGCGAGAAAGGAATGTACAGAACAGCTGTGACACATCGCCTGTTTCATTCCACGAGCCATAGCATTTTCATTACAAACATATTGCTAAGGAAACATCACCTGCATTTGCAGCCAGCCCCAAATATTACACGTTTGCAGAGGGAGCGATTGGTTCCGGAACCGGAAACGAAGCTAACGGCTGAGCGTTGCTAGACGAGTGTTTTGTTTTGTGGCTGTACTCCGAAAGTCAAACATGACCTATTCCTATTTCGCACGTCCGTGTTTTAAAAACATCACCATTTTCTGAACACTTGTTTAGTTTTTGCGATATTGTGTGGACTCATAATGTTTCAGTGAAAGAACTAGTGTTTGAACACGTGGCTGAGTAAAAGCGCGGTCTATTTAAATTTCGGTGCGCGCTATTCAGCGTATCGATCCGTTTTCATATTTATCATTTAACCAGGTGGCCGTTTTTCACCGCCCAAAAGCTTTTGCTTTTGCGTTGTTATCGGCTGGCGCTAGATGCGTGCTCATGCACTGTAATGCTCCTGAATGTTGTCGCCGAAACGTGCGTTGAGATGTGCATTTTAATTTACGCGTTGATAAATCTGATGACGACGAATGATAACAGGCCTCGTTGCGAACGCAACTGTCGCAGAAACGGTGCCGTGATCGCTGCCATGCGATCTTATTTGCATATCCCTCGAGATATCTCCGACTGGCCAGCCTAGCAAGAAGCGCACACGTATAGTGGGTGTTGTTAGAGTTACGCTTATTTATTACATTTTCTTAGTAAATATATCCATTTTCGTAATGTGCCGTATATGTGCCGTATATATCTCATTATGCGACTATAATTAACCTTAATGTGTATCTTTTATATTATTATACTAATCTGGTTTGTGTTAAGCATTGTTAATCTGGATCCATTTTACCTGGTGTTGGTCAGACATCAGCATATTTTGGCCCCGTTTTCAACCGCTGTTTTTTTGAGCGTGACCACGACATAAGTAGACGCCGGCAGCAGAGACCCTTCCGCACTTAATAATGCAATGGGAGAACTGGGGCCATCTATTGGTCAAGCCACAGAACACCTATACTATGGTCAAGCTAAAAAGCGAGCGCTGAACGACTGTGAGCAAAAGACAGAGGGGGCAGCAGTCGCTTGACACGATTTTAGAGTGGCGTGCGCCGCGTGCGGCTGAGAGATACGCATGCCACCATCGCGACGACAAAAATTGGAGGGCGCTTGAGCTTACGTACAATGCCTTTAAGAGCGCTACAGCGCCATTGGGCCCCATTCGCATCGTCTTTTGTCATAGAACATTCATTATAGTTAGCGCCTTCTCTTAGAATGCCGGAATAATTCGACTTTTCTTGTAACAGAATGATGTTTTCTTGTACATTCAAATTACAGTCGGAGCTATCATGTTGTGTTTAGATTTTAGTTAAGTCGTAGTTTGAAATTTTTCTGACGGGTTTTACTTGTTTTGGAAATTCAGTTTTGTTCACTAGAGCACATGCGCCATGTGGCGGTGGAGGGCTTGCGTGGTCGGGTGGTCCGGAAAACGGTGAGAGTTCGAAATAGTTATTTCTGCACGGATTGAAAGTTGATGCCGCTCTGGCTGTGACCGAGCTGGGAATTACTCAACAGACGCGTAGCGAGGCTTTATTCAGGGACACCTATACGGGAATAATGCCGGAGTGTTTATCTGTCAGCTAGTTACGTTTTATTCGGACTGTGAAATCTGGTCTTTCTCTGAAGAATCGCCGCCACAATTTATTTATTTATTTATTTATTTATTTATTTATTTATTTATTTATTTATTTATTTATTTATTTATGACAACACATACCAGTTCCCGCGGGCCTCGGATCAGGACAAAAGGAGGGGTCATAGGCACCTGACGTGGTCCTGCTCGCGCTGGGCGTAGCAGTAGCAGTGCTTCGGTTGAATACAAATTAAAATACAGGAAATACACAACGCTTATGCAAACATTATCAGCAATGATTAGATTAACTAAGCGACTAGGTGACAATATTATATTAAACAATTCTTTAAATATTACACAATAAGAAGTGATAGACTTGCAAACGTTACATAGTCGCCATATATGCACACACACACACACACACACACACACACACACACACACACACACACACACACACACACACACACACACACACACACACACACACACACACACACACACACACACACACACCACAAATACAATTTGCACCTTCCGCAAAGCAGTGACGCGTGTTTGTCAACCTTACGATGACTTTTATTGTATACCGTGCCTTTGCATCCAAATTAGTTCACTTACGATACGACAGTTTTTTCAATCAACACTTAATTTTAGACGAATATCTCCGCGAGTGTAGTAAGGCTATAAGAGCACACGAGGAAAGCTCTAGGTTTCACTTAGTACTTAGCGGCGAAACACTCGTGGGCGGAATACTTGATGAGGGGTGTAGGCATATATCGCAAAATTTTTCACTTCGTCGAAAGGCAACATCCGCGAGCAAAATCTAAACGACATTACAGCAGTTTCACCTTGTAATGAGAAAGTAGCGTCTTGTCGAGTTCAGCCGCCACGATCGGTTGTGTTATATAATAATTTCGTACTGAAATTATTGTAGAGAGTGGACCAGCAGCAGTGCGAGATAGCAGGTCCGTTTGTTTGTATGGGCGCTTTCTATAGGCGCATGCGCGAAATGTCACTCGCCACGCCACACAGTGTATACATATTCAAAAATTACATCATTATGTGCGCTCAAGCCTGCAGGGGTTACATTATACAAAGCGACGTGCTATAGTACCGCAAGAGACATCCATATTATTAGTATAATTGCTCGTTTTTCTTTTTCTTAGTTGTGTTACGCTCCGCATTACAGTTTTCCGCACAGTGTCTTGCGCAAGTGCAGTACAGCGTGTATACTAGAGGCAGGCATGTAAATTGAAACAGGGAGAGACACCATCCCACCTCCTCCTCATATATGTACTACATACTCTTCCAAGCGAAGGCGATAATTAAGATTTCGTTATGAGAACGAGCTTGAAACGAAGTTGTTTGCTTGTTAATAGGTCGGTGAGAAATTCAAGTTGTCAGAGCGCGAAACCTTAATGGAAACTGTGGAAACATACACGCCTCATGCATGCTTAATGCTTTTCTTCTCACTATCCTCTGGAATCTTTAAACCCCCCCCCCCCCCCTTGCCTATCCCTATATGCATACAGAGTAGCATGCCAGGGGTTATGAATACGCACCGGAAAAAAGTTAAAGAGCCTCTCTTTCTATCTCTTTAAGTGCAATGGTAACGATGATCCCACTTTAATTGTCACATTAAGAGCAGCATCGATCTATAAACCATGCGCCAAGTGAGAGAAAAAATCTTTTGGTGTTCGGCAACAATGTCAGGCGTTAAGGCGGAGCGAAGAATCTTGATTCTCACACATGGAACGTGCCGTAAGTGTGTGCACAAATTACCTCGCCCGGATGACGAGGTAAATTTTTTAATAACTATGATAACTTCGAATACGAACACTGAAAATTCAGCGCAAACTGAGCGCTCATTTCAACGCGGCTGAAAGAAAAAAAAAAAGAAAAAAAAAGAGAACTGCATTGGCTGCCGTTTGTTTAGCGTTGAGTGATGTGGTGTTCCTCGAAGGATATATGTGCTACTCGAAGCAGTATCGCTCGAGGTTATATTAGTTTGTGCGGCACGCTGGCAAATGATGGTAAACTCTATTCTTCGTCATATGCTAAAAAACATTAGCTGTAACCTTAACCTCAATTGAGGTTAAAGTCATAATAAACTAATACTAAGACATCATTTTTGGCCTTAAGGCCAAAAATGATGTTTTTGGAACCTTATGTATGCCGGATTTTACTCACTTACTAATGGAAAGTGTAGTGCTTAGGCACTTTTCGAACAATATCTTCAAAACCAAATATGTTCCTGCATGCTGTTTGCACTCCAAGGATCCATTCCTAGTACCCAGATGTCACACAAGATATGGACAAACAATACGAGACTACTACGTTCCTCTGCATTTCAATAAGCTGCCCCCAAGTGTACTACGCTCCCGGGCAGTTTCATAAGCTGAAAAAGGCTCTCAGGCGAATGATTTATTTATCATCTTAAGCAAAGTGGTTTTTCTCTTTGCAAAGTGGTTTTCTCTTCCTTTTTCCATTATTATTTTGTTATATATATACAAATACATAATTTCGAAGGTTGCTGTTTTCCACTGCTGCCAGGCACTGCCGCTCAAGCCCTATGTGGCTTTGGCAGGCCTGATATGTGCACCATTTTCTTGTGAAATGAGCAATAAAGATTATTATTATTATTATTATTATTATTATTATTATTATTATTATTATTATTATTATTATTATTATTATTATTATTATTATTATTATTATTATTATTATTATTATTATTATTATTATTATTATTATTATTATTATACCCGAGTTCGCCCTTTAGTTTGCCGCCGAGTACCCTATCCCCGCGCACCCTATCTCACACTTTTTGGAGCCTGCTTTGTATTTTACAAATTTTGGAAGATTCATTTTGCTTTCCGTTTCCCTCGAAGATCGGACATGAACGAGATTCGTATGAACGACAACTGGATACACAAGAAAACGCGCTGTATGGTGAAAGCGAAGTTCGTCCGAGCGCCCGCATGCCGGTTACACCTCCTTTCTTGGCATAACAACGTAGCGGTACACACAGCGTAACGGCTACATCTACTTCGCCGCTTCCAGTGCCTTCCGCGTGTGGAAATCCTTCGCGAACGTGCATACTTGTTGATGCGCGCACACTCATGCGTTCATTTGGTTCTCAAAACCGCTTTCGTTAACATAATCGTACGCAGAGCATTCAGAGATTCTGCTGCGGCGTGGCAAAAAATTAGATGCAAGCCTCAACGATTGTTACCGGCACGTTATACGCCTTAAGTGCTTAACGAATAGCGAAGCCTGACAAACACATCGCAGTGCAGGAAACAACAAGGCGTATACACGCAGAGAAGCGGCTGTCGGCTGTCGGCCGGGCTATTCATTTATGCATCTTAACCTTATGACCCTTTTGCCTTGTTGTTTAGAGACGTAGAATGTTGTGGTACCTTTACATGACCTGATGCCAGCAGGGACTATCCGAAGCCGGGCCGCTAATATATGAACGTGTATACCGATGGAGGGGTGGGGGGCGTCGCCGTGGCAGCCTGCTGCGTCGATGCAAAACAGTGTAAGCAGATGCTGTGTCAGGTCACGGCCACTAAATTACGTTGTGGTTCTGCATCTTGCCGAGTTAATGCCCACTACAGTCATATCTATGTACGGAACTAATAAACCCGAGGAAAAGCATCAGTAATGCTATAGACGCCACTTAGGAAAAGTATGACGGAAGTGACGTAAGCTTTAGCCATGGCTATTTAGGGTGTAAAAGCAATGGTTGCAAAGCCCATGGAGGTCACGCACACAAACACAATCTCCTCTATATACGGAAGCCCTGCCCAACTGGCGTGGATACACAAGCCACATTCAGCGGAAACACAATCAATGAAACGTTCGTCGTGTTGGCGGCCATTTTGACCGGCTTCATAGTCCTTCCTTTGTACTTTGTATGCGTGGACACCATAGTCTGCATCGCTCACAGACAAGGAACCAGGCCAGGAATTTCCACATAACTGTTGCGCACCCGCAGTTTTATGCGATAAAGGAGGGCGTTTTCGTCTGATGACATTTATCTAGTGGTTATGTAAATTTTTATAACATGGAATGTATTACTCTGGGAGACCAGTAAGATGCCATAAAAGAAAAATGTCAGTAACAAGACACGCTTTGTCCTATTCAGCGACACTAACTCCTTTGCAGTGTGTCAGTGCATTGTCATTTGTCTTTAAATACGCTGTTAACGGTCTGAACACGCTGTCACTACATATAAGAGAAGGCAAACGGGGCCGGGGGCGACCACTGACGTGAGCAAGGTGGGCAGATGAGATCGAGAAGTTTGCGGGGGTAATGTGGCTGCAATCGCACACGACCGGTTTAATTGGATAACTATGGGAGAGGCATTTGCCCTCCAGTGAGCGTAGACATGACGATGATGGTGATGGATCACTATGCATGGATCCCACTATGTACTAAATAACGCGGCTCTCCGTTCTTTTGGAGGCGTAATGTCGGCGTCCTCAGGTTGGTTCATTAGACAGCCGTGATCACAGAAGTTCCACTATGCGTTTACGAGACATCTTAGCAGCTGCCATTTTGAAACCACGGACTCCTTCTAATTGAAATCTCAGTGAAGCTAACCTTGGTATCTAAGTCATACCTTTCTCTCAGAGCCATGTCTATGCTCCTTGATCGCCTTGCGCAGTCCATCTATGAAGCACACCTCATAATGTAATGCCAACTACAGCCCGTCATTATCGCCTGTTCCAGGTCAGAATGCGCAAGGATCGTCCAATGTCCAACGGCTACTCTTGTACCGTCATATTATTCGAGAGGCCAACGATATTTTCGGGTGTATTATGAACATTAATAGTTGCATTTTTTTTCTTCTTGCGCGGCAATATATCTGACTTTTCAGACATCGTGCAGCCGCAGTTGCTGTCACGGTGTGGTAGCAGAGTGGGGTCAACTGAGCATGACCTGATTTTCTGCTAATGCTGCCGTCACCCATCTCACGCGTTTGCGTCATTCACCGCACGCGCATTTACGAGCATTTACGTCACTCATCGCACACGTTCATGTAGACGTAAATGCTCACAACTCTTCACCCATCCAACAATCGTCTGTGAGAAGGTCATGGCGGCTGGAGTTCGCTCGAAATTCTTAATGTGTCACTGTATATGTGATCATCATCATTTTCATTGCCGTTCTTTCCAAAACCATCACCACCGCGATCCAATAACTCACCGCTACACCCAATAGCTTTAGCAAATCTGCACTAGCAGCATCTAGATTGCCGCACTTCATTTATCCGCACTTTATTTATCGATGGTGTGCGTCTAAATGAGCAGAAATATCGATCGCTAAACTAAGACGCCGAGTCCCCCACGGAAATTTTACCTTTGCAGGTCTGGTCTGGCTCAGTTACCTTTGCGTCGGCACTGTGATGACGGCGAGTCTCTGGAGCCCTTCATATCATGTCGACGATTCAATATTCAACGTAAACGGTTTCTAGAAGTACCTTTACGAAAGATGGGTTTAAACTTGTCTCCTCCGGTATAGTGCTGTTTCTTGGTGCAACTGTTTACGGGATTTAGTCGCAGAAACGTCTGCAAGGCCGTATGCGATTTTTTTTCCCGAAACAAAAGAATTACCTCAGTTGCTTTATTTCTTTATAAACTTGATCGCAGTACGTGAGGTCGATCTTTGCAACTTTCCTTTGTCCCCTTTATTTTTCTATACCTTCACCCTTTGCATGCAGGGAATTATTCTTTCAACCTCAATATTGATTACTAAACTCATATCATGGCCCTGATCTTTCTTTGTTCTTGTCTATTAGTATTCCTTTTCAACACAAAACTCCTTTCGGTTCATGGCCGATCCCCGGGTGGGTTGAGCCAAGGTTTCCAAGGGCCGACCGACCGACCGACCGACTTATGTAAAATAAAATACTGTTTGTATCTCAAACGTTATTTTGGCTAAGAACTGATGTCAAGATCTTCAATAAAATCTGCCGGTATGTTCAGGCCCTGCGTGACAAATATATATGGCAAAATTAGCTTTCTTTTTCAACGCGTGAACACTCTTGGCATCAGGAAACGAGGGGACACTACTGATTGGAGCATATATATCCAAATTCTGTTTGCGTGGGAAAAGGGTATACCATTGATACTGTTAGTTTATGACTTACTTATAGAAGCATTACTTTTTTGCGAGTGCGTGCAAGAGTGCGTCGTGGCATCCTCCGTATTTATTGATCTATTGAAACGTGCTGCCGATCCCAAGGAGGGATTATTGCAGGGCCGTTCTTCCAACTGAGCAACGACCGCCGTAGTATCTCAGTTTGGTAGAGCATGGGACGCGTTAGCCGGAAGTCGTAGGTTCGGTCTCTACTTACGTCAGGTGTGTTTCTTTTCTCATTGTCCACTTTATTTCCTTGCAATTTAAGTCATAATTACTACGTTGCACAGCTAAAAACTACAATTAGTTTCCACTGTGCCTTCCCTGGTCCCATTGTCTGTTGGATTCACTACAGTTGCGTCTAAAGGAGAAACGAGCCCTTCAGCGTTCCCCTTTCGTTACAAATCAGAGAACGAATTATCTCAGGCGGGCAAATTTTTTTATTAGTGTTGATAATACCGTGTATTACATCATGAAAAATCAGCAACACCAGAATAATGTACATAAGAGATAATAAAATGATTTTGATTGAAAAAAAGAAAGCAAGAAATAATAAGGTTGACGTGAGCACTTGCAAAAGTAAGGCTAATCGAGTGGTGTCTGCGAAGCTTGTGAGCCTAGTAAACATTGCAGAAGAAGTATCTAATGAAAGGCTGAGAACAATATGTGAAGATAGGTCATTCGACTCCACAGTTTCAAGAAGAAATAATGAAAATGTGAAACAGTAGTTGTTATACAGCCTAGTTTTGTAGTGTTTGTAGTGTTTGTAGTGTTAGGCTGCTTAAAACGAGTCTTTGTTGTCCGAGATTTGATCAAGTAGCGGGAGCTATCCGCGCGCAGCATCTGACCCGAATAGCGCGCTAATGATATTGTGGCACTCACAACTCGCTTTGGCCATGCGTGACCCTTGCGTATATGGCGGCGTTTGTCGCCAAAAGAGTGCAGATCTGTGACAGGTCTGTCATTTCGTTCGAAGGCAGTGTCGCAACGGCAACTTGAGAGTTGGTCCCTCTGTTGAACAAGTTTTGTGACCTGTCTATCGAAAGCTTCGCGCTGTGGTACAAAACAAGTCTTAACAGCCGCACCGACGGACATGAACAGCGCCCCTATGTACCATTGCTACAGGCACTTGCAGTGCACTCTCTACACCAAGTGCCCCTGAAAGGAACCCTACTGCACCGCTTACCGTTGGACATCTCCTTGGGTGTCGCTGCCGTCACTCTTTTATTCTGTGGCATATTTATTTACCTAAGACATTTACGAGTAAGTATGACTGCTACATGAACGTGCGCCGTTAAGTAAAATTAATGTACCAGCCGGGGTAGCTTAGCAAACAGAACGCGAAGTTCCAGGTCACGTGAACGAATCCTGGCCATATACCTTGTCCTGGCTACGGCGTCCACATTTGGTTAGGGCGAGATGAAAAAAAAAAAAAAAGCCTTGTAAGTTAAACGATGAACCTCAGGCGGTTAGAATTCCTCCGGAACCCATTACAACATGTGCCTCATAATTGCATCTTAATTTTGGCGCGTAAAACCCCATCAGAGAATAATTAACAAAAGTTGATGTAAGACCGGTAAAACGATGTAAGCCCCATCAAACAGCGCCAAAATCTGTGACTGCACAGGCTGCTGACTTGCTGCAAAAACGTCGAGGCGGCATCGCTTTCCTGCAATTCGCTCCTTTTGCGCGTGTTCTCGCTTACTAAGCGTCTTCTCGCGTCAGAAGTTGCGTTATTGGCATTTTCAAAAGGAAATTTGCTAATGCGAGGAACCTCTCTCTCTCTCTCTCTCTCTCTTTCTCTCTCTCTCTCTCTCTCTCTCCTTTTTTTTGGTGTCTGTTTAATGAGCACATAATAAAAACGGTTTAAAACTGAAGTCAAAGCACGTTAACTAGGCCAAGTTGGCACAGATTCATCTGAGTTCTTGGTAAGTCCCATAATCCTCATGAAGCAGCTGCGCGTGGAACTCATAAGTGTTCTCTCTTGTATTCTCTGCGTGGTTGCTTTCGCAATGTGACCAAAAAGCTGAGAGGAAGTACACTCGACAAAAAGCTGCAAAATTCTTGCGAGCGTTACGCACAACTAAAAGATTCAGGAAATGGATGAGTGCTTAAGGAAGGTTTTTCAGAGTTACAAAGATTCGCAGGAGGTGTAGTGCCGGAGAATCCAATAGTTCTGTATATGCAGTGCGAAAGCATAAGGTAACGCTTTTTTTTTTAATGTTTGCTCTTTTACTGGACCTGATGTCCTTGCACAAGTTTGAACTCCTGCTTCAGGGAAACTGATGGAATAAAGAAATTGTACTGGGGTATGGGAACGTTCTGTCTCCCCTACTTTTTCATTGATGACACCGGGAATTCCCTGGAACTATCTATTGGGAGTATTGCTTTGAGTACCGCACGACCTCAGTCGATCTGTGAGCCTACAAGTGACGTGGTGTTCAGTAAAATTCATTTCATTTAGAGCATCTGCTAAGTTCAGTGCTCCCTATGGGAGACACGTGGCTTACGCGTCTGCAGGGATTCCCCCTATAACGCAAGCACCGCAGCTAGAGCCCAGCGGTAATTCTACAAAAACGACGCACATCTAATCTGACGTTGATGCCTCTGTGAAGCTGCTGCTCCGCTGGAACGTTCGGGCCGCACACAGCCGACTGAGATACTTGAAACTGCGTTTACATGCGTTTCCTGTGGAGACCTTAAAAACAATTTATATTCCAACGTGAAGCCCAGCTTGAAGCTTGAAGCCCAGAAGCAAGTATGGCAACTTTTTTTTTTTTTACATCATTGCTTGGATGTAACACTAGAAAGGGAATAAAGGTGAGATGGGCTGAACGGCGTCGAAATTATTATTAAGGCATTCTTTCAAAACTATATTCGCTGACCAGCTTAGGTGGATTGGCGGTATTAAAGGAAAGTAAAAATTTTGCTTTCCTAATTTCGCCATATTGTAAGCGCGGGCGGAGTTCCAGCGTGCCGTCACTTAAGAAAAGAAATCCACATATGAGAATTTCGGCTTAGCATGGAGTTTGTGAAACTTAATAATATCAATTTCTGGGGTCCTTGAGGAATCAACGTACGCAGTCTTTCTTTACGCATAGAAAAATCATTACACGCCCGTGCAGACGCCGTGAGGATCAATAACGTTACGATTGGCAGTGCAAAATCACTGAAGTCATGATTTCCTTGTAGAAAAAACGGTATATCAATAGCAAGTAAACTTAATTTCTTTCCGTAAAGCGTCGCTATACGAATTAACATCTCTTCCACTATCTGAAATGGAGGACCAGCGATCCTTCTTTATATATGCAGAGCACGAGTCTGAGACCGATGACGTCGCTAGGGCCATGTGAAGAGAGATTGACACTCAGCTTTTGGATGGTAGACTATTACGCTTTATCACTGACGTTTCCGCACGCATCGTCATAGACTAGCACGTTTGCACAACCTCCAATATCGGTGCACAGAATTGTGCTTACGGACGAAACACACTCCCCACAGATCTTGAAGGTTTCTGCACCCTGCTCGGTTTTGCACTCCCTCGGGGAATGGCCCATTTAGCTTTCGGCGTACAGGCAACAGACCGACGAATCGGCTAGCCGCACGCAGCTTCGGTTTAAAAGGGCACTGTTCCAAATATACGAGATGTATGACCCTTTCATAAATAGAGAACGAAGCATGCAAATAACCTTGCTCTTTTTTAAGTGCCTGAGTTACGAGAACTGGGTGGAGCGATGATACATATTACGTCGAAATTATGCACATTGTCCGTGTATAACTGCCTGTTTCTCCAATTGTCTTCTTCGAAGACTTCCTATAAAAAAAGTCTCACCGCAGGAGCCTCTGTTCATTGGAGGAAGGCTACGGACTTTGCCGTGCAGAGAGCCCATCTTTACTTGCGTCTCGTCATACACTGCTTTCCCGGAAGGTTGACGACCGCTGGCACGTTATTATGAAGCTGACCGTCTCAAACATATTGGGCATTCCCATGAGAACGTTTTTCATTTTTGTTAAGTGTCCGGTGAGGAAGAAAGAAAGTATCGAAACTGTCTTTCCTGGAGCTTTCCACACTGAGGCATTGGTTTCCACGAAGAAAGTTTGGTAGCGATAACGCGCCAAGCATATGTTTAATGACGTCACTTGGATGGCTGCCTATTTATAAGTGGGTGTAGTTGCTGTAGTTGCAGTGCTAGTAGTAGCGATGCGATCATGTGACGTAGAAATGACGTCGCGCCTGCACTTTTGAGTCACACCCCGGTCGGCGCCGAAGTGGCGACTTAGACACAACCGCAGCTTCAGGAAGAAGTCCACACCATTAGGCTCAATAGCTGGTTGTGCGGCGTGCCATGTTTAGCCCTGCGGCTGGGGATGCCGCCATCCACGACAGTGTACTGTAATTACGCACGTGTAATGCCGATAGAGTGTGATGGATGACGTTATTGGCCCTGCCAAAAGGCAATCCTTTCCCGAAGAAGGGTGGCATGGTCTTGCTGAGCAGTTGGTCGAAGTGTGTCCGAAATCAAAAAAAAATAAGGGGGGGTGGAGGCAGTGAAAGTTCGCTTGAAAGCCTGCCCTTTCCATGTGCGCGGGGTCGGCCACGTGGGGGGAGGGGGGGGGGGTGGCTGCCATGGCGGAGTCGCGGTTCAGTCAAGTCTCAAAATTCTGGCGCTGAGTACTTCGACGGCCCGGGCTGTCGGCGTTTTATGCCATCTCATGTCGTTGTCGCGTCCACAAAACAGCGGTTGAAAACAGGGCCAACACGTGCTAATACCTGGCCAAAAACCGGCTAAAATAGATCAAGATTGAGAATAGTTCAAATGGTAGAATAAAATAAAATGTACACATTAAATGTAATTAGTTGTAATTAATCGTAATGAGATCAAATTAAGTTACAATAACTATATAAAAATTAAGTTACAATAACTACAACAAAAGCAAGCGAAACATGAGGGAAACACACGCGAATCACCTCTCCACAGCAATGCAATCTTACGACTCCGGCTACAAAAGAAACGAAGAAAATGAGATGACATCTTACATTCGAGCGGCCTAAGCTTCAACACCCATAAAGTCCTTACTGATAGAGAATTGCAAAGCTCAAGTTAGATGATGTTCAGGCTTTCTTATTTTGACCGCGAACGTGCTCAAGTTATGCGCACCATATGCTCTCGGAAATGTTCACAGAGAAACTATTTGTTTCTGATAAGCGATCGGACGTGTCGCGATGAATGTGCATCGGGTCCCTCCAGTTACCCTAACACCGTCCGCCAGGCTGTGAAGTGACGCTACTATAATTTGAACAACACAACGCTTCTATAGCGTGCATCCCGCATAAACGTTAAGAAGGTGAAATTTTTGCACAGCTACCGAAATGTTGTTTGTATGGCGAAACTCCCCTTCTGGGGCCAACAGCTCGGAGACGGCAGTGGGAGGGCTGTCTTGCTAGCAGGGATCGGGAGAACCAGTGGGCTCTGCTCGATCAAGCCCAGCGAGCCGCAAAGGCCAGCGGAGTCCTGGACTAAGGACCCCGCCCACTTAGCGAGAAACCTCGCGTGAAATAATGTTTTTTTTTTTACTTTCTCCTCGGGCACTTCATTCTCAGCGATATATGCTGCGCTACAACCACTGAACCACTTAGAGACACCTTAGAATCTGGACTGCATCCGTAAAAGAAGTCTCCGTTTTGGAAGATTCCGTGGGGCTCCATCCGGACGTCGCGGAGTCCCCATCATGTCGTGGACGTGCGCCCAACACATCCTGTCACGCTACGTTGCGTGCCCGCCGCCCGGACAAAGGGATAACTTCACAAAAGATTTTTGTTTGTCAGGCTTGTTCGTTGTTGACCGGGTGCCGATGGTGTGCCTTCTCTCCCGCGATTGTCTCCCCGCATCTGTTTTCCGTAAATAACCGCTGCAGCGCATTAAGTAGTTCGTGTATGCATATCTTTTTTTTTTAAAAATTTTTGGTGGTGGACTGGTTTAGGGATGCCAAAACGGGGAAGTACGAATTAAAGAAATCTTGAATTTTACGTGACAAAAGCATGTATGATTATGAGGCACGTCGTAAGTGGGGGAGATCACAGATTAATTTGGCCCACTGTGCTTGTTGAAGGTGCACATGGCCGCACGGCATTTTTTTCTTTTTTCCCGCCGCAGTACTCCGGGATTCGAACCAGCGTCCTTGAGTTTATCACAGCGACACCTTCACCGCTAAGCTACCACTGCGGGTAAGGAAGAAGTGAGGACTGGGTTAACAAACCTCGTAGCAGTGGAGGTCTATAGAAAGCAGGGATGCCACTGAGTTCCGAATCAGTTTCGCCAAACGACGAGCTAAAAGTCCCGAAAGTCGCCATATTTTTTCAAATTCCACCAATGAGGCTACCACACTAGATATGTACAGCATACAAACTGACAGAAGCTTTAATTTGGTACAACCCCGCAGACTACAATACCATCCAAAATCCTCAAATTATGTTGGCGTTTTTCAGTGGCAGCGCACCGCCCGCTTCATAATGGGAGGGCTTGGCACGACTGGGCGGCCTTTCCCCGACTAGCCGCAAGATTGGTTTGGTGGCGCAGAGGTCACCCCGTCTTGGGGTCACAATCATGGCCCACGGTCACCACCCCGACATGAAGGAGATGCTGATAAAATATAACATCCGTCTATTCCTGTCCGCTCGTTTCATAGTCAAAGGAAACAGGTAAAGCATGGGTGAAAAGCATCAAAACGCTATTTGTAGACAGCTTTACGTTTCCCATATTTGAATTCCCTTTGCGTTCGTATTCGTACCGTCGAAAGCGTTATTTATTAATGAATTTATTAATGGTACCGTGGCAGTCGTCTTACAGAAGGCAATCATTAGTAAGTCTTGTATCTCTTAAGTATGAACTAACGTGATACCGCGCTGTTGTTCATTTCTGCAAGCGGTGGAAAATGCCTTAATCAATGTTTTTGTTGCGCGCACACCGCTTATTAATCGCCAGGTTGTGAATATCCCCCCGTGACCCCGACGCATTTTCCGAGTTTCATGGAAGGGACATTGTTGGTATGTACTGCAAGCCCCAGATTAGTTTGCCTTCGTTTGTCAAGAACTTCCTCTGGAACGACGTAGTTTGATGAAAGGCGCGTTGTGCGGTCGTCTAACCATAGAGAAGGCCTAACAGGAGCAGTCCGCTAACTTACATTATGCTGGGATGTCGCTGGCGGCACGCCGGTACTTCCTAGATCTATGGATAAATTTAAGAGATGTATGACTTAAAAGATGGATATGCCAAATGGAACATCGTGTACGCTTTCTACTGGTGTGTCTAAGACTAAGAAAAATAGATAGAATGGCATCGCCCATTCGTCGGAAACCCGCTAAGCTCAGAAACCATAACTCACTCGAGACGGTTAGGTGAAAATCGCTGATAATTCGCCATAGTCGCCATTCATAATTTTAGGTCGCCACGGGCATCTCAAATTCACCAGTTTGGCGAACAGTGGCCACCAGTGGCTACCCTGACAGCAAGCCTCCTGGAAACTGCGGCATTATATGTTCTCCTCGCCCTTAAAGTTCTATTACTGAAACGCGTCAACTTTCGAAGTATACGTATAACGCTCGAAACCAGTCTACGACTTCTTCTGCGACTAGCGGGAGATACGATCACTTCGTTCGTCTGAATTCGATCACTTTGTTGTCGCTGTAGAATGCACTGACATCCGCATGATGTCACTCCGGAAGACCAAGGATATACGCAGAACACAAAGTGGTACGTGCCTGTACCTGCACAACTACACAGTCTGTACCATCATGGATGTCCTCTCGAAGAGAGTCACGGCGAAGCACTTTTGCCTCCTTTCAGCTATAAAGCCATTCAGACACACCATCAAGGATATACGCGTGGTCACTTCTCTTTCCCCTTTAACGCCAGCGCTGGAGGGGGGTATGCATAAAAAGAACGTCACAGAACGTCGCCATGTCCTCATGTATAAGCCATGTTGCACTGATTGCGTAATCGTTTTGCACTTGAAGCACGTGCGCCTCACATACTGTCGGGCGTATAATATCGGCGCAGACTCTTGCATATGTTAATCGCTTCGATGACGCACGAAGGGTTTCTTAGATTCCTCCAAATGTTAACGCAACTCCTGTCGCCGCAGCACATTATATACCGGTATAGCCACCCACCTCTGCATCTCGTTTTCGTTATCTTGCGCTAACCTCAATATTCTCGCAGGTGCGGAGAACTGACCTGCTTTGTCGACCGGTCATAATAGGCGCAAGATTTTGCATATTGACCGCTTGCCAAGTTAGCACGCCTTCTTCTATGTCGTATTATCCACTAAGTACATCGTGCCACACAGCTGTGGTGATGTTTCTTTTAATTTACCATCGCGTTAGCGTACGTTCGAGGGCATCATGCGAATTACCTGTCCTTGTGTTCTTTGATATTCGACGAGGAGTTGCTGCTGCGGACGGGCTTCTAACACTACGCAATCTCTTGATTCAGGACCATGGAGCATCACCTTTATGGGCTTCGATAAGGACTACACCGAAAGCTATCCTTCGCTGGAATATATAATTACTGCGAGGAGACGTTACGGCACCGTTGGGGAGCGTCATTCGCTACATAGGCAACAACTGTTAATAGGTCACAACGAGCTTTTCGACAAGAAGACATAGGAATACCCGGCAAATAAGCTTTTACTGCTCGAAGAACATGACACAGGAACGTAGAAACACTCACACCCGTTCCTAGCTGTGTTTCTACCTCCCTGTGTTGTGTTCTTCGCACGCCTTAGACTTGTTTGCCGTATCTATGAAAGAACTAGCCACACAGCATGCCTTACTCCAGCATAGGGAGAATAACACGGTTAAATATGAGCGCAGCCTGTAATTCTACTTTTAAATCGTATTACCTTACCCGCATCTCTGGGAAGAATGGCGGCGAATACATCTTCGGGCACATCAGACGAAGCTCTTTCTTTGCGCGATTTCATATAAGGAAGAAGGATTTCTGGATTATTCATCCACAGCAGCTGGACCAGAGCTCTTTGATCCAGCGGCCGTGGTTGAAAGATTCTGTGGAAAGGAGTGTGGATTAGATTCAAAGTGCACGGTACGTGAACGTCTTTCGACAGAGAAGACACATTCTTGAATTCAAGAGAAAAGCACAGGAATGTAGCTGTGTCTCGTCGAGGAGGACACTTCAACCGCCCTGTGCGCGGCTGCATGGAAATCACAGCTACACCGAATCACTCGCAGGGGAAGGGGAGTGAAAGAAAGAAGAGGGTGGAAAGAAAGAAGAGGAGATTACCCTCGAGATAGGAAATTACCCGCACAGCTCCCGCAAAGTCTGCAGTAACTATAGTGCCATTTTTCCTTCATGAAGAGCCATCTCTCCCATCTGCACAACAGGGCTCATGGTCAGGGTAAGTCTCGCCCCTTCAGAACAATTAATGAAGGCCCGGCAGCACTGGAAAACGAAAACACTGGCCTTGCATCCCTGACGCCCGACCCAGGCCACAGATGCGAAAGCGGCCGTAGTTGAGCAGAGACGAAATGAATAGGCGCGGAGAGAGCTGATCACAAGCCCCAACAGGTCGTTGTCTATCACGACTAGTGCGATATTGTGAGTATATATACTTATTTCCCTCGGCTCCGGCACTTCGGTATTCTGGCATTTCGAAATAATCTGGCAACGTTTTGACGGTGGCGTTAAGCCCGAACCGGAGCCGAAGCCTAAGTGAACCGTTATGCTTTTCTGCCATCTCGAACCCACACTAAACCTTTTCTGGGGCCATCCTATAACTAAACTAGTTCGACAAACTGTTTGTCTAGAATGACCTGTCGATTCACAGCTGTAAAGACCGTGAGTGAAATAACGTTTGACAAATGATGAAAGCCCGTCATATGGCCCAGAAGCGATTTTCACACAGCAGGCAAGATTAGTATGACGTGAAGTGACCTCAATTCAGTTGTTGCCCTCAGTGTGTGATTTCTCTGGAAACGAGGCGACCTCTAATTAGACGGAAAACGCCGGTGCTTCACGAGTTCCAGGCATGTACGCTGCTTGGGACGTGCACTTGAATTAAATGTCCATTTACACAAGTAATTGCGCACATTTAGAAATGAATGTCTTTATATAGAGCGTGCATTTTCTATAATTGATAAGGGCGCTAACGTGCATGGGAAGTTCTTCCTGTATGCAAGACAGAGGCGCCATTTTTAAGGCAGGGCTTTGGTGAAGGCCCCAACTGCCTCTACTACGTTCACTTTTCGTTGGGTCATTTCGCCAGCGCGTAGCACACAGTGCTCTGTTCTACTAGTAGTAACGTTGGGCACAAATTAGTCTCTGTGTTTCTATTTAATCATCATTATCATCATCATCACCACCACCACCATATCTACGCCCACTGCAGGGCAAAGGCCCCTCCCATAGATCTCCAATTCTCTCTGTACTGTGCTAGCCGCGACCAATTAATCCCCGCAGACTTCTTGATCTCATCTTCCCACCTAAATTACTGTCGCCCCTTGCCACGCTTGACTTCTCTAGAAATCCACCCTGCTACTCTTAATGATCAACTGTTATCTTGCCTTCGGATTACATGCCCTGTCCGTGCTTATTTCTTCTTCATTTCTACTAAGATGTCCTTAACACCGCGCTCTCTTCTTGTCCCTTAACGTTACACTTATCATTTGCCGTTCCATTGCCCGTTTCTTTCGTCCTAAATTTCACTTGCACCCTTTTAGTGGGCCTCCAAGCTTCTGCCCCGTAGGGAAGTGTATACAACATGCGCTTTCCTCTGGAGGGACGATGGTAAGCTGCCATTCACTATCTGACGTTGCCTGCCGAATGCACTCCCACCCCGTTCTTATCTTCTAATTATCTCGGCCTCATGGTTGGGACCAGGGGTCACTACTTGGCCTAAGTAAAAGTAAGCGCCTTGCCACCTGTCTCAAACCGCTGGGCTCTACCAAGGCTATTAAGAGTTGCTTTATTTTTCTGCATATTAATTTTCAGATCAACCGTTCTACTTTACCTGCTTACGGTCAGTAATCATGCTTTGCACTTCGTTCGCCGAGTTACTTAGAGAGGCAACGTCATCAGCAAATCTGAGCTTACTAAGGTATTCTCCATTAATCCGTACACGCCCATTTTCCCATTCCAATGTTTTGAATAGCTCTTGTAAGCACGCTGTGGATACCACTCAAGAGGTAAGGTCGCCCTGTCTTGCGCCCTTCCTTATAGGTATTCTTTTCCTCGCCTTATGTAGGGCTATGGCGGCTGTGGAGCGATTGCAGACATCTCGTATTCTTACGTAATTTTCATCTACGCCCCGATTCCGCAATGCCCGCACGACCGGTTTCGACCGACCCAAACGCTTTCTCGTAATCTACGAGGGATTAATTCTACGAATCTATGAAGCTATCTATTTCGAAGAATTATAGTAACCGTCTCGGTGCTTCTTCGAACACAGGAACAGACACAGGACTTTTTAACAGCGAAGCTTTTAACATACAGCACACAGTTTGTATTGTTTGACTAACAGCGAAGCTCTGAGTCAAACCATACAAACCGTTTTTATTTAAGCCCTACAAACGTTTGACTACAAACCAAACGTTTGTAGTCAAACCATACAAACGGCCTTGCAAAAAACTACCATCATCATTAGTTCTGGACCACAAGAGCGCGCGTGCACATCTATGCATTGCCCATCTTGCAGCGTTCGCACGCGCGCTTCTTTCTTTTGTACTTATAAACACAAACTTGGGTGGGCGTGTTCTCAGCCCACTACTACACTGGCAAAACTACTGCTGGCGGGTGCACTTGTTGCACGTCGAAGCAGAAGAAGAATCTGTTCCTTTCAATCATTTCAAATCAAAACGTAATTATCAGATGACTCTTGGCCAATCCCCCCTGGTGGGTAAGTGCCGTAGGTATACAAGATCATCATCATCATCATCATCATCGACGGTGTGCAGCCACAAGTAGTCAGGGTAACAGGAACAGGAACAGTGTGCGTCGGTTTTTCCGGTGCACTGCGTCTTGAAAAGCTGTGCACTTGTGCATAACTTCGCGCCACGAGAGCATGCGTGCTCTCATAGCGTCCAAGCAGCTCCTTGAATAGCATAGGCATGCATAACTGTGTAGCATTGGAAAGGGTTGGGACGGCGTCAAGCCGAGGCTACGCGTGCCGCCTCTGCCACCGTCTCTTGTTCGACGACGTGATGGGCACACGGCTCGGTACCCGGACCAGCCACATGCCCATCAGCTTCGCTGCTTCGCTAGCCATGTGCCACTATGCAAGCCTCGCTAACTTTTTTTAGGTGGAATGTGTTCAGGCCGTTAATTTCATTACTATCATTGCATATTAGATGCGAAGCAGCTTATGGTCGGGGCTGTGACACTCTCTCCCTCCCTCCCTCCATTCATCCGCCGTGCGGCGTCCACGCCCGCACTGCGCATGCGCATCCTCCTACCCCTCCTCTCCTTGTCTCACTTCCTCTCCTCTCGGCATTCCTCCTCTCCTCTCCGGATTGCGCAACTAATGGCAACAGCTGCGGCTCCGCGCGTGATAATACGAAGTTGAAAGATACAGGAGGCGCTGGTTAGAGGCGCGACGGTGGGCCACCGCGTTCTCTCTCTTATACATTCTCATTCGCCCTCTCAATAAAATTACACCATCTCCCGCTCAAGCTAACCATCTCCCTGCTGCTTTGCATCCACACATGGTTCCCTTTAGCGGGAGATGGAATAATTTTTTTCTATTTCAGTTTCGGTGTTTCTTCTGTAAATTTAACCCTTATTGTGCCAATTTATTATGTATTTATGGGTCTATTATATATATATATATATATATATATATATATATATATATATATATATATATATATATATAGATATATATATATATATATATATATATATATAATATATATATATATATGAATACTGTCAGCTCTCTGCCTTGTTTTGCTGGGATGTGGGGCCACTCAAACTGCGTTTATACCGCAGCTTTTCCCCGCATTCCACACCGCACACAGCACATCTTTGCTTCATGTGTGAGCGTAAAAAAAGCGTGTAAACAATCTAACCACTGTGGCGAAATAAACTACTTCAACTCCGACTCCAACTTATTTTTTATCGATAAATAGGGACAGCCTATGCCACACCACACATGAATAACCATTCTAATCAATCTACATTGTAGCCAGTCAAACGAGTGACTATGATAATTACAAGTGTTCAGCGCCTTGTGAATGGCAAGGACATATCTTCAAGTCTACTTACTGACGCAGATTTTCGGATGACCAAAAAAAAAAGTATTCATGAATGTCCTTGAATGTTCTCAAAGCAGGTGAGAGGTGTACAACGGCGGTAAATTTGAGAGCAACTGAAATTAATGATTCAGGGTGTCTTACGTCAATCCGCGTCTACCTGGCCACGCGCCATGTACGCACGTAAGCGGGTTTCTAAGCATGCGAAGGAATATGGGTCTTCGGGGCTCCGATCGCGTTATGTTAAAACTACCACTGGTAAGAAGGTAATTACAGAACTGTGACGTACGATGGCGGTAGGTACTCGTATAGAGTAATAAAAAGATCACTCGAGGATAAATGTTGCCCAATCTTGATCCTTCGCTATCGTAGACGTTTCAAAGAAATAGGTTTGATCCTCATTATCTCATCTGTGCTGTCGATCAGTCTTGCACGGTTGTCGCGCACCGTGCTAATTAGTTTCAGCTGCTGAATTGATTGCACTCAAAGGACGTCGCCAGTGCCTTTTCCTCCCGCTCTGTCTTCGCGAACAACTGGCCCTAGGTCTCGCGTTTTCCACGTTTTCTAAAGAGCGGAAGTCGATGTGCATATCGCTGAAAAGGAGCAAGTGATTGCGGCTGTAGATAACGTTTTTTCAATTTGCCAGAATAGGAATGTTAGACGCGAGTAGGCGCCAGCGCTTTGTGTACTGACACAATCTGCACTACCGTGCCCGTTACACACAACATTACATAGATCGTTTCCAGGTTGCGTTGGTAGAATAAATGGACCAACAGATTAGTGGTCCATTTTGATCTTGCAGCATCGCATGCTGCACAGTTGACTCGCGGCGAGCCCGTGGTTTACGCGAGGGTGATGGCTTCACTACAAATCTATAGAATTCGCTATTTATCCACACACACACACACACACACACACACACACACACACACACACACACACACACACACACACACACACACACACACACACACACACACACACACACACACACACACACACATGCACACATGCACACACGTTTGTATTTACGATAAGCATTATTGTACCTTTAAAAAAGAAAAACAAAACAAAGTGTGATCTACTGTACTCCGTCAGTGTAACTATGAAAGGCTGCTAATTCGAAAGATGTCGAATCCGATTGGTCGTCAGGATGGTCCTGAACCCACTGTTTGTTTAGAAACGTCCTTACAGGGTATATTTGCCTCAGGATTCTGGCCAAACGACACATATTAGCAGTTGGGCCTCGGAAAGCCGCTTGCTTTCTTATCCCTTGCGTTTCAACGGCATTCGCGATGTTTGTCGAAGCCACTGCAAGCTTACGAGTGTTGTTACTATATATGCCTACCAGCGTTGGCACATCCCACTCCTCCAGTTGGCGCTTCACTGTCTCTTCATTTATTCTGTCCCCTTTTCACGAAACTCATTTAGCGACAAAACCCAGCCCGATGCGTTGACACTTTTGGAACCCGAAGAGTTACGAGCGCTGCTGATGTCTGAGCACTGAAAACCAGCTGGGACCCCTGGTCCATGGACGAGATAGATATGGAATGGCACGGTTTTTAACGATGGCAGAAAAGTGCTGTAGAACTGGTTGGTTCGGTTAAGTTAGGAACTAACCGCGGGGGTCTAGTGGCTACTGCACTCGACTGCTGATCCGAAAATCGCAGTATCGAATCCCGGGCCGCGGCGTCTGCCTTTCGATGGAGGCGAAATGTTGAGGCCAGTGTACTGTGCGATGTCAGTGCACGTTAAAGAACCGCAGGCGGTATTAAAACCCCAGAAATAACTCCTGAGGTGCGATGGCTTACGTGAAGTTCATAAGTTAATGCACAAAAGAATTCATCGCGGTAAATACGACTCACGATGTATATAAAGAGGCGAGCTTAATGCTTTCTCAAACTCATCCTGGACCGCTGACCTGGCTACGTGAAAATTTAAGGACGCCCAAAACATTCGATAAGTCACATCCCGATCCCGGTCGCTTAGTACCTAATACATAGTTAACGGAAAGTTCGATCACGGAATGAACCCTGCTTTCCAAAATAGTCACGTTCTGCGTGACTAAATGCCATTGCAGTTCTATTTTGTCCCTCCACCCCCCCCCCCCCTCTCCCGCCCTCACTTGCCTAATCATTCCTTACTTCATTATTTTCGTAGTCTCTCACTTTCCTTCTCTTTTCACCCTTTGTCAGGTGGGCATGGCTAACCCAGCCATCCTCGCCCGACAAATACCTTATTCATTCATCATTTCCGCCTATAATACGACGCACGTGGTCATTTACCGCACGCTACCGCCTTATTTTGGCCGCGCGCTCGGAGACAACATAAAGAAGGAACAGCTAACGCATCATATCCACGCGCTGACAACAACACACACTCGCGCCACAAGACAAGCGATTGATTCCATGAGGCTCGCAATGACACGCACGCGTGCCAATATTTGTCCTGACCACTTGCGCGTCAACCGAGCTGCCGCACGGACGTCCTCGATGTCACTGACGCCACTGGAAGACGACACGCACTTAGGTGCCTTGCCGTATGCTCCCGGCCGGGAGTGATTGATGCCTAATGAGGCCATCGATTAGACCGACGTCGTTGTTATGTCCACAGTCATCGCGGCTTCACAGCGATACGGGGACATGTGCACTAGGCGGGACGCTCAGTGCTCACCGAGTCCACGCTGTGAGATCGCAGCACGCACTCACCACGTGGAGATGTGCGGCACCTTCGTCATGCGATAGCTCATACCGCCGTTTAGCCTTGGCACACGCGACAGTACGTGTTTGGAATGACGCCGCTTCCTTGTGTTCCCTCTATCAGTTTCGTTGCGTGCTTCGGTGCCTTTGTTTTTAGACAGCTTGCTCAGCGCCAAGCTGTACTTACGGTCGCCTTCGAAATGGATTGTTCTGCGCTTTGTGACAGCCTGAGTGAGAGCCCTTGATGTATCTGGATTAATTATGAAACTACGAAGGTGCACCTAACGACCTCCTTTAAAAAGATATTTTTGGAAGCTTTCCAGGCTTGCTGCATTGTTTTCTGCTTTTATAATAAAGCTTGTGTAGCGTAACATACATCTATCGAGTTGCTCAAGCGGACTTTTTTTCCCTCTGAGTGTTGTCTTGCCACAAACACACGGCGTGCGGTATGGATATGGTCCGCAGTGGCTTTAGAGTCACGCATCCAGTAATCCTCATCGTAAAAGCACCATGAAGCGCCTTATCAGAGAAGCGCACTTCCCGCGGAACAGCTGTCGTCTACGACATGTTTCTTACGAAGAATATGGCGTAGGCAAAACTGTGATATGAATTTTCCAGACGCGACTGTCACATAATTTCACAAAGGTTGCCGGGCGTTCACCGTGCTTAAACGTTTGCGTAGTAATCTTAATGTTGTGACTTAGCGCCATGTTTGCGCTGTTCCGTTATATTGCAACGTCAAATAATCACGAAAGAAGGCACTGTGCGCAGGCACGAGCACAAGAGAAGCGAACCAGGCAACGCTTTCATGACAAGTCCCAACCAAATAGCTCATATTTATTTATTTATTTATTTATTTATTTATTTATTTATTTATTTATTTATTTAAATATTCTCAATGCCATTACGGCGTTACAGAGAGGAGTGGGTTTAGAAATTCGTGAGGGCAGTCTTGAATGATGCATGATCAAAGTTACTAGCGATGGAGGCGGGGAGGTGGTTCCATTTGGACGAAGTCTTCGGTAGGTAAGAATGGAAGCGTGTGTTGGTCTGGCAGAACGGCACACCAACTTCGTGGCTGTGATCAATGTCGCTCTATGTTAATTAGCTCGAAAATATGCGGCGTAGCAGATTTTTTATCAGTTTGAAAAATTGCCTTCCGCGATGGAGAAACCCGCAGGTATACGGGAAAACGTTCAAGGGATTCTCACAGGGCTCAGTACTACGAAGCGAGGGGGGGGGGGGGTTCCTTTGCTGGCTTCGTACAGCAAAGGAAACCCCCCCACAGTTTCATCGCAGCTTTTCCCTTTGATTGGCATGTCGTGCGACCGCTTACAGTGTTTCTTTTGACTAGAACTACCCACATTGGCATCAATAATAGCTTGTTTAGAAACAAGCCATACAAGATTTCGCAGTTTAAGAGAGAAGAGGTTGACCTAAACAAGTCGATTAGCCACAAGCTTGCAGGCTCGAAAGGTGCACGTGAAATATGAAGGAAAAAAATGAAGGCACATCTGGGCTCTCACTGTACTGGACCTTGGACGCTCGCTTTCAAGAAAGAGGGAAAAAGTTAATACAGTAAGTCATCAAGGAAGCGCATCAGACTGCTCGCTGGTCGCTCACATATAGCGATTTCGATGTACGCGGCCAGGTACAATTGTTCATTGGCAAATGTAGCCTTCCATTCATACTTCCCTTCCATCTGTCCTATCTCTCGTCGTCTGTAATGGCGTTGCCTTCATGTACAAAAATAGCAAGTTAACTAACCGCATCGCCAAGGCAACAGAGAAACTATAACTGCAAGGAACATTGCCAGCATTGTGTCGCGAGGCAATGGTTTCGATGCGCTCTACAGCCGATAACAAAGAGACAAACAAATGACAGAAAAAATGCGAAAGCAAAATACAAGAAGTGGATGTACAGAAGAGGAAGAAATGTTCCATTTTATTTTTTTTTCTTTTTGAGCTTGAAATAAAAACGTTTGTGTGACAACGCGAAATTGTACTGATTAAACCAATCTATGACCCTGCCAAACCGGGTACTTTCCTTGGGCATGTGCGCATGCATGTATGTTAAAATTTATGTTCTTGTTAATTGTGGTGCGAGCCCAAGCTCACCTTCGAGGGCCTGGGGAAACAACAATGCCTCGCAATCAAGGCCAAGCAGAAGAGCAAAGGCCGTGCAGGGTTCCTGGAATGAGGAGGCCCCAAACGTAAGGCAGAGCCGGGGCTGGCCCTGCGATACAGTTTTTGACAGTGAACGTTTCTTTATTCTCGTCTCCTAATTATGTGTTTTCAGTCAATTATTCCTTCTTTTACTATAGTACCGTACATTTAAATGTAGTCGTTGTTTCGCAACTCAGGATCTTAAAGAACTAGTCTGTTCGCTGCCGATCTCCCACAACGGGGGTTAGCTGCGACGATTGTTTTTTTTTATTATTTAGATGTGAAAGAATGGAAACGTAGGCTACGGTTAGAGCCCTGTACCCCAATGTCATGAAACTTATATTAAACACACGCACACACACCACAAAAACAATGCGAGAATAAAAAAGGAAGAACATAAAAAGCACTGTTTATTCGTATGATGGATGGTACGTAGAGATTAGGGCATATCCAACACGTGATTGTTTAAGCGACGACAACAACAACAACAACAACAACAACAACAACAACAACAACAACAACAACGATAGACTTCTCGAGTTGTAATTGTCTTTGCCTCTTTCCTCTAACTGGTGGATTGAAGTACAGCTGCTGTTTATTTGCGCAAATTCCCGATACCGACAATGGTGCAAAACAAGTCCCGACTACAGTGCAATTGGAGGGACCTGAGGCGTCATGTGACGCACCCTTAACACGACCAGAAACACCAACGGATAATTGCTGCGCATAAGCGCAGGTTATCGTTATCAATATCCTCAATATCTGCGGCTTTTTTTCCTCCTGGTTCAGGACAGATCAGGCGGAAGAAAGCTGGCTACACAAATGTTCTCAGCGCGACCGAAGGATATGAACACTTGCGTCATTGGTAGACGGAGAGATATACTACCGTCACTATAACTGCGAAAGTCTTTCTTTTTTCTTTCTTTCTTATTATTGCGTTAAGGCAAAACACATCGCTCAAATTTAGAATAGCTATGATGAGGATCAAAAGTTTCTGCTCGGGTGACACAGAAAACGACTCTTGCCCCGTGTCCTCGTTTCGTGTGAATCCGTAGGTAATTGATCCTCGGATGTTTATTTCGTGCAACAAGCGTGAATCGTTCTAAAGTCAAATGGCACAGTGATAACCGTTGCAATTACCGATAAAGCAGCGGCTGCAGCAGCTGCAGCAGCACCTGTTTGCTAAAACTGCGCTACGTTTCCTTGAGAATTTTAACGCTATGTTGGCGTGGGAATGCCGGCACGGGAAGAACACATTTTATGGAAGCAGTAAGCTGCTTTGTCAGGACGGCGACTGCAGCCATCCACTTTTCCGACAAGTCCACTTGTCGAAGCGTTGGCTTCTGCGACATTCCCTGTTCTAAATCGTTTCTATCGATCTGTTCATCTATTCAACCCTCCATCTTTCCCTGGGCTTCTCTTCTAGTTTGGATATCGTTAAGAAAGACATACATTGTGTTCTTAAGAAGCCAGAGACTTAACCCGGGGAGTTTCAGAACATTGATGGAGCATATTTGGCGAGAATACGAAAAAGAGAAATTGGCCTTCCCACTCCGTGAGGCCAAAGTTGCGGCGCGAATTTCAAAGCTATAACTCTGGCATTCTTTTTCTCTTTTCATATTGATCATTAAATGGCAAATTTAACGACAATAGACTTCTCGAAATATAACTTCTCACACTAAACAACTTCACCTTATCGCTTTAGTGTTCCCTTGATTAACCATAAACTGTTTTGTTGTCTTACGGTGCTTCGTTGACGCTCAGTTCGACAGTGAAGCACTTGTGGAAACAATTTGCCTGTCATAAACAATAGTTTGTGGGGTCATACGTGCCAAAACTACGATATGATTAGTATCGCATGGGTGTGGTTTATAAGATTCCTTTTAGCTGCGGACGTTTTTATGTAGGGCAAACTGCGCGTTGTATTAAACAAAGATTAATTGAACACAGAAGGTCGTTATCAGGTGGGGCGCCGTCCAATCTATCCTTGCACTGCCAGGTCTGTACAGGCATAAGAACGAAGATACGCGTTTATTGATTGAGGCCTGGCATATCAGTATTAGTGGAAGTGCATGTGTGAGTCAGCCGTCGATTAGCTTAAACAGAGAGGAGATAGAATGCCTTAGGAGTTGTCTATCGCGAAGACCGGCACGTGTAACCGTTTGACAGGTGGCGCTACCATTCCGAGCATGCGCAGATAAGCTGTGTGTCTTCCTTCTTTTTCGCCTCTGTGCTGTGCATCAGTTGTTAGTCGGCGTTCGTGGTGTTCTCTGCTATCCTTGTGTCCGTGTCCTGCACGCCTCTTCTTTTGATTATGGACAGTTACCAACTCGCTCAACTTTCAGTCCTTTTGAGATATGATTAGGATGCATACCGTAGTGGTCAACTACGCACCATTTACGACCGCCCCGACCATCATTTACGACCACCCTAAATGTAAGTACCTGGGTGTTTACGCGTTTCTACCCAATCGAAACACGGCACTGTGGCTGGAAATGGAACCCGCGTACTCCAGCTCAACAGTACGACACCTCATACCTGCTAAGCTACCGTGGTGTGTAAGTGACAATCATGGACATGCAAGTAAACGTCACCGAACGCACACACGTGTACGCGTTCTTTCGGACACCACGGGACGCAGTCCCTTAGACTTGGTCCATATACGACACGTACTGTTCAATGACGGTTACTTTAACGCAACATTTATGCGGCTACGATACAATGTTGGCGGAGTGTGCAGTGACAAGTCAGCAGCCCTTTCCCTTGTCAAGACAATGGGGCTTGGCATGTGCGTCCCTGACCCACTGCCTCTTTCTTTCTTCTTTCTTTCTTTCTTTCTTTCTTTCTTTCTTTCTTTCTTTCTTTCTTTCTTTCTTTCTTTCTTTCTTTCTTTCTTTCTTTCTTTCTTTCTTTCTTTCTTTCTCGATTCTGTTGATTGCTCTTCGTAAGGCCTAAGCACGGTGGTAGAAAATCCGAGGCATTCATATGAGTCAGATAGGTTCACATATAGAAGGCGTCGGTGTGGGGTCTAGTGGTGTCAACTTGACTTCGGTAATTAGGTGACTGGGTTCACTTTACCGCAGTGCTTACAATGTTTTCCCACTCCAAAGCATCAGAGTCTTCCACCACTTCATATGGACAGTGCCGGAGCTTGCTCCGCTCTAATGCATTAGTTTCTTCCCCCAATTCATCCAGTGCGCCGGGGGCTCCACTTTTCTGGGAGCAACTGGTTTTGGCGTGACTACGCCGACTACTGCTACGCCGACACAGGCCAAGCAATACACGCTTCGCTTGAAAACGTCCCACGAAGAGTGAATGCCGGATGGCCGGAGCGCACAGTTTGGGTTGCTGCCTGCATTAGTGCCTCCGCCTCGCTTTTCGTTTTGTTTAGAGGCAACGTACATCGAACGGCAGTTAGGTGTTAGAGATAACATTTACCTAAAGACGGACGGAGCATGCGTGACGTTAGCCCCTCGTCCCCCATCTTCAAATGTTTGTTTTCTGTTTATCGACGATGTCTTCCTTTATCTGTCCTTCACGCATACGGAGATGAACAGCATAAGGAACAACGAATGAAAAATCACTATTCTGAGGTAATTCATTCGTATACGTCAAGGATGCTGGACTATTACTTCCTGAACCTCTACCACTAAACTTTCACTTGCGATGGGTCTTGCAATTTCACGGCATCTGCATTGCTTGCTGCGACTGGGGATGTGCCAAGTTCGCAAACACGGGCAGCGGGCGTGCTCATTGCAGACACTCCCCTTGCAACAGATATCACAAATAATGGCAACCATGGCGAGGAGAGTTGTAGAATGAACCAAGGCATCAGAGCGGGATCAGAGACGCTCTTCTCTGGCGTCGCCTAATGGCACGAGCTTTCATTGCAAAACCGCGAAGCACACGGCTTTTCTAAGGACGACAGTCGTCGATTATCCGGCTATCTCGGAAAGCACCTGCCTCGAGGCGTAGCTCTTTCGCGCAAAAAAAAAAAAAAAAAAAGAGGACAATAATAAAAAGTAAGAACACCTGCGCAGCCATATAAATGGCCTTTACTTTAACTTTCCTCGCTAACGCGTGTGCGTATCATTAACTAACACTGATGCCAGAAGTTAGTATACAGCTTTGGTCGCACCTACGTCATGCACGTTTCAGCGGTGCAGGCCAGCTGATGCATCCGTAACGCCCACTGGACGGCGAGAACGATTAGGGTTTCGTAAGCGTAGTCCACTTTAATGGAATAACACGTGCCGGAGTTATACGTGCAGAATCTACGTCATGGTTATGCTGTACCACTTCGCAGAGGGCTCCGAAAAATTCCACCATCTGAGGATCTGTAACATGCACCCGGGCTTCGAACATTTTGCCTCCATAGAAATATAACCTCCCCGCCACCGAAGGTACGATGAATAGTTGATGTGTTATTTTTATTTTGGTGCAACATTGTAGAAAATACCATGCACCGAATACTATACGTAGTCGCGATCGTTAAGATGCTCAAGAAAACACGTCACATCCAAGCCGTTTCACGCCATTCCGCGCTTTTTGGCTGCAAAACGGGGATCCACATATGTTAGCTCTGTTTGGTTTTTGTAGCGGCTGGAATACATGACACTTTCCAGCAAGTGACAAGTACTCCTGCGCAACATTCAACACGACGCAGCACTCCCTGCGTTATGCGCACTGCGTATGTAGTAAATACGATAGAGCTGCGATGGCTCGGATACGTGGCCTCGGATGACGACTCTGAGTCCGGTCTGAAATCTTATCGCGGACGGCGCGGCTTCTTTGGACTCTCGTGCCTTATGAAACAGGGTATTGAATACCTATTGCTAAGTTGCTCAGCTCTCATTGATTCAATTGGTATGCATTGGATTTTCAACATCCATTGAGCTTATACAGCTAGACCTCAAACAATACAAACAATTTTCCGTACTTCCAAATACCCTAACGCTTTCATTCAAAAGCCATTGATTTTTGTTGACTTTTCGCTGTACTTTTGTGACCGTGATTGATTGATTTGTGGGGTTTAACGTCCCAAAACCAGCTCTGATTATGAGAGACGCCGTTGTGGAGTTGTCCGGAAATTTCCACACCTGGAGTTCTTTAAGGTGCACTGACATTGCACAGCACACGGGCCTCAACGTTTCGCCTCCATCGAAATGCAGCCGCCGCAGCCGGGATTCGATCCCGCCACCCTCGGATCAGCAGCCGAGTGCCGTAACCACTAGACCATCTTGGCGGGCCACTTTTGTGACCATGCGCTCAAATATGGTAAAGTAAATTTTGAGGGTGTCCCATGTTCACATTTGTGACAGTTGCATCCGTAAAATTCAGCGTAAGCTTCCTTGTGGTCGTCTAACTGTGCGAACTAATGTGACGCACCTTAACTTGGTCCGCTACGTTGTTTCTTGCCAAATAATGCGGTCCGTGACGGTGACACAAGCACTAATGACAATGTTTTGTAATTGTAATATAAAATTCATAATTTAAATTCGTAATTTAAAAGCTCAGTATTATGTGCTGTTATATTAATAGGTCTGTGTGCACCAGCGGTAAATACGCAGTGAATTATCTATTATTTATTTATTTATTTTCAATACTGCTGCTCTCGGCTGAGAGCGTAGCAGGAGGGCAATACCAAAAGTTTGCACAGTATATGAAAGGTAAAGAAAAAGTCGACTATCTAAACAAATGTATAAAAGGAACGTTACAGCAATGCAGTGCAACAGCAAACAGTGCTTACTTAAAAAAAAAAAAAACGTGCAATGAAATTGCATACTCTGCTTCATTATTCAAGTCTAACTATCCGAGATTGCATACCAACTACAAAACATCAATATTCCATTCTATGCGAAATATTTTAAAGAAGAAAAAGAGAGGATTCTCCTGCGTTTGTACATGGTAGTGCCATGGGGAGAGTCAACAAGTGCAAATGAGTGAGGGGAAAAAGCGGTATGCTATTTAGTTTGGACAATTGTACCTATTTAAGCCTTCAGTTTTATTAGAGCATTCTGAAAATGATTTGACGTTTATGATATATGACTGCAGCTCATTCTATTCTCTAATGACAAGCGGGAAAAAAAGAGCGTTTAATGGTTTTATCACTGTAGGAATATTCAATTAGTTTGTTTGCATGCATTTGACGCGTAGGTCGGGATTCGGAAAACTAAATATATTTGGATGTTTATCTTGACGCTGTTGTGAATGATCTGAAATAGAAATTTTAGGCAGGCTTTGTTCGCTCTTTTTGATAGCGTTTTTAGATTAGATGCTTGATTGATTCGTGGGGTTTAACGTCCCAAAACCAGCTCTGATTATGAGAGACGCCGTAGTGGAGGTCTCTGGAAATTTCGACCACCTGGGGTTCTTTAACGTGCACTGACATCGCACAACACACGGGCCTCAATATTTCGCCTTCATCGAAATGCAGCCGCCGCGGCCGGGATTCGACCCCGCGACCCTCGGATCAGCAGCCGAGTACGATAGCCACTAGACCACCGTGGCGGGGCGTTAGATTAGATGCAGCTAGGAGGTTGTGCCTGTACCTGTTATGAATAAATCTGATGGTTTTTCTTTGCACTGCTTCCAGTTTTCTTAGGTTAGTCACTGTATGCGGGAAACAAACCACATTCGCATATTCGAAAACCGTTCTTATAAATGTCTTGTACGCGAGTAGCTTAATTGGAGTAGGTGCTTGTTTTAAGCATCTTTTGAGAAAAATAACTTACGTAGGTGCTGCTGCGGCAATATTATCGTTGTGGGGGGCCCATTTCAAGCCTGCAGTAAGCGTCGCACCTAAATATTTATGCTCGTTTACTTTAGTTAGATCAGTGCCGTTGACTGCGTAAGCAAAATGGGAGGGGCCTTCCTTTTTAGTGATAGCAATTACGGCGGACTTTTTTTACGTCAATTGACATTTGCCATCTCTCACACCACTCGTATATTATGTTAAGGGAAGCACTCAAAGCAATTAAGGTGGTCTGCATAACTGTTGATTTCCTGATATAATAACACAGTCATTGGCCAAAAGTTTAATGTTGAGTCGATTCCGGACGCAATGTCGTTGATGTAGATTAAGAATAACAGTGGTCCAAGGACGGATCCTTGTGGCACACCTGATGTCCAGCAAGCACTTTTTGACGCAGAGTGTTCACAGAATACAAATTATTTTCGATTGAGCAATAAGTCCTTCATCCAACAGATAAACGGACTATTACCTACGACGGCTTCGAGTTTTGCAATTCATTTATTGTCACACTCTCTGTCAACTGCTTTTGAAAAGTCTAGTAGAACCATGTCTGTTTGACCGTGCTTATTTAGACGATATGCAAGGTCATGTACAACCTCGATTAATTGTGTAATAGATGATAAACCGTTTCTAATTCCGCGCTGGTTGGGAGAAAAAAAGAAGTTCCTTCAAGGAAAAGTGTAACGTGTTTAAAAATATGTTCTAAGAGTTTGCACGAAGTACTTGTAAGGGATGTAGGCCTATAATTTCACACCATGTCTTTGTCTCCGGATTTATGTATTCGTATGATTTTATCTAATTTCCAGCCTGTCGGTGATTTGGCGAGCTGAAAATATTTCCTGAAACTTAGTCCGAGGTATTTGCTACTTCATTCTCCGTACCTTTTAAGAAGTTCGTTCGGAACGTTATCGGGACCACTAGATTTCTTAGAATCAATATTTAACAGAAGGTTCATGATACCGGCATCTGCAGTGATTAGGTCATCGATGCTCGTGCTAATGCGCTAACTGACAAAGGGAACATTTTTATTTTTTCAGCTGTAAATATTTATTTATTTATTTATTTATTTATTTATTATTTATTTTATTTATTTATTTATTTATTTATTTATTTATTTATTTATTATCGTACCCTCAGGACCCAATGGGAAGAAATCGTATCATTGTATATTCAGTGTAATACCTTACTGTACCGTTTTGAAGAAACATGAAACCTTCACAGAAACTTGGAAGGTCGAAATTCAGTGCCTATATAAGCCCCTCGGCACGCTTCGTGCTAAGGCGGTTTGTATGTGCAGTGTGCATGCGCGGCTGTGTTCTAATTGCACATGCACACTGCACGTACAAACCGCCTATATATGCGTAACTTGTGAAATGCGTGTTTCTAGTACGTGTATTCTGGCAGCCTCCGTTCGAAGCCTGGCGATGAATGGGAGTGCCTTCTGAGGGTACGTTCGACATGCCGTGTGCACTAAGCACCCACGAGAAGCACTCACTATTTATTCAGCCTAAGAAAAGTGTATCTATAAATTTCAAAGATGCTTCATATTATCTCATATTAGCTTCATATTAGCTTCATATTATCACAATCAACCTTTAATGCATGGCGTACTTTCAATAATAACTGAACAACAATTCAACCACTACTCGCTCATCAGATCTTCAATAACCTTTTGGTGGCCAACATTTAAAAAAAAAGTGTCAGTATTGAATGCAATGATACTTCCAACAGATGTTGACCAACAGTGTTTTCATAGTTTCTCAATAGAATCTTTTGTAAGGGCAGTCAAGTACACTGCTGCCGAAATGCTTGCGCCACCGGCAAGCCCTTTCGGAGGGACGCACGCCATATCAGTCGACGATATCTGCAGCGATAGCGGAGCGTAACGAAAGGAACCAAAATTTTAGTTCGGTTAAAACTGCCTATCAGGATATCTGTAGCGATTTCTGTAACACCACCTTGTTTCTACCATGCACGTAAAACGTGCGTCCCTTTTCAACTACCGCGCCCTCTGATTAGCTTCCTGTCGCTCCGTGCATTTTGTGTCCTGTTGAGATGAGGGCAGCTTGTTTCATATCTCGATGGCTACATTAGTGGTTCTCGAGGAGCAGTCCTCCGGCAGCATTTTCCCTGTGACAAGGATGGGCTACAAGTGTGGTCCGCATATCACCTTCGACGTTCGCTCAAGTTCCAAGGCTTGCGAACCAATTTTCCTCGACTGCATGACCAGGCCGTGAGACATCGGCAGAGTGGCACTCACCAGCGCATGCCACTAGCCTCGCGACGTTACCAAGGCAACTAAGTTCATTTGCCCGTTCGAATAAAAACGATGACATCGCCGGTAAGGTCGGCTCGCTGCAATAGGAAGGAAACACAAAAAGTAATGGACGAACCTTTAGGGCGAGGCCACTTGGACGGAAAAAAAACTGAACAAAACTTCCTGTCGCCGATGCCAGCGCTACACAGCGGGAGAGTCGAAAATGAAGTTGCGCTGCTGTCAAGGATGACGCTTAATCTAATCTGCTATTTCTCTGCGGAGCTAATGTCCAGATGCTAGACTTTCCGCAAACAAGACACAGGCCTTAGGCAAACGGTTGAGCCTCTATGAATACTCGCCACGGCGGCTTCTGATTGATATTTCCCACCACGTGTCTAAACAAGTATCGATTACGAGGTGCTCGTTTGCCCTTAGTCATAAAAGTACGTCAGTGTCAGTACCTTTCGCAAAAAAAAAAAAAAGCAGCTACAATGAATCTAAATACTTAAATATACTTTCGGCTGAACGTTGCGTGCTAGCGATTGAAATGTTTTGCTAATTACACTGTATAGTATATTCTCATTCAGAAGTGAGGCTGTCTACAAGACAGGCTTACTTTATTTGAATGTGCAGAAATTCATATTCACATATGCGTATGCTATTTAGCTGCTGGTGCAGCCCTCACATCGTGATCGCAGGGTTGCTGTACTATGTGAGGGATACAGGTCACCTTTGAAGCATTTGGCACTGCTTGAATATTTCGCATTTTACGAACCGGCCAACAGTCGAACGTCACAAGAAATTTCTAATTCGGCCTTCCATTCGTTAGTTTAGTTGCTCAAGCATCGCATGACTGACATAAAATGTTGCTTATTGCGTTATTAACCGTGAACACCTTAAGTGCAAGGCAAACACGTCATGGTCTAGGAAAGTCAGGCACGCCTGACGACCTTTTATTCGAGAGTTGGTTCGTGTGTCACGGTAATGATCGGCACGTGAGCTGCGTGCGTATCACCCAGAAACTCGAAACTGTGTGTCTGCACGCCTAAGTCTGAACATAATTGTTTTATCCTGTAAGTGCCATGCCATTGAGCAAGATATATATGCGTTCATTTGATTTGATTGGCTTCGGGAATTTTACGTCCCAAAATCACGATATGGTTATGAGAGACGCCGTAGTGGAGGGCTCCGGAAATTTCGACCACCAGATGTTCTTTAACGTGCAATGACGTCGCACAGCACATGGGCAACAACATTGCGCCTCTATCGAAATGTTGACACACACACACACACACACACACACACACACACACACACACACACACACACACACACACACACACACACACACACACCATGTTGAACATAAGTTTGCACCTATGCACGCTAACTCGAATCGTAATTTGTTATAAGGAAACTCAAATACTTCCAGACAGAGAAGGCGCTAGTTTCAGTGAATGTATGAGAAGGCGGGGCGAATGGGGCCCACTGGCGCTATAGCGTTCCACTTTGAAGAAAAAAAGAAATGACGCGTGTACTTGCTTTCGCCACGCGTTACAATCACTCAGTTACAAAACATGCAGCCTAATCCATTTGAAGCCCCACACTGCAGCGCCTCTGATACCCATTTATTGTCTTGGTACATTAAACAATGTCAATCAATCAATTAAATAATTAAAATATATAATCTCCTCGAATAACGCAGATAAAGATATTCCTTTTCCCTGTGCGTCCCAAGAAAAATACGACCAGGGGCAAAATGACGTTAATGTTATATTGTGGGGGCTGTTGTGTTTTTTTTTTTCTGATTATGCCCAGGACACGCATTTCTGAATACAGTGGGAATCCTTGTTCCTCTGACAGCTGGCCGTCAGCGCGAAATAAGCACTGGCCTGTCGTTAATGTCACTTTCATTGTCGAGCTGGAGGGACCCTGGAGCGGTCTTTGCAAGCACGTTTCCTCGCTTAGCACGCGCGCAGACGGCCGCATAAAGGAGACAGAACAAAACAAAGACACAACGAACGCGCTGTCCTGCGTCCGTGGGTGTGGGGAATACCGCAGAGTGCATTGGCGTGACAACTAACATACGTCAGCAGTCCAAGTTCAGGAAGGGGCATGACACGTGCGATGGCGATTGGAATCGATGCCCACTTCCAGAATCGACAATCTCGTAGAGACACAACAGCGTATCGTCAGCGCTTGCTCCTCCTCCTCTTCCTCCTCCTCTCCAGCCACACTCGCCACTTCAGGTTGTCGCCCCTGTGTGGCTTGTGCCTCGCACGTGGCTGACCGACATTGCCCAAGGCCTCCTGCATGCGCATCAGCGCCATGAGTCCCCGGTGTCGTTTATTTAATTGCGAACAAGAGGTCATTTCCCTGCCACAGGTAAGCGCCTATCTGATGTGCGGCTGCAGGTATACGCGGATGCTTTCCATAATGGGACCTTTCGCTCACTTGCTTCTCAATCACGTACCGATACGAGTGTTTACGTAGTCGGCCCGTTCAGTCGAGTTCCTCAGAGGAAGAAGCGGGAGAAGGAAAGGGTAGCTGCGGGATGTCGATCGGTTCTCCGTGATAACGGCATGTCGGCTATTGCCACCGAAAGTGGCAATGAGGAGTTTCAATGTGTCTGTTTCGCCTGGCACAGTTCACCTCGCAGATCTAATCCGCTTTCAGCGGCGTAAATGCATGCATAGTAGTAGTAGTAGTAGTAGTAGTAGTAGTAGTAGTAGTACATTGATTTGTGCGGTTTACCGTCCCAAAACCAGCTCTGATTAGGAGAGACGCCGTAGTGGAGGTCTCCGGAATTTTTTTCGACCACCTGGGGTTCTTTAACGTGCACTGACATCGCACAGCACAGCACACGGGCCTCAACATTTCGCCTCCATCGAAATACAGCTGCCGCGGCCGGGATTCGATCCCGCGACATTATAGTAGTAGTAGTAGTAGTATTTGTGATTGAAACATAGTTATGTTATCCTAGAAGTTGGAGCCCTCAGTGCATGAGCCCCATTTAATAGTAAATTTCGGGCGGTCCGGTTAGAAGAGCACTATGTATATCTGTTCGTTAGATTATCTGAGCTCGAGGGCGTATTCCTCAACACGAAGCACGCAGATACCGAATACGGAAAGAAAGATCATTCAGATCCCACGCATTGTGCGAATCGGTGTCATGCGAAGCAGACAGCGAGGAAATTGCCTACGATGAACTGTTTGGCATTCAGCCAAGTGTGACGAGTAGGATCAAGGTGTTTGTGCAAAGCGCATGAGCGCCCATTCGTGAGTATGCTTAACATGGGCTAACCAGGAACGTACACAGCACCGTGGTACGACGTAACGTTGGCGCTCACGTTCGTCCAAAGCACAGACGCCTGCTTTGTCGAACAAAAATGCACTATATGATGCGTTGATGTGCTACTAAAGGCGTCGTCTCGAGAAGGTCCTTTCGTATTCCTTGTTGTTTTGTGGGGTTTAACGTGTCAAAACCAGCTCTGATTATGAGAGACGCCGTAGTGGAGGGCTCCGGAAATTTCGACCACCTGGGGTTCTTTAACGTGCACTGACGTCGCACAGCGCACGGGCCTCACCATTTCGCCTCCATCGAAATGCAGCCGCCATAGCCGGGATTCGATCCCGCGACCCTCGCATCAGCAGCCACTAGACTCCTTTCGTATTCCTAAGTACAGGAAATGTAGGCATAGTTGTTCATTGGCCGTGACCCAGTTTTCAATGTCACCAAACGTACATGCGTTGGAAGGCATTTGTTGTTGTTGTTGTTGTTGTTGTAGCCTTTACTATGGCACATACCCAACCTGGGGTATTGGCTAAGGTGCGAAAAGTATAAAGGATTACCTGCGAAGTACTGTGAGATGCCATTCAGAATACAATAATGTGAATGAATTTAACAGTAAAGACTATGAATTTATTGATAGAACCGTCCTGAATCAATTATAAATGTTGCAACAGTTGAGCATACATCCCCGTGAAAATGTCCTAATGAGGAGGCTCCCAAAGAAAGAATATTGGAAACATAAATGTCCAACCCAATTTTATGAAAAGTGTACTGCAACGTGTGTTTTCGTGACGAGGAAAAACGTCTGAATTTTAGGAAATAATGATCTATAGGTTCGTCTTCACCACAATATAGACACAAAGGGGACCGTATCAGATCATCTCTGTGCATATAGAAGTTAGTGGAGGAGTTCGAGAGCGTAATTTCGTAAAAAAAAATTGAAATTTTCTAGAGGTGAATGCATCTCTATATTCCAAAAGAATAAGACGTATGGATATTCATTTAAATGAGTTAATAATGAATTACTTGATTCTTGCCTTACAGCTCTCCGTTTAAATCTTGCAGCACTTATGAGGGCTGATGTTGGATGTAGTGAGACAACTGGACCACTAAGATGCTCTCGCCAAGCAGTGCGCCATTTCATTCATTATAATTCCTTTCTGACCTGGTACCTATACCAATCTAATTATCGTTACACGACTAGGGACAAGGGAATGAAAAGTACGTAATATGCGTGAATCACTGTTTGCAGTAAGAGAATATGCATAAGGATAAAGAATCTGTGAAAATTACGACTGATGAGGTGGCTGAACTTAATTTTCGTAGCGCCATAACAACGGCCAGAAATTCTGCAAGGTTGCTGGTCATGCCGCACAAGAACCTCGCGAAAGCTTAGCCCAGCAAGTTAGATGGGACTGTCGGCTTCGCTATTTGCAGTCTTCGCACATAAGAGTCACACCGTCCTTAATATATTTAGCTGTAGTGTAGCATGACGTAAATGAAAAGAAATTAAAGAGGATGAAAAACACACCTTCCGTTGACAGGCTCCGAACCTACGACCTTCGGATAACGCGTCCGGTGCTCAACCATGTGAGCTACAACGGCTGTCGTTTCCTCGTCCACTTTACTGGTATTTCTGTATACATTTATTCCCTGGGAGAGTTAGCACCCCTCGTAGCCATGGCGGTGAGTGTGGGACACTCTAGTTTGACAGGCCGCATCACATAGTCTGTGACCTTAATACGAGCTGGCTGCTGACGAATAAACCCTCGCATGCTACCTAACTGTTACCTGTTTATCAAGTGCAGTTAGTGATAAAACTAGGGTTGATATCTAGAAGGATCCTTGGTTCTTCTTTCTTTCTATCGACTTAAGCAGATTCGCCATCATACATCGCTCCTTTTCTTTCGCTTTCTGTCTTTCGTTCTTTCTTCATTTATTTCATTTTTTCGAGGGTAGATTTTTGGCTACTACAATATACCTCAGGATGACGTCTTTACCCACCTGATCGCAAAACTTTGTCTCTCTCTTACTCTCGCAGCACGAAACTTTTGCATTACCTGTTTGGTCCCCAGGAGGGGGAAGAGGGCCGTTGTATTGCAGAGCATCACGGAAACGATGAACAACGGCGCCACATTCAGGTTTGTCCTGAGTCTTTAGAACAACTAATCAAATGTGTCAGCTGTTGTTGCCGTCTCGCAAGCGCTAGACCTTCACCACTGGTTCACCAGCAATGGTTAGGGCGCCGTGATTTCACTTCTTACCTGCATGGTTCCTTTGCCCACTCAGAGTAACGAGACAAGCCTTTTCCCGGTAAGATTGAAACCAGTGTGAATTCGTTCCCATTTTCTCGAGCTACGTGCTACTGATGGCGAACCATTCCATACTGTTGGTCCCCTGGCTCTAAATAGCAGACACAATTTTGACCTGTTCCTGTGATCGTACTCGGCTAACCCACTTTACGGACTAGTGTTTTACCAAGACAATTTCGACCAGTTCCTGGGATCGTACTCGGCTAACCCACTTTACGGACTAGTGTTTTACCAAGGGCTGCCAGTTTGGTGTAGCATCAATTTCTTCATCTACTGAAACGATGCAGCTGCGTATAAATGATTACATACTACGTTTTATGATGCAAGGGACAGTTACGGTGAAAAAAAGTACCGAGAAACGTTGTATTATGAAAAGGCATAATGTATAAAATTGGATAGGCGAAAAGTAGCTGTATAAATGTCTAGAATGATGCGCTATAAAAATAAGTAAAATTTGGTACTCGTAATAAAATCGTGACCATGACGCAAGCGTAGATATCAATGATAATAACTGTCTTAGAGTCAAAACCACCATCGCAAGAGGTACACGTAGACAGCACTGACGATATCCCTTCTCTATGTGCACGTCAGCGCCCGTCTTGTCTACAGCTGTCCTTTTTGTGGTTTAAGTAAGAGAAACCCAGCTGGTCGAAACTGCCGGAGCCCTCCACTACGGCGTCTTTCGTAATCGCATCGTGGTCTTGGAACGTAAAACACCAGAAATCAATCAACCCTTTTTTGCGGGTACGTTTCTGTCTCAAAGCCTGTCTTTTTTTTTATTGAACGTGCTCCAAGTGCCCTACCAGCAAGCAGAAAGTAATACTTCAAGCAGAAAGTAGTAAAATTACGGCAAACAATTCCGCTACGTGTAACGGTCGTTGACGTGTGACGTTTATTCGCCTCCTCGTTACCCGAGCTCGTGCTTAGTTGGCACGTTCAGAGGGCTCATCAGGTCAGCACCAGCTTCCGCCTCTCGTGTACTCGACCACCGCACCCGCGGGCTGTGTTTGTGTACACGCACGCTCTCTGTTGGTGTTTCCCGCTTGGCGCTGGTCCGTGGGGGCGCAGCATGACGCGATCCCGTGTCTACGCAACGGCGACGTAGAGTCACTACAGAGAGAGAGAGAGAGAGAGAGAGAGAAGTGGTTTCTCCCGTGGGGTGCCCGCGAGCGGCGCGCACACTTGATCAGCGACGACCTTGGCACCCGGTTTCTTGCGCCGACTTGCGGCTGGGGCGATCGAGAACGCATTTCGGTCGCGCAAAAATGACCAAACGAAGTGCGTGCTTGCAGTTATTCGAAGAAGGGGGAAGTTGCCAGTGGAAGCGAAAAGGCGCGTCGAAATGCGGTAGGATTACTCGGGTGGTTTATGCGGAATACATCGTTCACTCTTGTTCGCCGTTCGTCATCCCGGAAAAGGCCCCCGCCGACGTTTGACCTTCCGAAGGACTCCCCGCCGTTTGTACTTCCCCGCAAGCGATAAGGAACTAATCGGGAGTATGCGGAGTGGCTGATCATGGCCCACTCGCATAGCTGCTTGCAATGCATGAGTCTTAGATGCCTTAAAACTCTGCTATGGGCAAGTGCATTGGGTTTCCGTGTTTCTGTGTTGCGTAATGTTACTCGATAGACCGCATAACAAAGCCCTGCGGCTAGCGAGGAAATGCCTCGCAGATTTGACTCGGTGTGCCTGGGCGTTTTACGAAGAGCGGATTTCGCTGTGGACAACGGAAGCTTACGAGCAAGGGGACGAGTGCTGCTAGTGTCGTCTTTGCGACTGCGTGTAGTCGTATGCTCGGTTTGTTGGTATGCATGTTAAAGAACCCCAGCTGGTCGAAATTTCCGGAGCCCTCCGCTATGGCGTCTCTCGTAATCATAACTGGTTTTGGGACGTACAACCCCAGAAATCAATCGGTTTGTTGGTATGTCGTACTGCCTAAGGGTGTCTTAGGCCTTGAGGTACTTGATGTGCTCTACATTTGCCGTCCTTTGCTCGATATCTCCATGAAAAAGAGGCAGGTGCTGTACTTATGCTTCCTTGTACTTAATTCCCCGTATAGTTCAAATGAGGAAGTTATAAATTTCTGCTTGTGGGCCAGTCCGGTAAGACAGTTTAATGGCCTTACCTTTGGTGCGGCGATCCTGGAACGGCAGTGATCATGGCCAAATGCCATAAACACTTTGTGACTTGCATGCCCATCTATGTCGGAATATTAATTTTACAGAGTACCTACATCGTCGTAGTGCATGGCATTACGTTGGGGGGAACAATACATACATGTCATGAAATAGAAAGACATTTTCACTGGACTACTGTGAAAAAAAAAAGACAAGAAAAGTCGCTATAATCCTGGTGTTGATTCCTTGCAGCGCTCAGTAATGGTTACAGAAGAAAGATAGAAACAAGACAGGACATGCGCTGTATCTGTATTCCATGTGTCTTTCTCCTGTATCCGTTATTGAGCGCTGCAATGAATCAACACCATTCTCTATTCAGCCAACTCGCCCGCCTATCTGATTGATTTGTGGGGTTTAACGTCCCAAAACCAGCTCTGATTGTGAGAGACGCCGTAGTGGAGGGCTCCGGAAATTTTGACCACCTGGGGTTCTTTAACGTGCACTGACAGCGCACAGCACACGGGCCTCAACATTTCGCCTCCATCGAAATGCAGCCGCCGCGGCCGGGATTCGATCCCGCGACCTTCGGATCAGCAGCCGAGTGCCATAACCACTAGACCACCGTGGCGGGGCGACCGCCTATCTGTTATCCTGCACTAAAATCTTGTAGAAAAAAAAAAAAAACATACGTGCATGAGGTTTAAACAAGTTTCCACCAAGTTAGACGCTGTTGGGGCTTATATTGGAGTGTGTGCTAATATCTGATTAACGGGAGCTCTTATCGTCGGTTGCCTTGAAAGTGCTTCGTTGGCCAGGGCATCTGCTCTTACGTTGCCGTTGATACAAACATGCGAAGGTGTCCACTGGAAAGTAAATCTAATTCCTTGGTGGGCAGCTTTTTTTTCAGCGATGCTAACGGTTGTCGGCAGAGCTTGTTTGGAGGGCTTCCACGAAAGAGCTGTTGAATTGCCGAGTCCGAGAGGATGACGGCTTGCTCTGCGGATCCGTTCTTCAATTTGCGTAGTGCAGCAGCAATAGCTGCACTCTCCGCAACCGTTGAAGAGACTACCTTGTCCAAATGGACAGACCATGCGTAACCAACAGATGGAGTCCAGTATGCGCCCGCGGTGGATGGATGCTACGGTGCACGAAGCGTGACGTGCATGACAGCGGGGCATAGGCTTAGAGGTGAGAAGAGTAAGCTAGGAAGAGACGACGAGAATGTTGAAAGATAATGGCGGGATCAGAGGCAATGGCTACCGATAAAGCAGCGTTTCTTGTGTATTTTAGCGGTGTGTGAGTTGTGCACGTCACGCTATTGTTGTCAGTGGATTTCGATACGAAGTGCTGAACTTCTATGAGTTGAGTGTTGCAAAAATAGCCTTTTTGGAATGCGTGCTGGCAGGAAGTAGAAATGTTGTTTGATTCAGAGAACGCAAATATATTAATATGCATAATGTGCTCGATTATTTTGCAACATATCGACGGGAGTGAAATCGGCGCATAGTTTCCTCTGAGTTTTATGTCATCAGCTTTAAAACCGAGCGTCACCTTCGCCGTCTTCCAATGGGGAGAAAGGAGACCAGTTTCAAGGGAAAGCTTATAAGTAATAGCTCAGCACTCAGCGATGGTGTTGTGACACTCTTCGAGGACCACACGAGATATTTCATCAGTTCCGATAGCCTTTGTTGTATCTAAGTGGCGTAAAAGATCGACGCCGCTGACGTCAATTTCAATCCCTGGCATCACGGTGTACCCATTGTTGTTAATTAAGACTGAATTATCCTCCGCACATTTTCTTGAAAACGCCTACTGGAAATATTGGTTAAAGCATTCCACTGTCTGGTAGGTCTGACCAGACGGTTTCGCGGTCAATAGATATAGATGGTATAGGTATGTATTCCGTTATATTTTGTTTGACATATTTTCAAAACGATACACTCAGATGCATGCATCAACAAACTTGCAATTGAAGTTCCACTTGAAGTCCACACATTTAGTGCTGTACAGCAAAGCGATTTTATTTCTTGAAGAGTTGACTTGCTGACGAAAACTCGCATGAATCATGAGCTATAACATTTTCGATCCACGTAGGCTTGCATCCGGACTTCTGCCATTGAGGAATGTTCACTGTGCCTTCAAACCTCGTAGATTTTCAGCAACTAAGCACATCGCCCCGCTCCCTGATAAAAATGATAACGGAAATATCCACAAAAGCCCCTGAGTGGTCTTCATATCGATAAGGAATTCAGAAGCGATAAGCTTCAATGATTCGGTGGCGTCCGTTGAGATATAGAGCACGATATAACCGCATCTTACACAATGAAATTTCTAAGCAGGAGTAACGATGTCACCATCATTCCTTGCGAAATTTTAGACTTGAGGTTACGCAAACGTAGGCGTACAAGTAGGAAAGAACAGCGACAAAAAAATACCCAGACGCGTGCTTCCGATACATTCCTTATCGCGTTGTTGACTTCATAGGCGCATCGTCCAAGGACATTTTGTAACGTAAAATGATAGAAACGCAGACTATATTCGCACTTGCGTGCAGCTTGCGGGGCGTTGTTGTGTACCGGCGGGGATGGATAAGTCCTTGCTCACTTTCCCACCGTCATCCAGCGGGTACACCTTTCACAACATCTACGGGGAGCTTAAAAAAAGAACAAAAGAAAAAAAAGTGCATGAGGGAAGCGCTGCCACGCGCCCGAGTTGCATCTGAAGATCGACTGATCTCCTGAGGAAACCTTTTTTTTTCCTTTTTTTTCTTTTTTCTTTTTTTCTTTTTTGTAATCCATGGTCACCCTTCGTGCACACAGCCAGCGCTAACTTCCGATCACTATCGACTACGCGCAAAGCCGAGCACTGCGGCCGCCCTACAGTCGCTGCTACCGGTTTACGAAATGGCATTTCCTTTGCTCGAGCATCCGCTTTCACTCTCGCCTCTACATCGATGCCTGCTAATACGGCGAACGACGCTCCTATACGCGTGGACCGCTTTGTCGATTTCGCCGATATTGATGTATAACGAGATAGTACTTCCTGTTGGGCCTGATAAGCTTCGTCGCCTTCCGAGCGTTTTTTGAATGAACGAAGTAGTACCGTTTTGGCGCTACGCAAAGAGTGCTGCCTTTGATAAGAACGCGAGAAGACAGGCGTATTATAGGCGTTGATAGAATAGGACTGTTCTATATCCCCGAAACTAAATAGTGGTTTATGAGAGCAGCCGTAGAAGGGGGGCTTGGGTATTTAATAAAACATACGTCGGCCATGAGCTTAAATGAGTGGAGCGTAATTGATTGTTGTGCCATGCAATGACATAACTATGGGACGTGGGGGCATGGGGAAGCAAGGCCACTCGGCTAGGCCTCCCCTCCCAAGTGCCCCAGGAGCCACTTGGGAGGGGGTGCGAAGCCGAGGGGCCGAGGGGCCTAAATGGCAGCGGAGATATGCGGCCGGGGAGGAGCAGCCGGAAAAGTCGCTGTTGAAGAGTGTGCTAGTTTAGGCTTGTTGGGACGACCAGGGTCCATCAAAAGTATTGAGGGACCCTCGTGCGACGTTGGACACAGACAGGGCACAGCGCCTGGGGACACAAACGGAGCACTAGCGCTCTGCGCCCCGTGGAAACGTTCTTGATATCCTTTTGCGGCAAGCCACTTCCTTGTTCACCTAGGATCGAGAGGCGCCGAGGGTGCCTTGTGACACCGCCGGATTACCTCTCAAGTTGTCGGGGGTAATCACCGTATTACAACTTGCGAGGCAGCGGGCGTTTTGGTCGGGGGAGGGGGGGGGGGGGTGAGGTTATGCTCGCTGCATCAACATCAGCACTGGCGTCACAAAAGGCAATTATATGCGACAACGAGGAAACAACAGGGTTTGCCGGAACGAGTTTTCGAACGCATCAGTAGCATTGATAAAAAAATGTTGGGCATATGATGCAGATCTTCTTCATGCAAAGAATAATTTTGGGCAATACATTTCACGGTAATGCAGCGAAAAACGACAAGAACTGTTTACATGCCTACTTCGTCGTTCTATTTTGTGTGGTCGTATGTAGTTTGTGAACTTTGCATATTTTGTGTAAGACGAGACGACAACAGCTGACGAGCAAGGTCCATTTCTCCCTTCCCTTTTTTTTCTACCTTGTGGACTCCTGGTGTATCGTACGATGCACGGATATCAATAAAAAACCGCTAATTGGGTTGGAATAATAATAATAATAATAATAATAATAATAATAATAATAATAATAATAATAATAATAATAATAATAATAATAATAAAGCATCTTATCATCAAGCGGGGTGAGAAAAGGAGGAGGAGGACGAAGGAAACAGAAAGGCAGGGAGGTTAATCCGAAAGCTGGCTACCCTGCACTGGAGGATTGGGAAAGGGGAATAGAAAGATGAAAGAGAGAAGAGCGAAAGAAAAAGGGGGCCGCAGATGGCAGATAATGCGTTGACGCGTAAGATATCGTGTACCGGTACTCTGTCAAAGGCGTTCACACAAGCCCCTTATCCTCAAGAAACAAAACAGTGCTTTCACTGCCTTGTGGGCCGACGAGCGGTGGGGACGGTGCTCCAGTAGCATCTGTACCGAAAGCGGCCGATTGTCGTGTCGCTGGAATGCCTCAGTTACTGTTTGACGTTCTACGGCAAATTTAGAGCAGTGGCAAAGCAGGTGGTCAGTGGTTTCATCGGTCCCGCAGATGTCGCATGCTGCATTGCCTGTCACTCCAATTAATGTAGAGTATGCCTTCGTAAAGGCCACTCCTAACCAGAGGCGACAAAGAAGCGAAGTTTCACTTCGAGGCACTCCGGATGGAGGGCGGAGCTCCAGGTATGGGCTTAGGTGATGCAGTCTTGTATGTCTGATGCTTGGCGAATTCCTCTCCATCGGAGAGAGACGGCGTGCCAGGTGTCGAAGTTGCCTTGCGGCGTCAGTCCTACACAGCGGAATCGGAACGATGTGGGCATCTTTGTGCGCTGTGCGAGCAGCGATATCTGCACAGTCATTGCCGCTGATTCCGCACTGACTAGGAAGACACTGAAAATGAACTTTTGACTGAGGTTATGGTGAAGCTTCACGATGTCGTACGTGAGTTGTTCGTGACGTCCGCGTCTCAGAATTGACTGAATGCACTGTAATGCAGGCTTTGAAGATATATTTGCCATGGGCGCCTTCCCATCCATAGTTAACGCCACTGGTGCCATGACCACCTTCGCAAGTTATAGAGGGTCTACATGTATTAAATCTTGACAGTGCAAGAAAAACAGGACGAGAACGACGACATATGCGAAAAGCATGTAAACGGTGTTGACTATTGAGATATACCTGTCAGTAAAAGTGCCTCTAAAAAGCATGAGTTATCGTTCTTTAATTTCAAATGCTTACCCTTGGACATAGTCGGGTAGGCGCCAAAAGTACACAAACATATTTCATTCGTAGATAAGCTCAAGGAAAGAATGATGAAACGGTCTGTGGATCCAGCGATTTAGACCTAATGGTCGGTCAGGCCTGAGCGCTGTCGCACGGAGGTGACGAAGACTGATTAATCGTAAACCTCGGCGTGATCCACAGCGAGTGCTTCACGCTCATATTACGGCTTACGGCATCGCAAAATGGGCAAGGTTCACCAACGGGACCGCGATTCATTTGCGGCGAGAGAGCGGTCACAGACGGGGTGATCGCATACTATATCCTCCTTAACGTAACCTCCTCTAGGTGGGATAAACCACACCACTAGGGAGGCCTGACTGTTAAAATGGCATAAGGGTTCGTGTGGTACGCCGGAGGTTTTCTTTTTTCCGTAGCAGCTGTCCCTGCGCATATTCCGGAAAGTTAGGAAGGGGTTATGGAACAACTTTTGGGTAGGTCACGCATGTTGTGGGCGCCATATATGCTTTTTAACGTCCTGATGTAGCTTTCAGGAAGGTACCTGATGTGTTATTTTTTTTTTAACCCTGCATGCTCAATGTTCCACCTACTTACGACGCAGGGCGTAGCAGGCGTCTTATTTATGCGCTGACACTTCCTTCTACCACGCAAATAAAAAAAAATGCACAAATTACGCTTCGAGGACGTAGACTAGCCATTAGAACACGCTAACAGTTCTGGGTCACCTTTCTTTTCTTTTCTTATTCTGCGACAGCCACTGCGATGTCCATACGCGCAAGTCATTGCCGGTGTCACTGTGCAGCTCCTATTCACGTATACCAAGGCGTATGCGGCTCGCCTAGCAATGTGACTCACATCACGCAACGTGACGCTGCTCGTGTACCTCTTAGGCAATATCGGTTGCTCCGAGAGATGTGGTGATGTGCATGGGACAGTTTGTAGATGTTGCTGTTACAATTGGGCCTAAGGATTGGAAATCCCAGATATCGGCGTGCAGCCTTTTGCTCGGCCACGCATACTAAGCGCCGAGAGAAAGGCAAATAGCAGCAAGAAGTGATCTGCAATAATGAATTTAGTTCATGGGTAATCGTTTGCAAAGACAATAAAAAAAGCAAAATGCTCTAGACGAGCGACTTATGCAAATGAGCGACCGCGAGCAAAGCTAAACCGTGGGCCTTTCCTATATACGTCGGTTCAAGTCAACTTTTAGCGTCGATAAATGCCGCTTTGGTAGTTCTTTACGATTATCTTGCGATCGAGTTCCTACAACACATCAAGACACTGGCGGACGCTTAACGCTTCGTCATTTAAGAGCGGAGCGCTATAGCGTTACCGGCCTGGGGTCGCACAGGAAATCATGCGACGGTGGCGCCATCTCGCCATAATGCGCTTAAGGGCTTCCGCTTGCTTTAAGCGCCTGCTAACGCATAAAGCGCTGGAGCGTGCGCCCCTAAATACATATCTCCCCTGATTCAGTTTGAATTATCAAGCCGTCGCTGCGTTTTCGGAGAACGCTTCCCTCGTATACTAGGGAAGCTTACGTTCGATTCCGATCCGGACGACTGATTTGTGATTGGTTTGTGGGGTTTAACGTCCCAAAAGCAGCTGTGATTATGAGCGACGCCGTAGTGGAGGGCTCCGGAAATTTCGACCATCTGGGGTTCTTTAACGTGCACTGACATCGCACAGCACATGGGCCTCAACATTTAGCCTCTATCGAAATGCAGCCGCGGCGGCCGGGATTCGATCCCGCAACCTTCGGATAAGCAGCCGAGTGCCATAACTACTAGACCACCGTGGCGGGGTTCTATCCGGACGCAAATTTATCTTCAGAGGCACGAGTCACTTTGTTTGTAGAAGCTACCGTGAGCATTTCTTTTTACCAATGTGGCGCTAATTAGTTCGTTCACTGAGCTGTTATTGATTCATCTTTTTGTTTTACTACCGTCGGGATTTTTCATTCACGGTCGACGCCGTCGCCATTTTTCGCGCGCGATCAGTGCCGCCGAGAAAGACATTATCTGTTAAACGAGCCCCTTAAGCTTATCGCGTTAATAATAAATAAATCTAATCTAGAATCTCAGCGATAAACCGTAATTTTGGCGGGCATTAATAGGAGCGTATGCAAGAAGAAGCTAGTGTGGATGTTGTTGTTGTTGCAGTTTCGTGGGGTTTTACGTCCCAAAACCAGCTCTGATTATGAGAGACGCCGTAGTGGAGGGCTCCGGAAATTTCGACCATCTGGGGTTCTTTAACGTGCACTGACATGGCACAGCACACGGGCCTCAACATTTCGCCTCTATCGAAAAGCAGCCGCCGCGGCCGGGATTCGATCCCGCGACCCTCGGATCAGCAGCCGAGTACCTTAACCACTAGACCACCGTGGCGGGGTAGTGTGGATGCTTGGGCAAGTTGGTATTGCAAACGTTAGGTACGACACAACCCGGACTTCGAGCAGCGCAAGATACGAGAGACCAGTAAATGAAAAGGATGCAGACAACGGCATTATTCTCCGTGTCATTTTATTTATTTACCTATTTATTTTTACCCTAAGGGCTAAATGGCATTGCAGAGGGGGGTGGGTAACAGTAAAGTCATTGGTGCTGCAGTTTGTCTCGCTATTTTAAATTTTACGGGTACAACAACAAGGAGAATCATATGGGATGTGTTCGTTTAGTGCATTTTGATATCTTGTCGTTTCAATGCAAGTAAATCTAGTTCCCGCTAACAGTGATAGGGAAGGTAGGGGAATATTTGAATCCCTCTTGCTATCTGTGTGGCGACACGTGTTACACTATGACTGAGCGATGTGCCTAAATCCTCCTCGTCACACGTTTCCACAGGACAGGAAGGACGGTGTATTTACGAGCCTTTTGCCACCAATCTTCAAGGCTGAAGGATGGATGGATGGATGGATGGATGGATGGATGGATGGATGGATGGATGTTAGGAGCGTCCCCTTTATAACGGGCAGTAGCCCGCGGGCCACCAAGCTCTACCTTTAATTTTTCCTCTGCAAACTTTTGTATTCCCGAAGCACACAGATATTTTCACTACTAGTTTTTCTCCTCGCCTACCTATTTTATATATTATCGTTCCGCTATGAAGTAACAGTCTTACCGAACTACCTCGCGTTTGTTCCATACCCTTGCGCCACCAATACTCTAAGCGCCTTTTGCTCATCTCTATCGCCGACATGTTCACCTTTCCCGTCCTATATCCCTGAAACCCATGGCCTCCTGCAGGGTAGTGTCTACAGTTAAACCTGGGTGGGCATGTGTACATTCAATCAAAATATCATCTGTCGTTTCCCTAGCTTTACCACAGCACGTACGTGTATCCCCTTCTTTATTGAATTTCGCTCTATAACTTCGAGTTCTCAGGCAACCTGACCTTTCTTCAAACAGTAGCTTCCCTTTGAACTATCGTAAAGCTTTTTGAAGCGAAATGTTATAGGGGATCCCTGGTGGAGGAAGGATGCTTCTTTATTTCGCACTAAGCAAGCAAACAATACAGAACAGGAATTGCCTGGCTGTTAGGGTACAGGTGTACTTCGATTCAGCCTCATCATTGTGTAGTAGAAGTACGTACATCGTGATGTATTTGTTTGCAGTAACAAAATATGCAGAAGGAGGTACGGCAGCGGAGTGCAAGGTATTACTTCATGGCGTGTTTCTAGGCTTTCATGCTATACTTACGACCAAGGCACTTGTTACAGCCTTGTTGTCACGCTCCCCGCATCACGACAAGTAAGGTAGGGGAAAAAAAATAACCGTGTTACCAAGTAATACACGCCCAAGCCGGAACTCTCCTTTAGTGCGCATATAGACGAAGATTTCAGACTAACAAGAACTACACTTACATTATTGTCGTGCAAGGCGGCGTTGTTTTGTGTTCGCGGCTGCAAAAACAGACGGCGGAAGGATGCTACTTCGCATTCTTCAAACGATGTGCAGTTGTGAAAGAATAATTGCTAGCTTTCCTCGACAGCGTACCTGCTATACGTACACCTTTGCAGTTCTCATTGTTGCTACTTTTTATATTTCATACTTGCCCCAAAGTATAGGCGAAGTCGTCTAGCCCACGCTCAGAAATACTACTAAGTCAAGCACACTGGACGTCTGTGTGGTCTCACTCAGGTTCGGTACCACCTTTCTCAATCGCTTTATGTTAAAGAGTGACGCACATTTCGCGGAAAAGCTCGCACTGGCACGTCGCCATAGTGAGCGCTGGAATACTCATCGACCGGTGTGGCTCAAACTGGCCGTACTGGCTGTTCTCGAGATTTTCCGTCAGCGCAAAGAGCAGGGGATTTTTACGGAGCAAAAGAAAACAAAAAATAGTGCATCGCTCATTCAGCGCCGTTTCCATGGGTTTACTTCGAATTCGAGCTTCGTTTCTTCTGCAGTAGCGCACCTCAAATGCGCACGTTTCTTCCGTGAATACGCAGAAGAGACGCGGCAAGTCCAATGCTGAATGGCGTTCGGAGTGCCGTGTCTTCTCGCCTTCCTTAATCACGCATCACGAATTTGTCCACCTTGGGTCGTGCCGATCATGCCACTAAATATACTCACGAAACTCGCGTGCATGAAGCAACTCCGCTGTCAAGAACTTACGTAAAGATTCGTTCGCTCTCGCGTGGTTTCGCCAACTCTATTAGGAGTAAACCTGGTATTCTACGCTTCGCCACCTCGATGCACCACTCTAACTTCGCAGTCCACATGGACTGCCCTGATCTGAAACAACCGTTCTCAGCATCCTGGGCTGTAAGAGTGTCTTTCGTGATCTGCTTAGCATGTCGCATCGGAATGGCGGACAGTGCGGCCTCTGATCAGAGCGGCGGCGAGGAAACGATCCCAAACATCCTCTGCGACTGACCTCGGTATAGGTTTCCCAGCGAGCGACAGTCCCTCGCAGCAGAATTGGCACTCCTCTATGATCGGCCGCTGTCTCAGCAAACAATATTGGAATTGCCGGAACGTTTACAATTTCGCAACAGAAAGTGATGAAGGCGCAGCTCAAGTTCGTACGTGTTAGCGCATATAAGCTGCCGTGTTGAATACATACTGCCGTGTTGACGTGTATGCGTGCTTAGCTATCTCTCCCTTTACCTCGTTATTTTCTTTCGTACGTTTTTGTCCTCTTTACCGCATCCCCAATGCAGGATAGCAAACTGGATATTTTCTTTCGGTTAACCTACCCGCCTTTCGCACAACTCTTATCTCTCTCGGTCCACCAAGCTACAAACGACCGCAACGAAACGTCAACTTCTGCGTGACCTTCGAAGTTTTTCATTGCGAAGCTTACTGCTACATCTAGTGGTTGTCCGCTACATCTAGTGGTAGTCCGCTACATCTAGTGGTAGTCAAGGCCGCATAAAACGTGACCTCGGAAAACGTATCACACGTATACCACCGTATGCGCGTACAGCGCCGGAAGTGAACAGAACCCAGGCTGGGTTCTGTCACTTCCGGCACTATACGCGCATGCTTTAGCCACGAAAACAGCTCACCTGTTAATAAGCGGTCGGTCTTGTGCTCATAGCGACTGCGTTAACAAGGCACTTCGATGGGATATAGTTTCTGCGGGGTTATCTTTGGTTAGCATGAGATTACGCATGAACTTTGGTAATCAAACCTGCCAGAACCGGCACAGTCATTGAGTCGCCGTTGGGGACTTATCACCGTCCACTATACAAACGTTCGTTATTCACGTCACTGCGGAAAATGTACAAGAAACTGTGAAGACAGTAAGTGTGATCGCGAGGCTAAGATTTAGTAAAGGCTCAAGCTACCGTCATTGTGCGATAGGATGCGCGCGCGTGGCAATGTACGAATGGTGATTTTCGAGACCAAATCGAATACAAATCGAATAGCGACAAGAACGGATTGAGTCGAGTATCTAATACTTGTCGAATAATTCTAAAGTATTGAACAGCGGTTCTTACGCTAAATGCGGATCGATGTTCACGACCTCGTATTTATAACTTTAGCATTGAAAGCAGAAATATAGTATCTCCTGGAAATAAACAGACCCTTCGCGTTTCGCACCCCCCCCCCCCCCCCCTTTCCTCACCGAGCAAGGTAGCCCACTGGACTAAATGAGCTTTCCAGCTTTGTGCACATAATACGCCAGCGGGGATGACATTATTCGTACTGTTAGAGCAAGCTTGCGTTCGTATTGGTGCGGTTGACATTTCGAAATATTCGTAAACTATACTTGGAACACATTGAAGTTTACGAATAACTGCTATACGATTTGAAGATGTGAGTACAATATGACACTATTCGGTTAGATATTTGAAATTTTCGAATACGCGCACGCCCCTTTTGTGCCCCATGCGTTCGGAAGCGCAGGCGCGTACGCAGCATTTTGTTGCCAGTATGGCGGGAGGAGGAGTCCAACCATACCTCCTATTTTCTGAATGCGTTCAATATATATATATATATATATATATATATATATATATATATATATATATATATATATATATATATATATATATATATATATATATATATATATGTGTGTGTGTGGGGGGGGGGGGGGGGACGAATTGAACCAAACCATACTCCTCACCCCCGCCACCCTGGTTCACGCCAATGGCTTGGCCCGGAGACCCGTGCTACCGAGTCGCTGCCCAATTGGCGCCTTGGGCATGACGCAGCAGAAAGAACCTGCCGCCCGGATGTCTGGACCTGGTGCCTGCCTCTAAAAAAGGCCTTAGCTGGCCGTTCGGCTCACAAGCCACGATCATGTGAGCTCACACGGTAATTCCCAGAGGCCGCAAGCAATTAGACAGCTTATCGGGACTCAGTCCGGCCGCCGTTTGTATTTCGCAATCCACGCCTCTCCACCTTTCAACGCTTACATTTAAAGCCAACAACGCGCCCGCGTACACGGCGCGTCGTTTCGTGAGTTCTTCCCCGTTTTCTTCATAGCCGTCGTTCCCGGTTCACGCTTGTGCTTGGGATCACGTGATCATTATCACTCAAGAGCATCGAGCTCCGAGTTCGCTGTTGACATGACAGCTGTTCACTTGCTGGAGTATTTACTACGTAAACACTTGCACAGTAATGTCGGGCAGCCATGTAAGAAACCTTGAGTACTTGTGATGCTTAAATGCGCGGACCGCCTTGGGACATTTGGCTTAGACGTGTGACCACGAACAAACAAGGCACTTCGTATAAAGACGTTATGTTTCTGTCGGTGGAAGGTCCAACAATGTAAACACTACACCATAAAAACGATTTGATGATATCTCTTGTTGGGCTAAAACGAACGAATGGCTTTCAATAACCGGGTCGAAAATGCTAGAGGCATGTGTACTGTGCGATGTCAGCGCACACTGAAGAACCACCGGTGGTCGAAATTTCAGGGGCCTTCCAGTGTACGGCATGCCTCATAATTATATGCCTCTGGCACTTGAAACCGCAACTATATAACCTCTCAAGACCATCAGTATTAGAACTCCGTACCTCCCGTTTATGCTTGTCCAACATTGCACATCTATTTAACAATACCGAATCCACAATGTTTCTTTTTGCGCATTCCAGCAGTTTTTGATTGATTTCTGGGGTTTTATGGCCCAAAACCACGATATGATCATGAGAGACGCCGTTGGGGAGGGCTCCGAAAATTTCGACCAGCTGGGGTTCTTTAACTTGCACTGACATCGCACAGTACACGGGCCTCAACATTGAAATGCAGCCGCCACGGCCGGGATTCGATCCCACGACCTTCGGATCAGCAGCCGTGTACCATAGCCACCTAAAGCATATTGGTGCTCTGAGCTACAACTGCCGGCCGATTGGCAGCTCACAAATCTCGAGCGACAGGAGGCCGCGATGACCAGCTCTGATTCAGCTGTATAACAGCTGCTAACGGACTTGGCTTTAGCAGTCACTGCGAAGCACCAGCTCCCAGCCACTGCACGCAACCAGCAGCCGATTCGCAGCATAATACAACAAAAATAGGCTAAAAAATAAGCTTTTCCACCACCACCACCATAGCCGTCAGACCATCGTGGCAGGGCCAGCAGTAGTTCACACAACTTTGATCACCCATTAAACCTTCCAGCACCAAAGTTCAAGAGGATCTTGCACTTGAGAGATTTCATTTCGAAATCAAGTCAGTATTGGAAATGCCTTGAGGCTCTCATTGTGTCGCTGATTGATTTCGACTTTTAGGGCGAAGCTCCTTAGGGTGTGGGTCGTTCCCTCCTCTGTAGTAGTATGTATGTAGCCACCTCGCGCCGCCGGGAGGCTCGCGCTCGCCCTCGGCGCGAGCTCTCTCATTCTTCGATCTGCTGTCTTGTGAGAGAGAGAGAGAGAGAGCGAAAGGCGCGCGTTGACTATGGGAACGCCCCACTATATATATATATATATATATATATATATATATATATATATATATATATATATATATAATATGCACTGGATCTTGACTTGCAATGAAGTGCAGGTGGGAGATTTCACTTGTGCGTAGTTGAACCATAAGGATTCGTAGCGTGCGCGTTAACTAAATTAATCCGGAACTCGGCACAATCTACGATGAACATCCGGAGCTTCGCCCACTCATCATCATTCACTCCGTGAATATGCTGTGGATTTTTTTAATGTCTGTCGGTTGCGTGAATGCACTATCTTATTAAAAAAGTTGTTTGTTGTATATATGAAAGCTCTTTCTAAAGCCAGTGTGACCTCGAGAGAACATAAATGACATGAAGTGACGAGGACATGAACATTGAGTGGCCGATGTTTTCATTTTGTTCTGTATTGCTTTCTGAATATACCCTTGTAGATATTGCCAGCTTTTACGCAACGACCGACAGATGTTTTGCGGTCGTGTTGTGGCAGTAGTGCTGCTGCTAGTGGTGGTGCTGGTAGTAGTAGTATCAGTATTATTATTATTAGTAGTAGTAGTACTAGTAGTAGTATTAGTATTAGTATTAGTAGTAGCAGCCGTGGCTCTGCTGCTGCTGCTGCTGCTGCTGTCGTTGGTTGCAGTGATCCCTAGCCACCCTTTTATGAATTATGGCGAAGCTGTCATCAAATATCTCGGTGTTTACACTCTTCAGAGCGCCTCTTTCTACGAGAACGCTCCAGGACTTCCCGAACTGCTGCTGTCCCAACGAATTTGGCTCGATACCATCATTACTGTGGAGTGGATATACGTGTACTGTGTACAGTGGGGGTATCAGCTGCGTATGCTAATGGCGGAGCAACGGAGCGGGGCGGCCTCTTCGGCGAGTCGCATAGCCTTAGCGTGACCACATGATTCAATCGACCGGACCCGACTGCGGAAGAAAAACGCTGGAATGCGCCAAACCATGCGGCTCGCTCATCGGTTGTTGCCGTAAGACCGCAACAGCGCGTGTCGAGTGCGCGCTGCTGACATCCCCACATTTTTTTTTTTCCGCGTAGGCTGAGCCAACAGAGCCATATGCGCTTGCTTTGGAAACAAGGACAGTTCGGGAAGAGGCACGGTTGGGTGATCGGCGCTGACGTGCGAATCGGCCATAATAGCAGATTGAGGATAAGACAAAAGCGCGCAAAGGCACACCTTGTAACATTCCACGGTCACGTCAAGCGATGATCTCGTGGCGTTTGGTCAGTGTTGAAATCCTTTTCTTTCAGCACGAAAATCGCTGACCAGTTGTGAGGCAGCTGCTTGCCAATTGCAAGGATCTTCCAGGGGGGCTTCTAATGGCGTCAAGAGGCCTGGCAATGAAACATATACCGTCGCCTTATCGCTCGCTATAAGACGAGTGGAGTGCGAAAGCTTGTTCTGTTGTTCTGCATAAGCATAAAAGATTGCTTAAATGATTTGCATAAAATATGTAGGCGCACTGATTCATCTCCCCCCTCCCCCCCAAGTTCATTTGACATAACGCGAATATAATTTCAGCATGCCTGCTCAATACCCGCATTTCGGCGGAACAATGCCAGGCGGTCCCCCACAGTAAAACCTGTAATTCGGCGTCATGAATTCCGGCAGACCTTCAACAAAGTTGGACACACTCAGAAGGGTAGCGGTTGTGCATTACCAGGCCGGTGGCTTCGACAATGGGGTCCCGGACCAGGGACACTACCTAGTATGCATAGTCCCACTTTACGGCTCGCACATTACTGTAATGAATGCTTCTCACCACTGTCGCCACCATGGCGTCCTTATAGTTTAAATCGTATGGAACAAGGTCGGGCCATCGCATTTCGCAGCACATGAGGCAGTTAAGGCCTCCGCCTCAGTATGTTTTGCAAGGTGGTCTCCAGTGTCTCACCTGAGCAATGTGTCACTGGACCCAGACCACCGGACAAACTGTTGAAAGGGCATGCGGCTTACTGCACGATTCAGTACCCTTTCGAAAGAGGTGGTGGCGGTATAGTGCTAACGACATTGAGAAAATGTGCGAAGTCAAGCTTTCAATCCTCACCGAGGAAACCTGGCGGCCTGTTCAGCTTGCGTTATTCCCGGCACTGAAAATTTTATTTGTACACGTTAGTCGGTCGGTCGGTCAAGTCCACATTTCCTTCTTATGACATTAATGGGCGGGAAGGAAACACATTCGCAAGTTGCAGTGCGGCATGAGACTGCCAGGAAGTGCAAGTGGTGCGTAACGCAAGAAAAAAAAAATTCAGCGCAGCTTGCACCAGTGGCGCAAGGCTAGCGGAGCAGCGACGCTGATGGGCACTTGTTGGTTGTGATGATGATGCTGATGATGATGTTCTCTACTTTAATGGATCGTACCTACTCTGGGGGATTGGCCGTGAATCGGTGTCGATAGCTTAGTAGGAATTATATAGGGCTATATTGCACTACAATATATTTAAAGTAAATGAATGGACAAACGACTGTCCGGTCTTCTTCTTTTTCTTCTTCTTCTGCTTTCATGACGTCACGGTTAAGAGGCACGGCAATGCCAGGTAGTAGCAGTAGCTGTGGCGTCGTTGGATGCCATATATACCTACGGTGCGGCTGGCTTAAGCAGCTTCGTTGCTAAAATTTGAATCTTTTGGGCTATAGAGTGTATTCGGATTAAGATACGATCCATTTGACATTTAGGTATCAGCAGTCAAACGTACTTGGCAGCCCGGGAAGACCCAGGCACGACTGGATTGCCAGGTATGTAACAAATATGAGTTACAAGAGCTGATTACCGTTCTTAAATCTTGAATTTCCTTCAGAACGCATAATTGTTTGGTAGCATTTTGTTAAGCCGACGGAAGAAGGGGATGTCGACAATGGAGGAGACGATGAAGCAACAGCTTCGCTTGGCTCTCCGTTGTTGTCTCTGTGCCTCTGTAAATACATCTTGCAAGTAGCTTTATACCCGTGGCAATATTACTCTTTTATTAGTTTTGCACTTTCCATCAGAAAGAGGGCACCTCCTTTCTGGACTATTGCATGCGAGTGCAACGACAGGCGCCGCTGCCTTACAGAAGACAATGTGGCGACGCTTTGGAAATCCTCACCGGAATGGCCTGTATATATGTCTGTCAAATAGACCAGTGTAAACGCACCATTTATGTCGATTTCAGTTTTTGCTTCCTGTTTTAGCAAGTCTGAATACTGTCAACTCTTAACTGGAAGCAGCACGGCATTGATTGTGGCTTGACTTTTACAAAGACGCTTGTATATCTGCTGCCCGTAATAGTGCACGGCACAGCGCCGTAAGGACGTGCCGCGGCAGTAGAAAGAAAGATAGAAGAGGACGGAACAAAGAGGTGGCCTTGTCGAGATATCAGCATATCGACGCCTTTTCCCCATGGAAAAAAACCAGTTCGGTTGCATTGGGAATCGAACCAAGTGCCTCTCAAGCATTGCATGCGTACGCCCAGCCACTTCAGACAGTCGTTGGTGCAAGAAACAGGTATGCGGTGAAGAAATGCAAAGATAGAAAAGGGCTGGGGGGCAGTGAGGAAAGCCATGATGCACGTCCGACTTCTTGGCCTTCATCGCAGCAGGAAGACATAGATGACGAAAAGTTATGGACATGCAATGCCAGCAATCAACGTCTGCACCTCAGAGGGGCACAGTTTAGAGTGCAAATAACAGGGTGCCTATTATATATAGGTAGGAAATACTCTGTGGAACAGCACGCAACGAGGATAGAAAAGAATGAAAAAGTCTAACATAAAGACTTGTTGTGAAATGCATAATCAGGAAGCATTTGTCAGGTGCATGCTGCCTGATATCCTCATTACAACAGAATTGCGATCATTTCTGCGATTTTGCAATGCGTCCTGCGAAGTGGCCGGGCAGGTAGGCCTGGTCGATTGCGCGTTCACTGTCACATGTAGTGACGTCACATAGTGTGCTTGTTACGAGATACAACAATTAGTGTCCACGCCTGTCTCTATTCAAGAGGCCGCAAGGAGGGGTTCCCCCGAACTATGTGATGACCGTCAAACGAAGGACGCTGTTGCGCTCCGCCAGCATTTTCCTTAAACGCCACTTCCACTCGTCACAGATGCAACAAACGCTGTTTCCAGATTTTTGTTTCGAAATTCTCTCACAAGTACATAAAAACGCCGCCGGCTTGTGGCGCTTCCCAGCGCGCGGCGCTTGTTTGAGGCGCCATAAGAATAGAAAACTACGCATGTCTACCCTACTACACATTATTGAAGCAGAAAAAGTTATCCGCGTATCTACGTGCTTCGCTGCAAATGTCGTCGAAAGACGATAGTCTTCTGCCGGTCGTACTACGCTACGTGAGATGTGGACTCCATCTGGTAGCGCCCTCGGGAAACATGAGCTTGTTCAGAATCCCTGGGCAACTGCCAGGTGGCAGCACCAAATCGTCGGCAGAGGCCTTTTTTGTGCATAGCGTCGCATTTTTAGCGCAGCCTAAGAAACACTAGGGTCTTTACAATTGCGCATCCATGTATTTTCTAGTAAAGGAACACACCACATAATACGTACTGATGTTGCGCCTCAGATATGCGTAATATTTGCTTTTTTGATCGACAATGTTCACAAGTATGGACTACCAGTTCAACATGGCTGGGCGTTAGGCAAGTGCTTAAACTTTGGCCGGGTGGCTGAATCGCGTGACAGACAGACGAAAAGAAAGACAGACCAAAATTTCTGCGTTCAAGTATCCCAAGAAAGACTATCGTCTTTAAAAGTAACGCTCACATGTGCGTGGCGTCAATTGCGGTCCTTGCAATTTGACCGCTTCGGGACATACGAAGTGACATTTACTAAAGAAATGATGTCACGGTGGTGTTCGAGCGTAAACATACTTTGGGCATGTTATGAGCATGTGATGTCAACTTGAGCAAGTGACATCGTACACCTGTGAAGCTACTTAAGATCTGGCACTGACTCGATCTCGCTGAGTCTTTGTGATCTTGCATAGCGCGCATTAAAAACACAGCGTCGTAGAGAATTTCGAACGTTCTGCGTACAGTTAGCATCCGTGTACGTTACGAATACGTGTACGGCGCACAACATATGCGTAGCCTGCTAAGTCGAATCGCGCGTATAAACGCAGATAAGCCAAATGACGCTCATAGTAGAAGGCGACGTCCAAATCCAGCGAAGAGAGCGGACAAATACGTAAGAGATCCAGTTCGTTTAAATGCAGCGGGAACTGAGAGCGGCATTGTGCACGTCTCTTCCACTTTGCACCTCTCGCTTAACTTCCTATTCGGCCTGTCACTTTCGCGGCTATCACGTCTCGAGCGCGCAACTGATTTCGCAATGGGATGCGACGAAAGCGACACAGAGATGGGCACGCGCCCAGCCACGGTGGTCTAGTGGTTCTGGTACTCGGCTGCTGATCCGAGGGCCCCAGGATCGAATCCAGGCCGCCGCGGCTGCACTTCGATGGAGGCTAAATGTTGAGGCCCGTGTGTTGTGCGATGTCAGTGCACGTTAAAGAACACCAGGTGGTCGAAATTTCCGGAGACCTCCACTACGGCGTCTCTCATAATCAGAACTGGTTTTGGGACGTTAAAACCCACAAATCAAATCAATCAATCACAAATGGGCACGAGTAAGTATATTTAGTACATATTGCCGCCGTTGAAAGCTCTGGCTCGAGCGGATAGTATCAAACAACGAAGCATCAGCGAATGGTCGCCGTCTCAATGAGAGATCGTGCTGATGTTACGTGACAGCGTGGACGATGGATTGAATCTGCGAGGAACAATTTATTTACTCAACAGCCATCTCTCTTAAAGGTTATTTTCGTATGTCATGGCGTTGTTAGCTGTAGAGTTCAGATACGGTAGGCATTTTAATTAGGCCCAAACATTTCTAACGGTCAGTATTAAAAACGAGGACACAACGCAAGGAGGCACACAAAACACAGCGCTGTCTTACATCAAACCTTTATTAGGCAGCACACTCACACTAAAAGGACTGACCAAAACCACGTGATCCCATGACGAAGACGGAAAAGTGTGCAACAAGACAAAATAAACCGGGTGGTAGGGTTGTCTTGTTGTTGCACACTTTCCGTCTTCAAGATGGGATCACGTGGTATTGGTCTGTCCTTATAGTATGAGTGTGTTGCCTAATAAAGGTTATTTGTAAGACAGCCCTGTGGTTTGTATCCCTCCTTGCATGTTGTCCTCCTTTTTTGCGCTGACCGTTAAAAATCGCCAAAATGACGATACCTCTTTAGTTAGGCCTGCGCACGTGAAGCATCCACCGTCGGTTTCGACGCAATAAAATGTGCAAGCTCCTCTCACAATTTTGTTGTCTTACCACCAGGAAACTGCACCGATTCTTTGTGCATAAAGGAAGCTTTAAAATTACAAACCAGCCCTGCAGATTTCATCACTGCAAAGTAAGGGAATAGTTATGCGTACAGTAAAAAATTGAAGCTTTATGATACACGCAACTTGTATGTTACATTGAAAACAGCAGAAACGAACGAATCAAACAAACAATCAACCAGTCAAGCCCCTAAGAAAGCACAATGTATGGGATTCAGAAATGGATGCTGGCACGCTCATCTGTCGATGTATATTTATGAGCCTAGAAATTTTGCAGATTCTATGCAATTACCGGTCGCTCCCTTCTCGACGTAAGGAATTTTCTTGACGCAAGTACAACGTGCCCTGTACCGTTAATCCTCCGTGTGCTGTGAGGAGATAACGAATAAAGCGTAAAACGATTCGTCACGAAGAAATGCGGCTTAGACATTGTGCAGGCATTTGCGCAACCGTTACCGCTTTGTATCCGTATTAAATGGAGCAATTGCATACAGAACCTGCTCACACTGGTCGTGTCCTGTTCACTTACGTCATGCATTACGTAGGACAAAGGAAGGCAAGAAAGGAGGGGAAACGGAAAGTGCCAAACTTCTACGAACAGGGAACGAAAGCGGAATACATTGTGTGATGTATACAGCGCAGAAAACACGAACTCAGTGTGGCGCTGTTGAAGAAGTGCGTTATGATGCTAAAAGGTGCTTGCTGGCAACGCGAACTCATCAACAGGCTCTGCGTCCTTCGAACTTCGCTGACCATTTGAGGTGTCCTTGGGAGTTGCATTTGTGCTCTGTTTTATTGAGTGGTACGCTTAATATTATTGCGTCACTGCATCTGGCACAGCGTCAGGATGCTAGAGCACACTATGGTGGCAAAGCCAGGTATGATCTGGCGACGAGGGCAAAATAACAAACTGGCGATTCCGATCAAGCCTACAGATAACGGCATCCACCACGCCGAGCGTATGCGCGTCTAATGAAGTGTTTTTGAAATTAGGTCGGTTAACTGTTTTCTTTCGATGGCGTCAGATGCTCAACGATTGTCACGTATCTACAGCAACAGTTTTGTTTTTGCTTATAACTTCGGAGATGGTGTGACAAGCGGTATCATTGCGAATTGTCAGATATCCGTCAGACAACAACAGCCTCGTCACAGCCGCAGTAAAACTGCTCTGACGTACTCGCTCCATGAGCAATATCCTCTAGTTGAAAATTTCTCTATTTCTCATTTCGTGTAACTGTAGTTGTTCTCAGTGTCAAATAACTCTTCATCGCCTGCCGCGGGGGTGTAAACGTTATGGTGCTTGACTGCTGACTGTCAAGGACACCGATTCCGTCAGGGCTGCTGTGGTCAAATTTTCGCTGGAGGCGAAAATGGCAGGGGCCCGTGTTCTGCGCGACGTCGGTGCACGTTAAAGAACGCCAAATTGTCGAAAATTTCCGGAGCCCTCCGCTACGGTGCGTGCGTCACTATCATGTCGTGGCTTTGGCGCGCAAAACCTCAGAAATCGCTCATATTATAATAAATTTTCATAGCTTCGCTAATGGACTACCACAACATAGAACTTCTGGGCACACGATTTCCTCAAAAGGTGACGGCTGTCCGCTCAGAGGTCAGTTGCTCCGCAAGTTTTTTTTTTTTTTTTTCAAACGGTGTCACGTGTGAGGTAGCGTGTGGTTCTATGTAAGGGTCGATGCTACCCTGCTGTAGCAGCCAAGGGCTCCCTTAGCAACAGAAGTGTCGCGGTTGCTTTAGAGGAGAGAAACAGCAGCAAAAAGTAAACGTTGGAGAGACCATCTCGAAAATTTATATTAGAATTCGTCTCATGTCGTCCCGAAGAGCGCTTGTCACACTCATTTACTCATGATGTGCAGCACAGAGACGAGTAGCAGGACTTCGCGAGGAAACGACTAATTGAGGTAACGACTCCGCGGCGCGAAAAAGACTAAGTGTGCTCGAAGCATCGACCGGCAAGACAGATAAGTGAAAGGCCTTCAAGCGCCGTCGTGAGGGCATCAAGGTTCACTGAAGTTCATTGCGATCAAGTTGTTTTGAGCGTTCGTTGTATAGCAACAGTCGGCGTGCGACGAAAATTTGTTTTGTTTTATTATTTTAATTTCCGAGTAGTTTTTATCTCTAAGCGGCTTGGGTCAGTTCTATAGTAATTGAATGTCAAGCGCGCATGTAAGAAAATAATATGCGCGGGAATGACCTGACTTCAGGTGAAACAGAGAAATGGAGTAGCCAAGGCGATGTACCTCAGCCTCTCTACAGCGCTGAAGTTGGAGCAGATTTCACCTGGAGCCTCATTGTCGAAGTCAATTTTTTACATACCTAAATGCAAACGTAAAATTTTAATAATAATTTATTTACTGGGGTTTTGCATGCCGAGACCACGATGTGATTCTGAGGCACGTTGTAGTTAAGGTCTCCGGAAATTTCGCCTGCCACGGCGTTCCTTAAGTGCACTGACATCGCGCAGTACATGGGCCTCTGGCATTTGGTCTCCATAGAAATCCGACCACCGCGGTCGGCATCAAACCCGAGTCACTCAAGACAGCACCCAAGCATGATAACCCCAGCACCATCGAAGCGTCAGAACATTAAACCTAAGAATTTCTGCACCAGCTTATTCTAACTTAGAACAGCACGCTTGTCTCCTAGTATTTGTCGCCCATGCTTCAATTTCCTACGGTGCCTCAGGGCCGAAACGCTCTCCTTTCCAAACCTTCTACTCGGTATCAACAACGCATACGAAGATACAATGTATGCGGGGATGCATGTAGTGCTTACCAAGTTAACCTACCTTTTAAGGATAAATACTTATATTTCCCATGTGCACGTGACCTTACAAAATGGTGGCAGAGGAAGCCTGTGGGACCTTTAAGTTTGGCCTTAAGGGGCAACTCCGGCTATTTTTCATTGTCCATTGATCTCAATCAGATTTTCAGTATACGTTCTCTTCGGTACTACAATAATTTATGCCAAGCCAGGCGGTTGCAAGTCATTTAGTTTTCTCTGAACATGAATTTTAAAATATTTTGGCGGACTTCCATGCTAGTAACCCTGGGTTTTTGACGTCATTACGTGCAACGCTGCCTACCCGAGAAGGCGGGCCACCTAAAGCAAAGCGGTGATACCTCAGCGCTCAAATCGTCGCCGTCAAGTTCAGAAGCGCGCAATAGCCCCGCCACGGTGGTCCAGTGGCTATGGTACTCGGCTGCTGATCCAAGGGTCGCGGGATCGAATCCCGGCTGCGGCGGCTGCATTTCGATGGAGGCGAAATGTTGAGGCCGGTGTGCTATGCGATGTCAGTGCACGTTAAAGAACCCCAGGCGGTCAAAATTTCCGGAGCCCTCCACTACGGCGCCTCTCATAATCAGAGCTGGTTTTGGGACGTTAAACCTCATAAATCAATAAAATCAACCAACGACTCCGAAAGCGACACTGGGATTCCTGTGGAACGAGCTCTTTAATGCTATCGCTTTAAAATATGTACAGCAGTAACAACATGGTAAAGAAAACGAAAGAACTCGTGTCTTGTTCCTCCGGTATATACCAAAGCTGTCGTGGAAGGTTGTGAATGCACAACTGACGTGACTGATAGGTTCTGGTATTAAGAACTTCACATCCTCACTTTTACGTCACGTTTAATGATAAAAGAAGTTATGTGTGGATAATGCCCGCATTGGATATGCCGGTACGATACACTCGCGATAGAATGCGAACTTTTCCAGGACAGTGAAGTGTTGGGTCAGTTGGTTTGACGTACTGGCTAACGATGGCGCTGAAAAATTGAGGAAAAATAGGTGTGGACGTCCACACCTACCCTTCCTCCATTTTTCAGCACTCTCCTCCGCAAGCATGTAACCTTTACAGATTACGTCAAATTACATTCACGTGATGTTCGACTGCTTAGGGTACCGAGTTTCGGCACGTAGGTCCCGGGTTCGACTGCCAAAGGTGTTGGCGTACGCCTTTACGTCTGTTAGGCGATAGCCAAGGAACGACGAGGAAGAAAAAGAGGAAAGACAGGGAGGACGTCTAGGAACTTTTGAAATTGCATGTGTCCTTGATACAAAAGCACCACTCGGAACAACTTACAGAGATTCATCCTTGAATGGGAAAGACTACGTAGTTCTTTAACGTATTACGGATCTAGTTCCTGAGATTGTTGCTTATGAATGGTTCCTGAGATCATTGCTTATTAATATGTAACTCTCACCGTCCTCAGAGGCCTGTCGTGATACTTAAGCATTCCTTCACCGTGAATCCACCGAGAAATCTATCACACAGGCTGCCGTGCCTGTTGGCATGGGGTAAACAAGCTCGGAGAACACGCGAGCGGACGCGGAAGCAAATGAGCTGAGCAAACACTTTACCGGCGTCATTTTCTCGGACGTCGCACACTTTCTTCTGCACCACGCACTTTTGTTTTCCCTTACCACGTGAAGGTTGCGAACGCGCACATCGTTCGTACGGCAAGGTCGCGAATGCTAGATGGGAGACCGCACGTGACGAAAGATTCCCAAACCTGCGTAGCCGAGAGATGCACTTTTCTACATGCGTCAGCACGATGCGCGTTATAGTATAGAGATTGCTGGCTGGTAAGAGAAGCCGAGAAAAATAAACGCAATTGAAGGCCACTTGGATAACTAGGAACGTAAGCGGAGTTTGTGGAAGGTATATCGACTACGTTCTGTAAACGTCGGACTGATTACAACCTGACCTCCGCAGAACGTATACCCGGTCAGACTGATTACAGTAGTCTAATAGTTATGGCACTCGCCAGCTGACGCGAAGGTCGCGGGATCGAATCCCGGCCGCGGTGGCTGCGTTTCGATGGAGGCGAAATGTTGCGGCCCGTGTGCTGTGCGATATGTCAGTGCACATTGAAGAGCACCGGTTGGTCGAAATTTCTGCAGCCCTCCACTACGGCGTCTCTCATAATGCTGGGACATGAGTTTTGGGACGTCAAATCCCAGACATCACGGTCGAATGGCCACCGTTGCCGACACATTAGCGGGAGAGAAGGAAAAAAAAAACACAGAGGGATGACAGGGAGGTCAACCTGGGCTGAACCAGGTAGGTCACTCTGAACTGGTAAAAGGGAAAGGGGGTGGGGTAGTTTGGAGAACATAGAGATAGAAAGAAAAAGAACGAAAAAGAAAGCACCACTGTAGGTTTGCCGACGTTTTTAACGCTCTTTGTCCATTCGCAGAAAGGGTCAATAGGCCCAGTGACATTCAGAAAGGGCAGCAATGTTTTCGTTGCTCGTCGTAGCTGCGATGCACAGCGCCATGAACCTTAGATCTTGGGGATATCAGCAACATTAGCTGCGTGACATTAGTTTGTGGTGTTTGTTCCAGCATCAAACGTATCCATGGTCCAAATACGTGCAGGGGGCAACGTTACTAAACATCATCATCATCATCATCATCATCATCATCATCATCATCCTGTTTAGGTCCACTGCAGGACGAAGGCCTCTCCCAATGATTTCCAATCCACCCTATCCTGAGCGAGTTGGTTCCACTTTATGCCCGCAAATAAACTTTTTAATTTCATCGCTCCATCTAACCTTTTGCCTACCTCTGTTGCGTTTTCCCTCTCGTGGTATCCATTCCGTCGCTCTTACTGTCCACCTATTATCCTGCCTCCTCGTCCTGCCCAGGTCCACTTCTTTCTTTTAATTGAAAAGATAATATCGGCTACTCCTGTCTGTTCTCTGATCCATTCCGCTCGTTTTTATCTCTTAGCGTTACCCCTATCATTTTTCTTTCCATTGCACGTTGCGTGCCCCTTAGTTTCATCTCTAGTTTTTTCGTTATCCTCCACGTTTCTGCACCGTACGTTAGTACTGGGAGAATGCAGTGATTGAATGCTTTTCGCTTTAGTGAGAGCGGTAAGTTTCCGGTCATGATTTCGTAATGCCTTCCGAATGCGCTCCAGCCCAGCCTTATTCTACGGAGAATTTCGTTTTCCTGGGTAGGAGTTCCTGATATTAACTGTCCCAGATATACATATTCGTTTACACATTGTAAGGGTTCATTGTTGATTTTAAATTCCTGTTCCTTAGCTAAGCTATTGAGCATAACTTTGGTCTTTTGCCTATTCATTTTTAATCCAATTTTAATGCTTTTCCTGTTTAGGTCATCAATCATGTTTTGTAATTCGTCACCATCATTGCTAAAGAGCACAATGTCATCTGCAAATCTTAGATTGTTTAGATATTCTCCGTCTATTCGAATGCCCTTTTCTTCCCAGTCTAGACGTTTAAAGACTTCCTCTAAACATGCAGTGAATAGCATCGGGGATATTGTATCTCCCTGTCTCACACCTCTCCTGATCGGGATTTCTCTGCTTCTCTCATGTAGGAGTAGTGTGGCTGTGCAATCTTTGTATATGTTGTTTATGGTTTTCACGTATACGCCAGGTACCCCTTGTCGACGTAGAGCTTCTAGAACTGCTTGTATTTCTATGGAGTCAAATGCTTTCTCGTAGTCGATAAACGCCATATAAAGAGGTTTGTTATATTCCGCGTACTTCTCAATTACTAGGTTAATAGCGTGGCTGTGGTCCATTGTCGAGTAACCTTTCCTGAAACCAGCTTGCTCTCTCGTTTGGTTAAAGTCGAATGTTTCTCTTATCCTCGTAGAAATTACCTTTGTAAATAGCTTGTATATTAGTGGGAGTAGGCTGATTGGTCTGTAATTCTTTAAGTAAACTAGCCTGCAGTGTCTTACTTCGCAAGTCATTATTCTTGATTCATCTATCGATTAAATGTTGCGGGATCATCGGCGACATATCGTACTGGTTGCCAGCACTTTGTAACCAACACAAAATGAATATGTGAATGAGTAGCATTTTGTAATCAACACCTATTTTTGCAGTTCCCTTGATTATCTTTTGGTATGCGAAATTCATTTGGCATCTTTAATTCATTCATCTGAAGTGTATCTCATTTCCTCTTGAAATCAGTCAGTCAGTCGCCATTTCCCTTCAACGACCATTGTTCCGATCCAGATGTCATCTCAACATTACGCGGCAAGGCGCTCTCACTATTGTGCCTTTAACAGCACAGCTTGAGGCTGAGATCACCTTTCTTCCTTTATATAAATGTAAACCATATATGACCGTGAATATGAGCGGCATTCGTAAAATGCACGGGGACTGCAGGACTCCCGCTGTTTACAGAATTCTCCAACCTCTGTGGAATGCAGCAAGCAGCACGACGCAGTTTGCAGAGACTGACCACTTAAAGTGAGGAGCTGATATCATTAAATCGCGTAAACGGTGGCTGCGGGCGGCGTTTCAGATAATGTGGCGTGTCGACTTACTTGTGCTCGAATCCATGAGACGACACAAAGGTCGCGAGTTGGCCTACTAGGAATATGCAAGCCATCTGGGCTTTCAGCCATCCACACGTGGGTTTTAACATGCCCCCAAATCTCAACGCACTAGTATTTCAGCGCTCTGCCCTTCGAAATCAGGCCCTGAACGACGGGAAACTGAACTCGCGACCTTGTTTTCATCTATATAGTTGCATATTCACTTAGTCTTCATATTCACTTAGTCAAAAGGCACTGGTATATCACAAGGCTAGGAAATACGCCGAACAAGGCGCGAGCGAAGTGCACACAGACATCAGTCGGCATCACCTACGAACAACAACAACACACACACACACACACACACACACACACACACACACACATATATATATATATATATATATATATATATATATATATATATATATATATATATATATATGTGTGTGTGTGTGTGTGTGTGATTTTCGCACCGGTGGCCACAGGGTTCGTCGCGGAACCAGGAAAGTTTTTGCAATGCGTTTCCATGGACGCATTTTGCATTCCCTTGACTGAGACAACGAAGGAAAGGAAGGTTTCCCCGCCATAAATCCCCGCCACCCGATAATGACGTCTTTTCACATGCCGTTGAAGGCTGCGGAAAGTTAATTCTCGATAGATACAAGATGAAACATACGCCACCGCGTCACGAACGATGCCGTAATGGACATTGAATGGCTCATCGAACGAAGTTATTAGGTCTTAGTGATCGGCGCACACCGAGTGCCAACCGCGATCTCATTCGGTTCTCAGCGAGCGCGGTGGCTTCCAGAAAGAAGCAAGCGGGAAAGCAACATTTATGACGCGTTATCGACGCAGGTTACGCATGCGTTTTCCGTACAGTGGCAGACTTTTCGACTACGACGCAGCATGGACCACGTGCGCAATTCTCACGAAGCCACCTCGGAAAGCGACATGCACTGGCTTAGCACGTGATAGTACTCGAGAAGAACATCCTGTTTCTCCTCCCACCTTCAGATACACAGGGGTAGACATTTGTATAAACAACCCGTGGCGTATACGTGCCTGTCTGTAAATGGTCGCAGGCGGGGGCGTCAGTTTCATGGAAACGCTCAGGCAACATGCTTCGTTAATAGTTTGAGGAACTATAAAAGCTTACAAACTAACGTTTTGTTTTTCTCCTTTTTGTTGTTGTTGGCGTTCTTGCAATTTCCTTATTGGCTCGATGGCGTAGCTGCAGCTTCTCTCATTTTCTACTAGAGCATAATGCGCGTTGTCCTTTTTTTTTCCCTTCACGAACAGGACTCCTAATCGCGAAATGTTGTTACGCAGGCGTTTTTCTAGAAGATATCAGTCAATAACGATATGAACCTAAATGAAGCAAATGTGACCGACCATTGGGAAACTGCATTGACGAGCCCATTGCTTCGTGAGCTCTGACTCTCTATGAAAGACGACGAAGGCACTACTTTGGTTTTTAAAAGAAACAGACTAGGACAAGCGGCTGTGACAGGGATGTCGCGTACCACGCAAGAGTGAGGACTGTGGTTGTTTGACTGTGTATGTGTTGTGTTACGTGATGTCTATCTCTCTCTATCCTCTCCATCTTTCAGTACCCCCGTTCAGTTGTTCCCACATGTAGGGTAGCAAACCGGTTATTCTTAAGTGGTTAGTCGCCCTGCCTTTCCCTTTTCGCAATTTCTTCTCGTGACGTTGCGTACATGGTATCGTAGTCTAACAAAGGTAACTCTTGAATCCAGCTGAAACAGTGACCGTCTCACACCAGCCAGGTATTTGAATTGAATTATGTATTGTACTCAGAAGAAGAGGCCGATGTAACCGGTATACGCAGAGTGTGTGGCAAAAGTGCGAATCTTCTCCCGTGAATGGTCAGCGTATTACATGTTTCAAACAAAAATTACACCATCTCCCCGAAGGGGACCATGGGGTGATGCGGAGCATCGCTGGGAGTTTCAACGGTGCATTTAACGGCGGTGTTTACAGGTTTGCAGTATTGTTGCTTCCATCACACAACACCACCAACTTCTTTCATCGGGGAAGGAGGAGATACTACTGAAGCGAAGCGCGCGCGCGCTCTCTACCCGCTTTATTTATTGCAGCAGCTGTTGGAGAGAGGGAAGGGAGAGGAGAGTCGCGCATGCGTAGTGTGAGTGCGGACGGACGCCGCGCGCGAGCTCTCTCTACCCGCTTTATTTATTGTAACAGCTGTTGGAGAGAGGGAAGGGAGAGGAGAGTCGCGCATGAGTAGTGTGAGTGCGGACGCCGGTTGACGCGTGACATACCCGCGAGCAAGAGATGCTCCGCATCTAAACAAGCAAGAATGTTTGAGCGTGGGTTCGAATTTTGTTTTCAGCGACGCGCATATAGCGATGCGCACATGAACAAATATTTATTAGAAAGTGTCATTCATTCATTCATTCATTCATTCATTCATTCATTCATTTTCCTGCACAAAATGGTGTACTGGCCACCGCGGAGGTCGCACTTTCGATGGAGGCGATAATGGTAGAGGGCCTTGTCCATTGCGTTTTCTTCGCACGTTGGTGAAGCTCGTGTTGAAATTTCGGCCACCTGGGGATCATTGACACGCTCGGAAAACGCACAGTACAAGGGTCCACAAAATGTTCGCCTCCATGGAAAATGCGACTGCCGCGGCCGCGATGGAGCCCACGTCCTTTGTCTGAGGACTCGAACATCATAGCAACTGTACCACCGTGGCGGACAACCCTCCATTAAGGCGAGCCCTTATAATGGCATTGTAGTTTTCGCAGATAGGGCTCTAAAATTATTGTTATAGTGACTATTCCGAGTGATCCTGAATGACATGAGCTGATTTATTTGAAGGATGCGGTACAGAGACAGCAGAAAAGACGGTCGGGCGAAACGTACTTCGCACATACGTAAAAAGAAAAGGAACAGACAGTATGAGTCTGTACTCGTAAAAACTTGCTTACACTAGAAATTTTTCGCGAGACAAAACTCTAGCCGAACATGACGATGAAGGATACATTCTCGGGTCGCGGACCAATGGCGAGAAAGAACACGTACCGAGGAAAAACGAGTTGGGAATTCGCCTCACACAATCTTGAAGCAAATTTGACGTTACATTCATTTTCGGGTAACAGTCCTTTCACCACCACCTTGTTGACGCAGAAGCTCTTGCTCTTGCGTCCTGTTTGTTCCGTCCTCCTGTCACGGGCGCCCGGAAAGACCTTCGCCGTTTCCTTTTGTGTCATTCATTTCGCCGACCTTTGAGTTCCATCTTGGGCCTTCGTGCAACATTGTCTCGCGGAGCCAAGAGTAGTCCCAGACACGGTCGTCCTCCATTTTGTAACAAATTGCGCGCCACATCTCGTTCCGCGACTGTCTCATACATGATTTGCGTTCTTCTTGAACAATCGCCATGACGAGCGTCTTATATATAGTCAGTATTCGTATGGAAGCGTTGTATGTCTGTGTCTCTTCCAAGTATTCCAGCCTCAGCAGTTGCTCAGTAACCTTGTTCATCGTGACAGTAAGACGCGGGCTTCAAAGAGAAAAGTCCACGAGAATGCGTCTGGACGTAGCAGCGTCATGTGATTGACGTCAATGGATTGCTCGAGTACCACGTGTCTCAGCATGCCCCGTCGTATGTGTGTCGTGCGGCCATGACAGATACTATGACACGTGCAATCCAGGGAAGTGTCGCTGGGCGATGAAAAACCTTTCAGTTCCAGTTTCAGTTTATTATTCCTTAAAGAGGCATAGCTTCAATGTTAGCACTATGCAGACGAGGGTCTCAAAGTGAAGTTACTGTAGCGGGACCTTCGGTTAACAAGCACAGTAAAATGAATATTTATTATAACATGTCAAACTTATACAATGAAAAAGCAAGGAAATGGTGAACTTACTAGTAGAAAGAAGGGAAAAAAAGATACTTTGAGTGCTCTCCAAGTAATATATGCATTGATGTTGCGCAAGGCAATGATCTCCCTCTCTCTTTCATTATTACGCATCAGTTGTCGAAACGTAGGCCAGTGGCTCACGTTTAATATCGATAGTGAGTAAGTTAGTGTTCCTTTGGGTCGCTAGAGGAATTCTTCGAGAACAAGAAAATACAGTTTACGACGATATAGTGAACTTGGTTGATTCATTTATTGATTTCTGGGCTTCTAACGCCCCAAAACCGCGATATGATTATAAGAGACGCTGTATCGGAGGGCTTCGGAAATTTCGACCACCCGGGGTTTTTTAAACCAAATTTGTGCTTACATTGTAAAGATTACAAATGTCACCCGTTGCGCCAAACGAAGGTGCTGTCCCGGCATAAAGATAGGAAAGCGCGGGAGGTAGTTTATCAACAAGTATGGCAATATGCGCGTCGCTAGGCTATCGGTTACGTTACACCAACTAGAGATCGATTATTTGCCGCCAATCTCTAGTCGTACACGTGATTTTTCTATCGTGTTCTTTATATATGTGTTGTCTTCAATAAACTTTCAGTTGCTAGTCTGTGCTTGTGCGTGTGTCTTGCTTGTCCCTGTTTATTACTCGCAGTTCTTCAATGTAACTAACTAACTAACTAACTAACTAACTAACTAACTAACTAACTAACTAACTAACTAACTAACTCATATTGGTAGGGGCGAAATGTCACCAATACTCCATTTTAGTTCAAGGAACTGTTCGAGAATGAGATGTGCTTATGCTAGCAGCACAGCAACTAGCGCCTACGATATACAGTATATGTAGCGGTGAACATACTTTGGTTATAGTGGGTGTTCTTTTAATAATGAAAATCATTTTATGATAATTCTATGAAAGTGACGAATCTGTCGTCTTCGAGCACAAGCTCCACATCGAGGCGAAACTATGCCATGCCGCTGCTAAAGTTGCCTTGAACAGACGAATTAACGAGGACTTCTCAATTAACTTGCGATTATCGACTTGAGAGTCGTTGTTTACGTAGAAAAGCCGTATAGTCACAAATTTATGACATACCAGCTTTCGGGAAATAGAAAAAAATACGACACATAGTTTGAGACATGTAAATCTCAAGGCCCCCGTCGAGGCGGCATCGCAGCCGAGCGGACCGGGCATGCCCAAAGATTTCCATTGGGTTACGAGAGACTGGAATTTCCCTTGGTGAAACGCGATTGGAGGTGCGGCGGCATTTCTAGGTATTCAACTTGAATCATTTGTGAATACTGGCGTCAGGGTGCCTTTAAAGGCTAAACAGCACCTTCAAAGGCACACTTTTGACACTACTCTTTGCCTTCATCTTCAGTCAGTTAAATTATTGCACATCTTCACAGGGTCTTCCCGCTATCGCTCTCGCATACCCCCTTTGCAACACACCCAAAATAACGCTCTTCACATCTTTATTTTGTCACCTTACAACGCTCAAGTTACCTCCATTCGAATTGAGTTAAATCATCTTACAGTACTTACAGTAAATACGCTTATCCTGTACAATCACGGCGTCGTCATTTATCGTGTGCTTAAAAATCGACAATTACTTTATGTCATTGGAGGAAACAATCTTTCTAGCACGAACACCACTAAATTATCTTCACGACATAATATCTGACTCCAATGGGCACACAGCAACTACAGAAAACTAACTGTTTATTTTCGCTAGTCTGAAAATGTATAATAATCCACTTGATAACATAAAATCTTCACCTACACTTTCATCATACTGCTTATATAATTTTATAAAATACGAACCACTTCAGGCTCTCATAACTTGCGCGCCTGCCTGACAAAATTATCATCATCATTAGTTCAGGTCCCTAAGAGTGCGCGTGCACTCCTATGCAACGGGGTTTAAAATTTAAAGAATTCTGGAGTGGAGACATTGTGCTAAAGGTGAAGTCGGCGGCCGCCATCTTACTCAGGGAATCGATCAACAGCTTCCACATAGCCCAAAATAAAAAGCGTCTTCCTCACGCCTCTTCGCCCCTTTAAAGCGGTCAGCTTTGCTAGACAGGAACTGCTTGATGTGCCTCTTTGTGCTACAGGTGCTGGGGTGAAACATGACCATCGCGAAAATTTGTGTGCAATATCGTGGCATTGATACTCGGGCAATGGTATTTTATTGATCCAAAACAACGCGCTTTTACATTACAATTAGTCTAGAGTTTATTTTAGCAGATCAAGAACGCTTGAAATGATACTGGTTTCTGGACACTCTGGCAAGCTTTTAGGGCTGAACCATAGGCAAACGCCGGCTTCACCCATCGCGGTAAGGTTCAGCGGGCGTTGCCACTCCAGCACTTTAGGGGCAAAGCTCCTTAAGCTGTGGGTCGGTTGTCACGCGTCGTATCGTGTAACCTACACCACTCACAATACCATGCAACGCCATGCAACGGCGGGAGGCTCGCGCTCGCCCTCGGCGCGTGCCTCCCGGCGCGCGATCTCTCTCACTCTTCCATCTGCTGTCTTGTGAGAGAGGGAGAGACAGAGAGAGAGATCGAAAGGCGCGCGTTGGCTATGGAAACACTCTTTCTTAGATGAACGCTCTATACCAGCTCGCAAAGAAGGAGAACATGCCCTCACCCGCGAGAGACAACGTTGGCGCAGGCAGCGTCTTCTAGAGAGTTTCTTGATTGAGAAATACCGACTGCTTGCGCTGGAGAACCGTTCACCGGCCACCCATTATATATATATATATATATATATATATATATATATATATATATATATATATATATATATATATATATATATATATTTGAGGAAGAGGGTGACAAACGTTCGAAACACAAATTTTTACTTAGTATCAATGCCACGATATTGCACACAAATTTTCGCGATGGTCAAGTTGCACCCCAGCACCTGTAGCACAAAGAGGCACATCGAGTAAAAATTTGTGTTTCGAACGTTTGTCACCCTCTTGCTCAAACACATATTACACCGGATCCATCGGATCCATCGATTTTCATTCGCACGCATATATATATATATATATATATATATATATATATATATATATGCGCGCTGGATCTTGACTTGCAATGAAGTGCCGGTGGGAGATTTCACTTGTGCATAGTTGAACCATGAGGATGCGTAGCGTGCGCGTTAACTAAATTAATCCGGAACTCGGCACGATCTACGATGAACCTCCCGAGCTTCGCCCACTCATCATCATTCACTCCGTGGATATGCTTTGAATTTTTTTTAACCTCCTTGGCAATGCTCATTGTGCGGCGTTCGCGCGTGCGCTCGTTTCTTCTCTTGTGCTCCTGCCCTCAGCCCACTACTATGCACTGGCGAAACCGCAGATGGTGGGCGCACATGTTCAAGCAAAAGAAGATGAAACACAGTGTGCGTCGATTTCTGAGGGGCACAGTGCCTCGCAAAACTATGCGCTTGTGATTTGCTTCGTACCACGAGAGCATGCGTCCTCTCACGGCGCGAATCTATGCACAAGCGCATAGTGTAGTATAGCAAAAGGGTGGGACGGCGTCAAGCCGAGGCCGCGTTGCTGCGTGTGCCACCGTCTGCGGTTCGACGCGAACCACACACGGTGTGTTGCTGTGCTGTGTTGGAGCTCTGTGCTGAGACTACTGATTGAGACCGCTGTTGATACTGCTGGTCGAGACTATCGTTGAAACTGTTGTTGAGAGCGTTGTGCGCGTTTATTGTTGTATGTTGACACTGCTGCTGCTACTATTGTCCAGGTTGATTGTGGTGTGATGAGACTGCTGTTGATATTGCTGGTCGATACTACCGTTGCGACTGTTGTTGAGAGTTTTGAGCACGTTCATTGTTGCGTTCTGAGACCGATGGTCTTGATACTGCTTCTGATACTGCTGTTGAGACCGCTGCTGAGGATGTGTTGCGTGCTTGTTGCTGTGGGTTTCCCCCTCCCCCCTTCCCCCCATCCGACTGCTGGTTCGGAATTTGCTTCAGACTGCTGTGCTTCTTTATTGTGGTGTGCGGACACTACTGGTTGACGCCGCTGTTAAGGCTGCTGTTGAGACTTTTGAGCACGTTTATTGTGGCTTGTTGAGTCTGTTGGTTGACCGTATGGCGACTGCAAGTTGTCATTTTCTGCTAGATGTCTTTGATATCGTGTCATCACCAGTGTCTTCAGGTATTCTCAGAATCAAATAATTACTGTAGTGCCACTTTCATTCCACATTGCAACTACTGCTGCAGAGCTTATACAATTACTGTTGGCATGTGCCGCAGGCAAGACTAGGCGACACCATTATGCGTTTGCGTCGCTCCCTGCTGTTGTATTTACGGTGTGGGTGTTGTAAAATTGTGTACGAGAATAACAAGAAATAAAAGAAAACTATGGAGCGAAATGCGCATGTGTAAAGACAGCGGAAGCAGCGGCTGGCGCGGAGGAACTGATTTACAATGGCAGAGCGACGGTTTTCATTTTAATTGGGGTAGGAAGTAAGTGAAATAACGCCCCTAAGTAAGCTTTTCAACGCGTAAACTATCAATGAATTATGCATCGAAACAGAATTTGCTGTTGGCAATGTTTGTTTTCGTATTTAATGCGTGAGTTTAGCTTTCGAAGTTTGTTGTTCTTCAGTGCCATTTACTGGTAACGACAGCTCTCCTTCCTGTCGTCAATAGAGGTTGCCTAACTGCCTTTGCGAAGGGCTCCAGGAAACTTCATTAGCGTAAGGGCGACAACGTCTCTCTTGGTAGTTTTCGCCCAAGAGAGACGTTGTTGAAATTCACAGTAGTTGAAATTCACAGAGAAGTAGTTGAAATCCACAGACAACTGTGGAGGGAGGTACTACCATGGCTCAGGTAGCTTGTGACAGCCACGCTGTAGTCTTGCTTGAAGGGGATCCAATGGTCCAACATAGCTTTTAATACACCAAGGAATATATACAGAGTTCCTTAATATAAGGCTTAAGTGGCTTAAGTTGGAAACGCAAGAGCAGTGATTGCTTATTGCGAATCGGAAGGCGCCCATCAGAAAAGGATGAAATGCTGGGAGCCTCCGGCGGACTGGTATTACGCCGGCAAGCGCGGCGTCATTAGGATATAAAAGTCACCTTTGCAGTAAGGAAGCGGGGGGAGGGGGGGGGGAGTTCCTTGCAGAAAATAAGTAGTATTGCGCGCAACCATATGGAATACGTTCTCTCTCTCTCTCTCTCTTCAGCTTGTCTACTACAAACGTGCCATTGACTAAATCATCAGAGTGGGCATACTGGCAACTTAGTGAACATTCCGCGTGGGTTCCACAGTACTTTCCTTTTCTTACCCTCGTGTTTACTGTGAGAGGATGACAGTTTTGAGGTCCTCCATTGGGGTTTCCGAAATCGCTAGACATAGTTGAACGTCCCGACGCGGAAAAAACAAAGGATGTTTGTTTGGCTGGAGTTAATACTACGTGTTGCAGAGGACTACGGTGCACGCGCACAAAAGCGCCACAACTTGGGCTTCCCCGGTAATGCGCGTTGTCTTGTGAGTCAGCGTTCGGTTTCGCAATCCCGCTTTGAGTCGTCATCGCTGCTGTCACGACATTAAGGAATAGCTTAGCATTCTGCACCCACTTGTACGAGCGACGTCTTTGCCGCACATGACGCAATCAGCCTACTACTCTTTGCGACACTGTTGTTTTCGTACACTATATTGTGTGCCTAATGCTTCTGTGACATACTTAGCAAAAGAAAAATAACACATAAGGTACAAGTGCGCACTTAGAAAAGCACGTACCTGGTCTGCGTAGACGTCTTCGTTTAACTTACGCCGCGCCAGTCGCCGGTCACAAGTATCAGGGCAGCCATGGGTTGTTTACAGCTCAGTACCGCCTTCATTCGTTATGAATGTCCATAGTCAAGGACGCAGGGATATAAAGACGGAGCAGGCCACCGAGGCTGCCAACACCGCCACGTGGAGAAATGGGGATGGAAGAAACAAATGGCATCTAGGAGCTCGTAGTCCAAAGGCTGCACGGATTTCTCAGGCATGAAAGCTTGAAAGCTGACAAAGAATTCTTTCTGGTCCAGGGATCTAACTGGGGACTGGAAATAATTGTAGTTTTCGGGCTGCAAACAGGCCGATGCAAGTTTTACCTTTCATAACCCTTATTTCGCCTTGCGGAACTTCGCAGAACTGATTTTCCGCATTCATTGTCTACGCACTTCGAGTTGTTGACCAATTCGCTCTGGCGCTCCCAAATGCTCGCGTCCTGGTTAGCTTAATTGGTAGAGCGACCGTACCGCCGAGGCGCTTCTCCCAGGTCCGATACTTGGAGCAGAACGAACTTTCGTCAACATTGAAACTGACAAAGCTTTCTAGATTCCTTAGTAGCTTTGCGCTACAAATAGTTGTGAATTTTCTCCTTCATAAGGCTGTCAATGAGAAGAGGACGAATAAGATGGTGGTCAAGATGCTGAGTGAGTGCTGGACGCTCGAAATCTTGCAGCCTTCGGGAGCATCTACGTCTTGGCGCAATTGGAAACAAATATAAGCATGTGGGTGACATTCCGTGCGACAAAACTAGGACGTCAGCCAGCCGTCAACTTCAAGCCGGGTGGAGAGGGCTTTCGGCTAATGTAACTGTATCGAGCTTATCGAACTAAATGTTAAACGCTAAGATTTTACGTGGCAGTATAACCAAGAACTGATAATGACGCAAGTCGCATACAGTGTGAAACATATAAAGATCAAGTTCGGCCATCCAAAGTCATTCAAACGTGCGCAAGAGCTTAAGTTAACCAGCGTTTTCGCCTTGTACTTCCATTAAGAAGCGGTAACCTGATCGAACCTATAGGAGTTTAGGCTCTACGTAAAGGCACCCTAAACTGCAGCTGAAACTGTCGAATTAGTGCCGCAACTAGCCGAGATGGGTTCACCGAACCAAACAAGCAATGTTTATCACACCTGCTTTTAAGAGGATCGCAGACAAGAGGTCTTGGGAAATGTCCAGATCTCCTGAACTAATTTTACTCGAATATTAATTTCTTCTTGAGTAAAATTCAAGAAAGGTGTCGGAGTAAAAGGTACGCTACGACTGACGGAGGAGCACAACGAATTACGACTGACGGAGGACCACAACGAATAGGTCTATTCGAAATATATAGGTCTGCATAATTTGTCAAAAATGGCAGTTTGCTGGCACTGTATTCGACTGCGCCTAAGTTTCACGTGCCTCTGCATAGTCCCAGCCTTGTTGCCCCGTTTCAAATTAAATAATACCACTATAACATAATAGGTCGAGGGTGTATGTTCCTCGGGCCGACTCACCGACCGTACGAAAGCATGCGTTCTCACTTCTGCTTTTTCTTTTTACTTATGTGGTAACAGGAAATCCTCTACAGAAGACATTGTTCTTCAGCGATACGAAATAGTCTGTGCCGACGGTTGCATGCAAGTTATTAATCTCTTTATGACTCAGTTTTGGATCGCTGCCGAACTTTTGTTCTCGCGGTGTTCGAGCATAATAGCTGTAGCTAGCTCGTATCGCAGAAAGTCCGGTGTCGCTGTGGACGACGGTTTCCCTGGCGGGAAAAGATCAACAGCGTCACTTGTATGGAGGAGGCGTTGGCCTGGTTAGGCTACTTGCGAAAACATCGTCCAGATGTCGCTCGCCTCCTCGGCAGTGCCGGGTAGGGAAATATGCAACATATTATAGAGGATGCGCTCGTTTGAATGTCCGTTCTGTGGGAGCTTTAACGCGATAGCGTAACGAAGTGAACGCGGTTCGATAACGCTATCGCATTTCACTCTTAAAGGCGAAGGTTAAGCATCCTCATTTTTTTTATTTTAGAACTTTCCTATTATTCGGAAGTCAGCTCAGTCACGTCCTTTTATAAAAAATAATGAACTATTCTAGTCGATTACGTCTTCTACAATCATACGTTACCTCCCGTGTCTTTTCTGGTTTGTTTTCGTTTGTTCGGTAGCAATAAATGCGAAATGCTACTTGCTGCGTGCAGGCGGGTTATGCCTTACTGAAGCTACTGTACCGACAATAAATATTTCAACCTAAGTAAATCTTACTGTATTTATTTCATTCGTTACCCGCTATCGTTTCGTAGCGTCACAGTGGTCACAGCTGCTGGCGGCGTCTCCTGCTTACTATGGTTTCTAGCCTGCGCGGTCTAGAATTGTTTTTCCCGTACAATGTGATCGTTATTTGACACGATAGCGAAAACATCATTACTTTAGCTTGCTGGTGCGTGTGTTTGTGTGTGTGAAAGAAAGAGATATATCAAGTACAGATGCCTCGACCTGCACCACTAATGTGTGGCACATGGAAATGGTAAGCCTACTTTCAAAAATGAAAAGTGGCGCAATGCGAATACAGATTTTGATAAAGAGAGATAGATAAAAGAATGGACAACAAGGAAAGGCAGAAGGAAATGTAAAATAGTGTTAGGGGGATAGGTTTGATAGAGGGAGAACTGAAAGGGGAGGCAGCATTTCTACCCCCTTTGCGGCAACAGCCAAGGAAACCGGTTGGTTGAGGGCTTTTGCTAATAAGAACGTAGAGATTTTAGCAAAGTACAAATAATGTCGACACTCCTCTGGACTAACAATTTGTTCTTCTTTGCTTGGTTACCTCGTTTTAGGTGCTGCTGTCGTGAGATCAGCTTGCGCTGCTTCGTTCCTCAAACTCCTGGCGGCTAACAGCTGTGCACGTGAGGGTATCGGTGTAAACGCTGGTCTTGCTTGCCACTGGGGAGGGGCCATGACTTTGGCGAGACACGTCGAATGCTGTCGCAAGCTTAATAACACTTTCCCCCCGTCTGGCCAGTCGCGCCGTCCGCGTAATTGCAGTCATCATGCACCACGAAGTGCGGGCTTCATGCACCGCGTAGTACATGTGCCTGGTCAGGCAGAATTGCTGTCGTATACGACGCTACTATAGCCTGTAGTTATGTTGGGGCTCGGCTATAGTGCGATAATCGCGGCATTCGGTCATAAAAAGACCATAAGTTGGTTAGAGGCAGTAAAAGAAGGGAGTCTTGGAAGTTAGCGTTCGCGCAACGCACATTGTTTATTGGTCGATCGGAAGGGACAGAACTGGGATATGTCAAGACGTGGTAGAGAAACGCAATAGTTTGAACACGTGCAAGTTACCTCAGTCGTTCTATGACGCACAAGACTACTACAGTGTGATGCAAGTAACTGAAATAATCGTACGTAGTTGCGATAACCACAAGACCAGCAAAACAAAGCAAGCACTAGCGTGCGCATGTGAGCGTATACTCATAGCTCATCACTTTGTATGACGAATGAATACCGAATTTTCCGTTGAACATGTTCGCAAGAATGAGTTCGACAATTGCTTCCACTTCTTCCACTGTGTTGGTGGTATTTTTTGTTTGCTTTTCTTTTCTTCTTTTCAGCACACACACCGTTACAGTAACGAGAGGTTTTCCGCGAAATTTCCGGAGCTTGTGCACCGAGGGGCAAAGGAGCATTTTGTCTGAGCTCGTAGCACTCACTCACTACGTGTGTCGTAGGTCAGGTGAGATAAACCACGATTTATCAAGACGGTGTACTTCCCTTGCTAGTAATCACAACCCCACAATGGGCGTCGATCACTGCATCTCACGAAAAAAAAAAAAGAAAACTAAGCCCAGCTCCACGCCCATGAAAACTCAGTAAAAGAGCGAAGCTTGGACAAGGGTGTCCATTTGACTATCACTATCACGTGGCACTGTCGCTATCACTATCGTGCAACCGTGGGCTGAGGGCAAAGGTGTGGGTAATGAGTCGAATGCAAGCGCGGGTGCGCCTTCCCTTCTGCGCAACTACAGTTCTTTCTTTCTTTCTTTCTTTCTTTCTTTCTTTCTTTCTTTCTTTCTTTCTTTCTTTCTTTCTTTCTTTCTTTCTTTCTTTCTTTCTTTCTTTCTTTCCATATCGCCAGAGAAAGGCGGTTCTGAGGAAAGGAAAAATGGCACTAGTTCCCGCAGCCCTTGCAGGAGCACGTCTCAGCGCCATCGGTAGTGCGGTTGACAGCTGAAGATAGTAAAGAAGTGTGGGAAGGAGAAAATATGTCGCCATAATCATTATGATGTAGCAGTGAGCAGAGGGCAAGGCTATGGGCATTGGGTAAGGGACAAGCGCGGTTTGCTTTTTCTTCTATGTAACCAGAGTCTTTCTTTCTTTTTCTTTCTTTCTTTCTTTCTTTCTTTCTTTCTTTCTTTCTTTCTTTCTTTCTTTCTTTCCAGATCGCCAGAGAGAGGCGGTTCTGAGGAAACGAAAAATGGCACTACTTTCTGCAGCCCCTGCAGGAGCACGTCTCAGCGCCATCGGTATAGTGCGGTTGACAGATGAAGATAGTAAAGCGGTGGTGGGAAGGAGAAGATATGTCGCCATAGTCATTATGATGTAGCAGTGAGCTGAGGGCAAGGGTATGGGTATTGGGTAGGGGCCAAGTGCGGTCCGTTTTTTTTTTTCTATGCAACCAGAAATCTTCTTTCTTCCTTTCTTGCTTTCTTTCTATATCGCAATTATCATTATGATGTAGCAATGGGTCGATAGCTAGGGTATGAGTAGTGAGTCAACGGTCCTCTTTCCCTTTGTGCGTGACAGCGGATATCAGGGACGATGGACATGGTGGGCCACTCAGTACCTCCACTGTTAAGAAAAGTGCGCCAAAGAACTCCAAGGAACGTTGAACCAATCCCGGAAATAAGTATGGTAGACCGTTGTTATTAGATGTTGTAAAGTCTCTGACGACTCGTGGGAACACCCTCCGTGTATAACGCCGTCAAGATCTACTTAATGCAGCTTCCTTGACGGTATTTAGACGCTTCACTGCGGCCTTAAAGTAACGCTTTAATAAAACGCTTAGGTCGTTTAGGCTGGTAAAATTATTCTTCGGGAACCCTGCTGTTCTTAATTTCGCTGTATGATTGACGATAATAAAACAGAAAATACAGGTGAATCTTTCATAAAGGTGTTTCAATACAGGTGAATGTTAACCTTGCGCTGAAATTCGGGACGATTGATGTGACAAGCCCAAGTATTTTGTTTTTGTAATCGGCCGAATTCTTTCAAAAGATTTTTTGAAACACAGCATGTTGACTCGCTAGGTCCCTGTGAACACAAACGCTTGTCTTTTTACGACCTAACGCGTATTACGACGAGGTACGACGTAACGCATATTAGTTCGGGAACCTAGCTGTCATTTTTTTTTCGCCCGTTTTCGGGATTGCCAAGCAGCCCACCGTGGTAGCTTAGCGGCTAAGTGTTGGCTTGCAAAGCTCGAGGTCCATGGATGGAACCCCGGCCACGGTATCACATACCGAATAGGAAGTGTTGTAGATGTTGCCAAAGAAAAGTGACTGAATACTTTGCTCGTCACACACACACACACACACACACACACACACACACACACACACACACACACACACACACACACACACACGCGCGCGCGCGCGCACACGCACACACGCACACACGCACACGCTCAAGCAACACACGCACACACGCACACGCACAAGCAACACACGCACGCAGGCACGCACGCACAAGCAACACACGCACACAAGTCTTACCGTTACTGAAAAAGAAAAGCGCCCGTTGCTCCTCACGTTGTACCATGGCCAGTAATTTCTTTCAATGCGTGTTCGCTGCAGGCAACCAAAATTTCGTAAGCACTGATTTAGCGCGACTACTTTGCGCATGTGTTCCGGACCTTGTCAGTACTATAGTGGCTTAAATTTACCTGTAGAGTTACATGCGATTTTTGTCAATGTGGTAATAAACACAAAGCGAGATTTCGCACAGTGCGAGACAGGGCGCCCTGATAGTCACGTCTTTCTTGGCACAGGTAGCACATGCACCCTTTCATGCCTTCATACAAAGCTTTCATGCTCGGCAATCACTTTTTAAATTGATAGACTGCGGCCGAAATGAGGAAAAGTGGCTCTAAGAGACGTCAGAATCCATCATCGTCGATGGCACTCACATCGCAAAGCAAAGGCGGATAAGTCACAGCGATGCCGTGCACACCGCCTACTAATTTTCAGCCCTTGAACAGGCAGCATTACTGAAGGTGACGCAATAAGCATCCACGCCACCGCATTAGCCGGTAACCTGTCACCGACGAACGCACGTGTGCCAACAAGAAGGTCGAACTCGCTGGTGGCACCACGATCAGCGCCGTGCGGCTGTTGGCACCTCGTCAGCTCGCTGGTTCGGATGAACTGGCTCGGCGGTGAGCGCTATAACCTCATCAACGCTTTCTCTTTTTCCCGTTTAAGCGGACGTCAGGGAGGGTCTTCCTAGCGTGCGTGTCCACTATATGACGTGTACATATGGGCGTGGCGTGCGCATTTACGTCTGCCCCGCGACCAGGTGCCAAGTTTTCAAGCGTCCGGTGTGATCGGTCATGCGTTATACTGCCGCTTTGTCGGCCGCAAGGCCCTAAGCGATCCGTCTCTGTGCTTTGGTTTCTGTGGGCTGTTGGCGTAACATCGCGTAATTATGGGTTTGAATTTGACAGATGCTGAGATGACAGTTTCAACTTATCGATTTAAAAAAAAAGTAAAAACCTCCAAGCGCGATCTTGGGCAGATATTGACTCGCTCAAGTGAAATGCTTCAGTTGATCGGACGAGAGAGATGATGCAAGCAGTACGCGGACAATAATTGTCGTGTAGTGGGTCGGAAATGGTGAGAACGGCCAACCTGAAAATCGCTGAGCATTTAATAGCTTTAGCTGCCATGTTCGCTTAATGAGTGCACTAGGAAACGTGGGAAGGAATGTAAATACGCGATACGTCCGCTCATTTAGATTAATGTGAAAAGGATTCAACGGGGGACTCCCCTACTCTATGACGTCACGCTAAGAAATCGTGGTCCTTACATGTGAATTTTGAGTTCAGCGGTGTTACAGTCCCAAAACCACGATAAGATTGTGAGAGACGCCGTAGCAGAGGGCTCCGGAAATTTCGACCACCTGTAGTTATTTAACGTGCACTGACATCGCACAGTACACGGGCCTCAACATTTCATCGCCGTCGAAATGTAGCCGCCGCGGCGGGAGTTCGATTCCGCGACTTTCGGATCTGCAGCCGAGTGCCATAACCGCGAGAGCGCCGTGGCGAGTCATACGAATCTTGATATCTTACCTTTACTTAAATATGAATGACAACAACACGGATAAACATTTTTAAATCCGCGCCACGGTGGTCTAGTGGCTGCGGTATTCGGCTGCTCGAGGGTCGTGGGATCGAATCCCGGCCGCGGCGACTTCACTTCAATGGAGGCGAAATGTTGAGGCCCGTGTGCTGTGCGATGTCAGCGCACGTTAAAGAACCCCAAGTGGTGGAAATTTCCGGAGACCTCCACTACGGCGTCTCTCATAATCAGAGATGATTTTGGGACGTTAAACCCCACAAATCAATCAATAAATATATATATTTTTTAAAATTGAAGCAGGTGCACTAACTTAACATCGCGAAGACTGTAGGGTCACTATTATGTAGCACTATAGTTATCATTGTCATATGGCAGTTGGCTGAGGGCGTGGGACCGCCTTTCTCTTCTGCACAACCTGAGGATTTTCTTTCTGGTAGTGGGTCGAGGGAGAGTGCAAGTGCCTTCTGCGCAGCCCGAGACTTGTGTGTCTCTATCTCTGCCTCTATCTGTGTGTCTCTGTCGCTCTCCCTCGTTCTCATTTTCTTTTCCCCTCGTCCATAGCAAGTTTTGTTACAGTTGTCGGTACAACGCAATCATGTGGTTACCATCAATGCATGTTCTGCAAGCGCGGGTGTACAGCCTACTGCTTATGACGCTCGGCTGCGGAACCGGGTTCGAGTGCCGTCTCTGAGCAATCCAGAGCTTTTCATCCTTGTTTTAGCTTACTTGTTCCTTCAATGATTTCTTTATATCTTTCTACATTGTCCTTCGTATTGCCCTTCGTATATATTGTCCTTCGCTGTCATTCAGCAGTGTGAGTGGTGGGTCAAGAGCAAGACATTTTACCTACGTGGCAGCTGTTAAATGTGCATGCTCCTGCGCTGTTAAATGTGCATGCTCGGCACGGCTCGAGCTCGCCGCAAACAACTCAACTGTTAAAATGCGTCTGCCGTTTAATTACAACGCCAACGCCACTGTAGAAATGATGTTCAGGAGACGAAAACAAAGTGAAGAATAAACAAGTGTAAACATAAGTAATGTGCCCTGCTCAGGTTGGCCAGCGTGTTGAGCACTGGGGCCTCTCTCTATCACAACGTGCACCTTGTCACCCTTGACGAGGTAGTATTGGAACGCCAGCTTATTTTGTCACGTGGTGTTGCCGACGCTCCCAGCTGCCTTCATAAGAAACATTGACACCACGGCACATCCTCAGCTGACAGGAAACACGCCAAGAATGATAAGACGCATTAAACGATACTAGGTTCTTCTATTAAACCGGCCTGTCCGAGAAAAGGATATTCCCCAGCATTCAGGATAATTTATTGCCGAAATATCCGCGTGTTTGATTATTGCGGCGTAGACCATCTCACATGGCAGCAATTATAGATGACAGCAAACGCCTCTTCGTAGAGCCGTCAGCAAGCGGCGAGCGAGCGCGCTGTAGACCGCGCAGGTTCTGCACCATAGCATCACACGAAGCCTTGATTCACTGCCCGCACGATGGGTTACTCACGGGGCATAGTGGCGCCCCTATGGCCGGAAGCAGCCGCGCTCGTAGCGGTACACTGCCGAGTAAACATCGTGGCCGGTCACCATATAGACTGGAAGGGAGAGAACGATTAGAAATGAATGGAGAGAGCAAATTCGTGACGCCGGTTCCCCCTCAGCTCCTTCGGACATTCCAGCCCAGGGCAATCTGTTCCGCGTACACCTTGCACCGTTCGTTAATTTGACACGCAACGCTGGCTTTCTTTCTCTCTTTCCATTACGTCTCTCCACTTCGGCCTAAAATAGCTCCACGACACGGGGTGTGGTCTACTGCGTAGGGAGCTTATGGAAATCAGTGCGCTATTCACTGATGTGTTTGATTTCTTGCTTGTTTACTGCGGTTTATTTCTCCTTTTCTTTTTTTCAAGTAAATCATCGCCGCCTGATTTTCCCCTGTCCCGACATCCGTTTCTCACCCGGGGAATCCTTATATGTCTCTCTGTGCGATATCCGTTTTCCCGCCGTCCTCATAGAACAACGACGAAAAGAAAATATACACAGGGCATCGTTATTTTTATTCGCCGCCCCGAGTTTCTTCGGCTGGATCGTTATTTTTACGTGAACGTTATCTTCTCGCTTCCATTTCGATTCCTTATCGCACTCCCCCGTCGCTTTCGCTATCTTTCGTTAACCTCGCTACAACGTCGCCGGCGTGACGCCGGGCCGGCAGCCAGCGTACATCGCGTCAAGGTCACGCGTGCCTCGCGCGCGCGTATGTATAGCGACGCCAACGAAGCGTGACTTCTTACACAAACCGCACGTTCGTCACAGCGAGCGCCTCCAGTAGCCGTCGGCGGGGTTCTTTTTTCTTTCCTCCTCGAAATATCGACCCCCCACGCTCTCTCAGTCTCTTTTACGCTATCGGACTTTTCTGCCGATGGAAACGTCTGCTTCCTAAAGAAGAAAGAGAGAAGGAGGGGTCGAGCCCACTGCGATGACGCAAATAGACGGGTAATCCAGTGCGTAACGGCCGCAGGTGGAGCGAAGAAACCGTGAAAGTGGAAAGGGTGAGTGGTCGGGCAAGGAGGAACAAGGGCGAGGAGTGTTTGACAAAGGGGCGCGTTATCGAATCGGAAAACACACAAAACACGAAGCGTGCGGCGGAGAGGAGGAAAGGACGCGGGTTTCTCTCCCTCGGCTGCTCAGTAAAAGTTTGCCGGACGAAGGGCATCTCCTTAAAACGCGCGCACACTTCCGAAGAGGACCCAGTGTGCTCTTGCTTTTTTTGACTGGCCAAGGAAGGGCGACCGGTGAGGAGTTGGCGGCGCTCGGGACCAAGACATCGAAACTCGGCTTCGGAAGTATTGCGGCGAAGTGGCAAGGCCGATAAAGAAAGCGAGGCGTCTACGGTTGGGCGAATTGGAACGTCTGAAGAGCAGCAAGGTTCTTGCGGAAGGGTCTTCGATTTCCTTTTTTGGTCCGAAACTATAGGAAAGGACGCACGTTCAACTCGGCCGCAGTCCGCAATTTACTCAGAGACTTTGTGCGCACCTTAAAGGGCTTTAGATCACGGCTAGTTCAAATTCCTGCATCTGCACAAGAGAAGACTAAGAAAACAGAGACAGTGGCATTTAGCACTACCCTAGTGTTCGAGCAGTGAGAAACGAAAAAAAGTCTGTCGAGATGGCCTTCCCACCGAGGCTTTTTCGTCATGGACTCTCGGTCGTCGTGATGTCGGCGTTGATTTTGTGCGGACACGTTGCGTGGTCCGCGAACGTCGATTTTTCCCCCAGGATCGGAGACATCGCCGGCGGAAGTGTCGACTCAGCGCCGGAAGCCTGGAAGCCGGCATCGACGACGCCCAGCACAACGACGATGTCGACCACGACGACCACGCGCGCGCCCAACATGATGGATAGAGCTCGAAAACTGATATCCGAGGCTATGCGATCGGCCGAAGGCTCGCCACTGTTGCGTCGACTCATGAGGACAGAGGTGTCGCCCGAGTGCACGATAGGAATGCTGCGGTTCATGCGCGACATCAGAAACCTCGAGCCCTGGGCCGTAAGACGTGAGTACTCGCTGTGTTCTGTATGCAGTTCTCGTAGTGGCGTGTATGTTTCACGATCGATAGCACTCACGTTCGTTCGGCCGTGCGTAGTGGTGAACAGAACGACAGGGTTCTCCGCGCCATCTCCTGGGGCGCGTTTCAAAGAATTTTTAACTCCTAGACTGGCGTTTCCTGAATAGGCACTCGGTGCTTACGCATAGTTTCGAATTATAGATATGCGCTGCATTGATAGCGGAGCTAATCGCGTTACAGTCAAGTTTGTTTGCAGTATCGATACTCAGTGGGTCAGTAGACATAAAAATCGCACAGAGTCAATCCTAGGGGCCGCATTTTGATGAAGGCGGTATGCAAGACCACGTGTGTACTTAATTTCAGATACAAATTAACGAATCCCAGATGGTGATAATCGATAATTGATGCAAAATCCGACAGTACAGGGTGTAATAATCGCATTTTAGTTTCTGCGCGTGAAATACCAGAATTTGATTTTTAGTTTAATACGAGAGCGAAACAGCTGAGGCAGTGGTTAAGCGTGTGCATAGCATAGGACTTTACATAGTCTTACGTAACAGCATAAAGGCCACGTTAGGCACCGGTGACAGAAATGTCTTACAAAAGACTTCAGTTGATCTTGTTTACGTGCTCTTTTGCGCTACCCAAGTCGCATTTCACGGAAAACATATTTAGGAAAGCGTACTATGGACGCTGCCACCTGCATCAAAACGCGGTCTTTTGAAGACGGGATGGGTGCATTGTGTCCACCTTACTGCGCAGAAACGAATTTTCATGGATGAATGGCTCTGGCAACAAAGATGTCGCCTTTTTCATCTTCTTCGCGCCGTAACGTTTAACAATGAGGCCAGGAAGCCTCCATGTGGTGTTCGCGCTGCAGAGCTTCGAATGTAAGTCTACATATGTTTTGCATATTGTATGTAGCTCGAACGTTACAAAGCTACACTCAGCGAAAGACTTCTCGCAGCGAAGACTTCGATATGTAGATGAATCGTTGCATTTCGTGTGTGCGTGACAAAAGTGAGCTGTGGGGGGAGTCGGATTTTAAGGTTGTCCGCACAGATATTCGAATTATTCCTCATGTACGTGGGCAGCCGCATTTGTTCTATATCAATCACGTGGTCAAAGGAGGAGGCGTGTGTGTGTGTGTGTGTGTGTGTGTGTGTGTGTGTGTGTGTGTGTGTGTGTGTGTGTGTGTGTGTGTGTGTGTGTGTGTGTGTGTGTGTGTGTGTGTGTGTGTGTTGTCCGCCTGTGTAGGAAGGCGCTTATGGTGCAAATGGAGCGTACAGAACTGAATTGAATGTTTGTTCGATTTGTTCTTTCGAGTGCCCTTGTGACAAAATTTCGCTTTTTTATATTGAAGGCAGGACACAATTATACGTCTAAAAGCACTCGTTGTAATGGATGCTTTCGCCCGAAATTCTGTGCAAGGTTGCCCGTTTCTTGCGATTTGTGTGCGCTGATATTGTGAGAACTGAGCTTTAGATATCAGACACAAAGGCAAGCCTGTTCTGGCTCCTTAAGATATCGCAAGGTATTTTTGTATGCTTTGAAACTGCTTTTTCTTCACTCGCCCGACCTCGGTCGTGATAGCCCTCAGCAGGTGTCACGGCTTCGGCATTCGCCAAATGCCGCGCACCAAATGCGGATCTCGCCTCGCATCTGTACTATATAGGCGGCTGACCTTCTTTTAGAAACGGTGCTGCTTAAATTTTCTCACCTGGGTGTTTTTCTGCGTCCTTGAAGCGTCTTCTTGCCAGTAAGTTGTCGACGCTTGTGTATAGGGGTCAAAGTGCGAAGCACTTGCGTGCTTGCGCCAGGTCTCACTGCTCAGTGAAGGTGCGCCTCTTGAGCGCTATACTCGACGATATCACCGTCAAGGGCGACGACAAATGCTCCACACGTTTCTCCCCTCAGCAACATCTCCCTCGTTGGCGAGAAAGATGGTGAGTTGTCAGATGTTCACGGGCTCTAAAGTACTTATGCCTCATCCGTTGAATGCCGCCTCTGTAGCTGTATGCTGTTTGCTACAAACATGCCCGAGAAGTGATCCATCCATCTCTTCCTTGACAGCTTTCACCAAAAAAAGTTTACAAGAAGGACTGGCTTTCCCAGCGTGTCAACATACGCGTGAGGTTGTTTTTCTCGGCTATTTTCTTTTTCTCGGCTATTTCTCGGCTATTTTCTCCGCGTGGTCTCGCAGTTACCGCAGAGCACGTGCTGTCAGTGTCAGTGAGTTATGTATCGCGCTAGCGTAGTTGCGAAGAAGAGGGAATGAATGAGAGCGGCGCTTTCAGCACTTATGTAAGGTCAAAGCCACTGGCCTTTTCAAGTGGGGGCAAAGGTACGTCCACCGGTGACGCGATAAATAATTTGCCGGAAGGTATAAGCATCCCGCACGGACAAGAAAATGCTCTTCCCGTGCCACTGTTACGAAATGAGGGATAGGGGGAATCATGTTGCCCTGTTAGATGCATTCAAACGAATGATGATGATGATCACGACAAAGGTGATAATTTTGATGATAAGTAGAAGGAAGAGGAAGACTAAAAGTAAGAAAACGATGATGATGACGTTTGTAGTGGTGGTGGTGGTGACGATACTAATGATGATGATTTTGAGCATATTCTCAAACAAAGCGGTGACACATCCTTTCAGTTATATTACACATTGTGCCGCATCGTCCTGTGTAGGAAGTTCGCGTTTTTTGGCGTTGTCCCACGGCAATGAAAAAGAAAAGAACTGAACATTTAATGCGGTATACTAGTGACAACTGCTCTATTTACGTAAAAAAAAAGCCTATAATATTATTATTGTCAGAAGAAGGAATGTCGTGGTTTTGAGTAATATAGAACATAGTTTTCTGGAAATAATGGATGATTGTTCGATACAAACCTACGCAGGAGTAATTTCTAGGGTATTACTTCCGAAAAACCAGAATATGATTATAAGAGAAGTTCCGGAATTTTGGGCCATGTGGGATTAGAAATATACGTAGACTAAGTCGTACGCGCAGACACAAAAGGCGCCGAACAAGTTTTGCCACACGATGCTGTACCTTTCTTTGTACCGCCAATACTGTAATGGTGTCTGCAGCGCAGTTTCATTTCTTTTTAATTTGTTTCATCGATCGTACTTACAACGTAATGTTGCCATCAGGCATTATCCATCCGCATTTATCACCGCATGCGTACTCTCGCATTTCGATGAACTGTTCCATATTCTTCCCATGCTGTTTCTATGGGGTCTGCAGAGTCATCTTCCTCGAAATATATTATACACTATAGCTGCCAAATACATTATACACTATTCTATTCTGGCCTCGAACAACAAGATACTCATGTTGAAACCACTATGTGATTTTTTTTCTTTTTGTAAGTGACATAGCAATCTACGTCAAGGCTGTCGGTCAAGGTTGAGCAAGTGCCGCTTTTTTGTTTTCTTTCTTTTTCATTTTTCTTTTTCTGGCGTAGTCACCTCTCAGGATGCCTATTTTTCCATTGTGGTTATAAACGCTCAGGTAAGGAAGCCCTGAACGTGCATTTCGCACGCGCATTCTGAAAGGCTTGCACCTATGCGTGGGAGCTTGCTGACTACAAGAAGTTGTGCAAGTGCGTCCTATTCGAGGTCCTCGAGATGCGTCGCACACGCCGTCTCAATGTATACCGTGTACGTACAATGTACAATGTATACCGTGTAAGTTAACGTACGGGACGCAAAATACCCTCGAGGTAGTTCGGCAGATATCAATACTTCCAAGCGTTCCAGTTCTCCTGCTCAAGGAGATCGCGATGTTGGTAAATCAGCCGTTTCTTTGAGCATCCCCGCAATGGATCCTCCGTTAGCTTTCTTGCTTTCTCTGCGCGCTTCCAGTTAAGCCTTTCTTCGGATGGCAACTTCGCCGAGTACGCACATCCATATCACACATGCTGCGCAGGCGTGTTGTCACTTGTTTTCTTGTCTAGTTCAATTGTGGAAACGCCGCCTACGTAAGACGGGCTGTCCGGAAGTGGGCGACCTTGTTACCGCGAGGAAACTATACGCTTGAGTTCAGGCCACAGTGACGCAACGCCCGAAGTGAAATTCCCAGACACGCGCTCAAATTTTGGCTACGCTTCAAGAACTAAATGAGCCGCGATGCTTGTACCGCCATTGTCAGGACAATGAGCGACCGTGTTCAGGGTATTGGCATTATGACGTACTCGGCTGCTGCTTCAGTAAGCTTCGGCGTGGGGCTCACGGTCCTTATATATACTTCAAATGGTTCGGTGCACACTTGTAGGCAATGCCGTGCACTATGCAGATGTCGTGTGCTCGGGTTGTAGTATATAGGCGCTGAATCTGCAAATGACGCTGAGCATGTAGCGCGCGTACTGTTCGTGCTCGGTCCAGCCACCAGGAGCCGCATTATCATGGGACAGTATGGTGTGGTCTACATTAAAGTAAATGGAACGCGCTGGTAATGTTCTATTAGCCGTTTGATCTCAAACATTACGCATAAATGTGACGTGTATTTAACCTCAAACATTACGTTAGCTGTTTGCGCACAGACGTCTGCGTAATGAGCCGTAGCGGTTGCTTCCCTACAACTGAGTTAACGAAATATACTGGTATAGTGTCCTCACTACAGCTTGGCGTTGAAAAATGGACCCAACTCTTTGCCGCCGCTTGCATTGACATGCTTGCAAGATTCTCGTCACTCTGTTCGCGGTTCGGTGAGTGCCCTTTTTTTTTTTAATAAATGTAATTTAAGGAGAGGTTAGTGCCCATGTGCGGCGCCGGCTACTCCTCTTCTCTTACAGGGTGGCTTACATCACAAAGTTACGTACACTTCATCAAAGTTCATCAATACAAGTACTCGGGCACGGACACATGTATCACATCACATCACACATATAGAGTCACTTTTCCAGTACACATATCACATCACATCACATCACACATGTAGGGTCACTCTTCCAGTACAACTGTCCATTAAAGAAGACATTCATAAGTTTCCAGTGTCCACACATCAGTACCGTCCACACTGTCAAGTTCAACATGATCACATAGCGCATGTAGACTGTCTCTTAATTGCTAGTGACAAATATAGGAACATGTAGAAGAGACAGGAAATATGTACCCCTAGTGCTTCATAATAATTGCGATGCAGGCCCCAACATGATGCAGGTTAATATTTTTCCGGTATCCTTGAGTCCTCTAAGAAGTTCACGAGTGCTCGTGCCGCGACGTACTGTAATTTCTGTGTAGGCCAAGGGCCCAGAATTTTCGCTAATGACAGTGGGCGTCTGTCCAGATTATTTAATGTCCTTAGAAGTTTTTTGCGTGGGGCATGATAATTTTTACAATGAAGAAGAAGATGTTCTATGTCTTCTTCAGCCTCTTCACATGAGCAGGTGGGGCTGTCATTTCTCCTTATCCTATAAAGGAAGCTCCTAGTATAGGCAGTACCTAGTCGTAACCTATGAATTACTGTTTCCACAGATCGGTTAATCCCAAACGGAATATGAAACGTCATTCCAGGATCTATATTGAACAATCGCGAGTTTTGTGCGCCATCTAAAAACCAAGTTTCCTCGGACAAGCGTTTGCATAGTCCGTTCAGATTACATCGTGCATCACTCGCTTATGCACGAAGCACCGTGACGCTGTGCAATCAAAAACATCATTTCGCTGTAAAACCGAAGGACAGTACACCAATGTTTGCTTCGAATACCGTTACAGTCTCAACGATATCATTGCTTCTTAAAATCAGGAATGACGGGTAAGGGTATTGTAGTTATTTCTTCTTGTGATCTTCAATTTACGAAGATGGCGTATGGCTGCAGAGACTGCTGACTCTTTGCAGCACTTAAGCGCGGTGTGAGACGAGCCTAGTGGACCTTCCACCACGACACGCGGGGCGCACAAACAGCTAAGATCACAGACGTGACTCACATACATCATAGCACCACAATTTGCGGCTATATATGTTCGCTCTGCGTGTAGGGTTCACGACAACATGTTTTCATTTTCTGTGACACAAGAGGGCGGCCACACGCGTCCCGCACAAAATGGAATACGATGCCAAAAATAACATAGGCACGTGCATTAATGGGAAATCGCTTAAAGAAAAAAAAAAAGGAAGAGAACAAGATGACCAATTATAATGGTCATACACACGTCCCTCTTCTTAAGATCGCATTAAGAAGAAGCAAAGCAACAAAGGAAGCAGAGGCAACTTCGACGGCCTCCACGATGACCTTCCGTTCGGGGCGGGCTTCCCTGAACATACGCGATTTTTGTTTCTTTTCTGGAATATTGCGTATTTATGACCGTTCGTCGTTTCCATGGCGACGTGGTGCCGATAACTTTCTGCAGCATCGCTTGCCTATAGTCACGTTCGTAGCCTAAGAATCCCCACAGCAACTGGCGTAGTAAAAGAAAAACGAGAAAAAAAATATAAGACGGGTCCGAAACAAACACGATTTGTGTGGACGACCTACCGGATGTACCATCCGACGATCTCCGCGAGTGCGCGCCGAATGACTTCGCGGTAGACGGACTAGTAAGGAGCTTTTCCATCGCAGCGGTAAACACCACCATTCGCATTTCCTCGAGATGTCTCGTTTATTCACGCAGGGCGGTTTCTCATTGCATGTGCGCCGCGGTATCTCACAATGCAAGAGGAAAGGCAGCGCCGCTGCTCCACCTTACGACACAGCGGCTACGCCGCGGTCGTTTCCGCGTCCAAATCATAGCCGATTACACGAAGGTCGCCACCGGTCTCAATCCGGGGAATTTATCTCTCGTGGTTCGTACCCTTGTCCAGCCGCCTCGTTCGCTCTCGATCCAATACTGCCGTAAGGCGGAAGCACTTTCATTTGAATACCAGCCCGCAAGTACTGCTCGCGCTATAGGTGGAGCGCTTGTTTGGCGTAATAGAGGCAACGTGTTTCCAAGGCCCTCTTGCGAAGGCGCCATCTGACCACGTACTTTTACCGAACTGCAGTTCTCTCCTCACCGCGTTACTTGTCATAGATATTAGAACGCGAACGGCTGTCGAAAGGTGCCAGAATATAAGAAACTGGGGCTGTAGAAAGCAAAATGACAGGAAGTACTCGTGCAATGCCAGATCGAGCCGTTTAGCGCAGTATTTTTTTTTTCAGCCCGCCGTGTTGTGTAGACAACCATAACACCGATAGGAGAATAAGCAGACCGCGAGAAACCGAATGTTGTAACAGTGCAACCGGGGTTACGAAATCGATGCTATCGGGCGTTGATAAGAAGGTAGATAAAATACAGGTCGTTCTTTACATATACTGCCATATACAGTGCCGTACGCCGCCTCGGGCTCACCACGAATAGCATTGCGTAATCTAGAGATCTCAAGGTCGGTGTGCGTATCCCGCCGTTATTTTCGAGCAAAGTCGCTAAGCTTTCGACCTAGCGAACGGTTAATTTCGGCTTGCTCTCTGCAAGTTGAGATTTCGTATCACCATATGAAAAGCAATTAGTTTTGCTGCTGCGTGCATGGAGCTCAGAATGCAGTATGTGATCAACGGATGAGCTGAGCAAACGAGCTTGACCTTCTACGTACTGTCGCACGATTCTGTGTCAGCGCTGCATGGCGAACGACTTGAGGCGAAGGCCCACCATATACCGTCGGATCTGTGATCGCGAACAAAGTGGTCGAAGGTGCCAAGTTGCGTAGCAACCTCAAAGTCGCACGATACAGTGATGTTTCGCCGAGGCCAGCAGGAAGATAACGAAAGGCTTACCGATGTAGGTGGCTGATTGCGCCCGTAAGTGCATGCCTTCTCAGTGAAAGCGAGCTTTTCTACGCCCTTGCAACTTGAGATGGATATGTCGCCAGAAAGCGCTCGTGCATTGCGAATCTGAAACACGGCACGAACAAGCATAATTTTTTTAGAAATCCGAGTTTTTCGGGTGTTCTAATTATGGGATTAGTATGATGTCTTCATTAATGGGCACTCAAGATTAATCTTGATCTCCCAGGGTTAGTTAGCGTCTCATTAACTTCAGTATATGGTGTTTTCAAGAGGGCGAAGACATGACGCATACTGATCACGCTAAACGCTTTAATTTGATAATTTTTAGCAAAAGTAAAGGATAAAGCGTCTTCAAGTCATTTTGCCAGTTGACGTTGCTTCGTTATCTTTGTACTTGTGCCATTAAAAAAACAGTTTTACATCGATAACCATCAAGAGGCGATCGGTTTCTCTCGTGGAGATGCTGTCTTCATGACAGCTTTTAAACGAGGTATGTAAACAGCGAATTGTGCAAATCACTTTCGTGCTACATTACTCGTTAATTGAAGTTGCCTTCTCGTTCGAAGAAGTTAAATTTACGCGTGGCGTCCGTGTTTTCGACACACTCATCCTGCAGGACGAAAGGTGGCGTATATACGGCGGCTCTACGAAAAAAACTAAGAACAAGGCGGGTTCGCTCAGGCGTTAACTCAACGGGGAAATCACCATGCACGAGAAATTCAGATCCGCACGAAGTTGTGAAATCCACCGCCCCGTGTGGCAGCCAGTGGCAACGTTTCCCATTGGGACGTCCTGCAGGCGCACATCTACCCCTGTCAAGCGCAATCATTCGGCCTTGCGTGCTAGTCGCTTCGTATTCTAATCGCGATTAAGCCTGGAGTCATGGCACGTGGAGGTGAACGTCACTGAATTGTCTTTGGACAGTGCGGGTGTACCTACGAAATTTTATAGGCTTCAGTGAAATGGAACGTGCTTGGGATGAGGGCGCCGGATAACTGTGAATGATCACCGGGCTGCGTGATCTTCACACGACTCACCCAAACTATGGCAGAGACAGCAATACGCTGAAAAATCTTCCTCGCATATACGTGCAGGTCAGTTTAGAATTTTGTTTTACGTTTACATTTTGTTGAGCATGTAGATGACGGCACGAGTCGAACTATGAAGACGGTATACCTGATCCTTCGTAATTTTCGTTCATTATTTCTGCTAAACATAAACTTTCCTCAGCCTATGCGTGATTCACTGGCCTTCTTTTCGTTTCGCTTCTGTGTAAAATGTGCCAAGAACTTCACATCAAACGTAGGCAAAGTTTTATTCACGACGCTATTGGGCCTCAACATGTCTTACTGAGATTGGCGCTTAGCTTCTTTTAGCTTAGCGCGTCCCATCGCCAGCCAAATAAATCTGCAGGACATCGCATCTGCGGCTTCATGCTGGGCCCGGTTTTCCTGGCAGCAAACTGTTTAGGACGAATTGTTCATAAGCTATACACATGCGTGACGTACCACTAAATGTGTCCGTTTCCCTGTTTTCGTCGCAGTGATCGACGCCAGCGGAAAGTACCCCACCGGGTTGTTCCAGGGCACCATCTCGGACATCGGCGCGTACGACGAGTGCGTCGAGACGGTGGCACACGACGAGTTCGGCCACGTGAAAGTGAGCGGACAGTACTGCAACATGTACATCAAGATGGTCAACGACACGTCCCTCATCGACCACATGCTACCTGCGTTCCTCATGACCAACAAGCGGGTGAGTTGCTTTCTTCCTGCTACGTATGTACGCAAAGATCAATCAGTTATGTAGCTCATTGTGCATCGACGATGAAGAAGCCAATAACACCCAGTGACTTCACTAAGCTGTGCACAAAACGTTGACTCGAGTGTTTTGGTACAACATTGTTTTGTGGTTACCTACGTTAACGTCATCAAACTACGCATCTGCTTCTCATCAGGCATAACGTCTCTAATTAAAACGACTGCACATTTTACAGAGGTACGGCATTCTGAAAATGTTACCTTCCTCTTCGCCATAGTTCCATATGTTCCGTACGAAGTCTGTACATATTCTATGTGTTTGTCGTATATTTTCCATATATCTCCGTATGAATCTTACGGAAGCATATGAAGTTATGGCAACGGCCATGCGGACTTGTTTAGTAGGGATATCTATATACTTTAGCATATTATCTTGCTGCTTCTTGGGGCAGTTATAAGCGAATGCAGTCTGCATAAGTGCAACACAGCCCAGTATGACGTCACATGACGCAGCACGCAACGGAGAAGCATGTATCCAAGCGAGACAGTGCGGTCGCCTCCAATCTCGCCGATCTGCTATCGCATTACTCAGTCTGGCGAAGTATACGGTCATGATGCAGAATGCCGATTAGATCTCACGGACTTCCGTCGCTTCGGAGCCGTAACGTGTACTAGCTTAACTACGCGGCGCCCCTTCGGCCGTCCTCGCCTCATGCGGCCATGGTATACAAACAAGTTTGAATTGCAGCCGACCAGCGCGGCACCTCGTCTACTAGTATCACGCCTCGGGCTTCCTTTCAGTTTCGTGCGTCCTCGAGACCTTTCCTTACCTCGCTCGTGTGGACGTGACTACAGCCAAGAAAAGCGCACTCTGGCCTGTCTGTGACAAGTGAACGGAAGCAATCGTTGGTTCGTGCACTATAGCTATTCACCCTCACGGGAAGGTCACAAGGATGACGACGTGGACCTGAGATGAACAGGAATACGTACACTTCCGCGACCTTAAACTGCATGGAGAAAAAAAAAAAAAGAATGGCTTTTAGAAAGGAAACGTCCGAGCTCGTCGATATCGAGGTCAGGACGATACGCCCCGCCGTGAGGGACATGTAGTCTTGGATAGGAAGGTCCTCGGAACCAGGGGCGCGAAATTTGTTGAATGGCCCAACGTTACTCACACAGAAAAGTTGCTGTTTTGTTTCCGCCCCGACCTCGTGAGAATATTCAGGACCTTCCGTGTAGCGACTGTTTTAAACATGAACTGTTTGTAATATATATAGATGACTCTCCCGAAGCCCCAGAGCACCGTGCTCGTTGAGGCAAATGTTTCTTTTTCGCCCGCGAGTAAGGCCTTCGGGGAGCTCATCTACACAGGCGTACTATGGTGAGAGTTGGGACAGCTTTTGAGGTGCACCACTTGCTCATGGATATTCGTAAGTAAAATTAAGCAACAGTATTCGTTGCGGTGTCCACCAACGGAAAATTAGGCAGTAAAGATTGCATGTGCTTCTCACGTGACAAGAACATTATGAAAATGCACAAGCAGATTCGCCGCGGATATCACGCCCGCGGTTGCAGGATGGGAAATTTTGGCGGCTCCTGTAGCGCATGAGCTTAAAAACACCCAAGACACTTTGGCTGTCTCAGCGAATCGAAGGCAACATCTAGTTCGACTACACCACCTCAGTGTACTTTCAATTGACCTTAAGTGACGAGACATCATACGTTCTCCTGTACCTCTATCGCATACCAGAGCACATGCAAATCTTGATAAATAATCTTCGATAGCCTTTCGATATGAAAGTGTGGAGAATTCGTAGCCGGCAGTAATTACGCAACGATTTCTATCAGCATGTAAACGAGGTTCTGTAGTTCCCGAGGACGCGGATTCCATTCCCAGCCATGGCGGCAGCGTTTAGATGGGGGCGAAATGTAAAGCACAACCATGCGTACTTAGATTTGGGGGCGTGTGGAAGAATCCCCGGTCGTCAAAATTAAACGCGGATCCCGTCTACTCCGTGCCGCATAATCAAGTCGTACTTTTGGCACGCACAGCCCCAGCAATCCTTGTTACTTGCGAGGTTCCCTTTAAATGTCCTAACGATCGAAGAAGCAGCAGGCGATCATCTCCGTTATCTCCGCTGTTCAACAAATGTCATCATGCATGGAGTATTCTCAAAGTGAATTCTTATAGAAAGCCCGAAGACGAGAACTTAGTGCAGCACAGACTAGTGTTCGTTCCGGGCTGGCAAACAAAGTGCAGGCGTTCCCTGAAGGTCGGCATGATGTTTGCGAGGTTGCTACGCGCTACGTTCTCGGAGCCAGACTATGATTCACGATGGTAAAATCCTGCTGAAAAAAAGAAAGAGTTTAGAAGAATGCAGGAGGAACACGGTATCTGGCACGAAGCAGCGGCTCATCCGCCGCCGCATTGATGCGACCGAAAATAAGACACACAAGTTCGAATCATTTCTGCCGCAATGTGTAGCGTGCCATTGGCAAGGCGAACCACACGGGGGAAGCACTCGCACTTAGCTTACGACTGAATGCCATTGACCAAATGTGTGCCGAGTCACTTGGAGGCTTACGCCGTTTCGAAAGAATGTGGGCACGCGGAGGAAAATAACGAGGGCAACCCAAAACACTCTACAGACTGTTGCGCGGGCCACGCGTGCTCCTCGGAGGTCAACCGTAGACGAGTCATCGTCGTTTGCTGCTCGAGAATGCGTGTCGGGACTACGGAACGACAAATGCTTCGTTTTGGTCGAGAACGTGCGATGTGGTAGTCGGAAAAATTTCTCCCGCCGAGGACGACGGAGCTCTGCCTAGTGAGCCGGCAAAGATGGCCGGAAATCCCCGCGCTGCCGCAAACGGCAGTGGTTGCAGGAATTCCGTGCAGTGAGTGTGCTAGCTGAGACGCCGTGGAGAGGTCATACTGCCGAGAGACCATGGATGTTTCACAACCGTTGTTGTTATAGTAATTGACTAGTGCCCTCGCTTATAATTTGAGAATGCGGCTTTTTTGCAGCACCTTGATGACTGAATTCACGAGCAATCAATTAGGCGACTGCTGCCTAGCGTGATTCAGCGTATGCCACAACCTTGATGGCGCAAAATGATGACGAAATGCACGTCCGGTGGGAAATTCCGAATCCGTGGAACCTGTGACCAGGCGTGTCCTCCGGTAGCGCAGTAGAACTGTAGCAGGTGTTTTTGTTTTGTTTGTTTAGCCAAAGAAGCAGGAACTGGTGCAGCCATTAGGAAACTGTGACCAATATCTGTCTTAAAAATCTCCAGCTAGGAGCGGTAAGTTGGCTCGAATGCTTACAAAAAGAGGATTTGTTCAATCGACAATGTAAGCAGCGTGTCTGTAAGTTTCCAGCCCAACGCAATCTATCCATCTTTGCTCGGCAAGTGCATAAGATAAATAATGCCTCTGAAAAAAATTAACACATACTTCTAAATGTAATCTGATTAAGGGAACAGAGACTAGCTCTATTTAGTTTTTGTTGTCGAGTTTACGAAGTAACTCCACGTGGGATCTTCGTCGTTTCACACGGTCACTGTATGCACTGCACGCGACTGCATCACCTCCTGTATCTTTCTTTTCGTCCGGCCACCTTTGTATCTTCAGTGACGCCCTCTGTGATTTTCAGTGCGATACGTTCGGGCCACGCGCACGGTGTCGTCATGTGGCGGAAGAACACCACGTTATGCACTGCAAATGTCGGGGACCGCGCAGTGTATTCACTCGTATCTTGGCTGGCACAAGATGCGTGCGTTGGTCTTTCTTCGTTTATTTTGGTTTGAGCGTGTGTTCCGCCAAGCGTACGTATTTTCTTTTTTAATGAAAACTTTGCAGTCCTTGCAGGAGCGAGCAGGAGCGAGTGAATTACGAGTCAATTTAGCCCTACTGTTGTCATTCAAGGGTTGCTTCAGGCAGTTGCCGTTTGCCACGATGGTCAGGTGGACAACAACTGCCATACTTGCGACCTCATTTTACATGTGGAAAGAATGAACTCGGGCTGTGTAATCCAGCCAAATATAATGATCGCAGCCATATAGGAACTTATTGCTACTAAACCATCCGCATAAAAGATACCGTACAAAAATGGTAAGCATAACGGCCAGCGCTTAAATCAGCAAGGGGCGTTTGCAGTTGGTCTGAGGCCGGTAGTGCTATAGGGTACGCATTCAGTATGCGAACATACCTCGTAAGGTACGCAAAATCCCAGCGCCCCCATAGGTGGCCATACATGGTGCAGCTTCCTACCAGATGCCATCGTGAACAGTTCTCTGAGTTCTTAAAGCCGCGTACCGGACAAGAGGCACTTCAATGAAAATTGTAGTTATCGTGACCGGGAACCTAATATGCATTCTACACATCTCTCTCTCTTCCCTCCCCCTGCCCATTTCTTTTTTCTTACCTTTTTTTATTTTTGTTATACATTCTAAAACTTTCTCTTGTCTGGTGTTTTAGAGGCCGGCACATGTATCTTTACTCCGAGATTCGTGTTCTTGGCCATCGAAGATAATTGAGCTCTTCGTATTCAGAGTGGCTCTGCGTCATATACAAGCGGGTATACAATCGCTTGCAGTCACGTAGAGTTCATTTTGTCCGGAAATGTCTAACCATTCATTTGACGATTGTATCGACGGCGCATGCACCAGTCGCGTATTTGTGAGAGCGCCAGTGTTGAAGGTTCAAGTTTCCAGCCGCCTCCTGTGTCACCTTGAAAGTTTTTTTTTTTTTCGCTCGGCATACAAAGCGCAGTCACTATCAATCGCGATAAATATATTCAAAAGTAAAATCAAGGCGACCTGGTTTTATTCTTCTCCAGTCGAAGCGCAACGCGCGTCACACAATATCGATGACGTTTAACGAACGTGCAGGCAGAGCCGACTATCCTAAAGCGAATAATCTGTTTCCGTTGATCACGCAGAACTTCTCACGTACACGAACAAACTTTCGCTGTAGTCAGTATCCATCAAAACAACGGCATGTATTGCCTTCGTAAATAACACGATCTCTTGGGCGTCGCTGTCTTAAACCTATCGCAACGATGGAAGGTCTCCTGCAAAGCTTCGATATTACACGTGCCATCTATTACATCGTGATTTTTGTACAACTGGTACTAACGTTTGGCATACAGAATGAACGAGAAAGGAAAATTAGACTACCTTATGCACACGTCAGCTTTCAGGTCCAGGAAAAAAGGAGCTATATGCAAATAATTACTTATAGCTGAGCAACATGCAATCACGCATACATTGCGGCATCCTGCGCGAGTGGATAACGCAAGAAATTTACTGCCTCCTGAGGTTTTAGTTGGCCGCAAGTCGCGCGCGCATGTGGTTTTAATTGCGTCATTCTGATGCCGTCAGACATTGTTGAATTTGCATTTATCCCCACGCAGCACACGCAGTATGATAACGTCATTTGCGTTCGTAAAATTGGCACTTATACACGCCCACGAGGAATCGATTACGACATTTGCGCACGCCCTCTATATTCATACCAGATACATACAGGACATGTCAATGCAGCCCATTTAGAACTGCACCGGTCTAGAACTTTCGAGGATCGTCGAAGGAAGTACGATTACAGGCGCATTTGTTACGAAATGAGCCACAGGTGACGCGCAGGGGAAAGCCAATACTGGGCTGCGATCGCCCCACGCGCGCCTTTACGTTGTGATGTCGCAACAAGCGCGGCTGAAATGGATAGTAGAGGCGGCGGCCATCGCCACGCGCCTTATCATTGTTTTTTTTTTTTTCTTGTTCACGTTCGGACACCGCTCAAACTGCGCGGAGCGTGGCTTCTCAATGTGCGATCTGGCACGACGCCTGACACGTCATGAGGCACGCGACAAAACCCGTCAGGTGTAGCTCCCCGGTTCAGCCTGGGTAATTATCGCGTCACTGTATCCGCGTAAAGGTATTGCTTGCGGGTAATCAGAAACGTAGTGGTACTTTCCAACTTGTGCTGCAGTCTTTGACACAACGTCAAGGCAGTGTGAATCTACGGATTGCGCGCGTGTTCTCAGCCACTAGTTGACGCAAACTGCGAGGCAAGGTTTCAACCATATTGCCGTCACACGCTGATCAATAGCGCTCCGCCCCGTTCGATACTGTCCCATATTGCTCTCACGCAGCACCCGAGTACGTCACGATTCGACGTTTTATCGCGGCTTTCTCCTCCATAATGACACGACCATAACGTTGGCTAACGCTCAGTCAGCACCAGATTAAAAGAGAGGAACAGTTCTAAGAACAGCGTCGTGAAGGGCGTCGTTTCAACTGTTGCGTAAATTAAGTCTAATTGATTCGTATTCTAAAACGTTCCTCCGCTTAACGCTTTGTCTTGACTCGAAAAAATTTATGAAATCTCTGTTGTACGACAGAAATGTGTCACCCGTGTTACGTGACATCCCACGACAGTTTCTCCGTGGTATAGCTTCTTGTTCGAAGCGGCGTGATTGGGGGGGGGGGGTTGGTTTTCAGCGTGAAGACACAACAATTAATTAATTAATTAATTAATTATACTTTATTATAGAGGCAGTCCAGTGTCGGGTTCCTAAAAAAATTTTGGTAGCTCTGTGTCTTGCAAGCTGCATAAGCGAGAGGTTTTCTTGTGCGTTCCGCCCTCATGGGAATATGCCTGCTGCGGTTGGCAATGGAGCTGGGAACCTAATTCTCTAGTTGCGAACATAGTTCATTAGTAGTCAATAATCTACTGCGAGAAGTAGATAAGAAGAAGCGGCAGAAGTTAAAAGCACATGAGTAATGTTAAGCAGAATTGAATGACCATGCATGTATGTAAACATGTTTCTACAGATAATTCGTGTGCACATGGTTACGTAAACTGATGTACGTGATCCAAATGGAGCAACCAGCTTCACCGCTTGAAGTACCATACGTCATTTCGTGCACTTTATTTCTTTTTTTTCTTTTTCTTTCTATTGTGCTGCGCGTGGAGAATGAGCGCATGCAGCGTTACTTTTGAAATGAATTGTGTTCAAAACTGAAGGAACGTCGACATGGGCCTCTCAAAACATGGAATTTGAATGCAGGCACGGACTGCTAGTGTATTCTTGCCTTTTTTCTTTTTTCCCTGGTGTGGATTGCCTTACTAATGACTTGTTTCTTTTCTCTTATGTGCAGACTACGGAGCTCTTCAGCCTTCTGGATGACGAGCGCGTCAGGGGTCTGCGTGTAGGCATATGCACCATGTCTGACTGTTCCAAAGAAGACCTCCAGGCCATTGCCAACACAAGTGAGTCCCCTTTGCCTACCTTTTTAAGAGCACTTGTACCGAAGTAGCGGTGGTAATCCTTTAGCACGTAACAATTCAAATACCGCCTTTGTATCTACTCAACAATTTTTAGGTAGCAACACGGCTGTTTATCCGGCACCTTTAAGTAGTACTTGTCGAAACAGCAGTGGTCGAAGAGAAACAATGGAAGTGTTGCAAAGTGATCCTGCATAGAATGTACACTGACCTGTATTTGATGCTTATTTCTGTTTTCTTGCAGTTAGCGAAGGAATAGCCAAGGTCACGGTAAACGACTGCGTCACTGGAGAGCCCGTACCTATCTCGGATTTGCAGATAACGATCATGTAAGCGTGCTGTGCTTGCTGTGTTACCAACCGTTACATTCTCGTGTTTCCGAACTGACGCCGTTGACTGCCTTGATATTATAATTTCTCGCATATTCAGGAAATGAAGTGTCCCTCGCACGTAGATTTATATCGAAGAACTATTTTTGTTTTGTTATTTTTCATATCCCTGCGATACCAGAATGGTCAATATCAGCTAGCCTTCCTTGCCGTTGCCTCCACGGCGTGGACAAGGTAACGTCACCGAGGTGCTGACGTTACGATGTAAATAAACAGATAATAAATCCTATGCAAATCATTAAACTTTATCGGGACTTAACTTGTAAGCATCTCGCAGTAGTTTTTTTAGTGTGAGATGTCAAACACACTTTAATGTCAGTTTTCCTTTATTAACGTATTCAATGAAGCGCGTGGGCACCTGCTCGGAGTCCCCTATAAGACCGAAGCCTGTCACATTCATTGTAGATCAGACCTAAAAGCCATCTACATTGATTTTATGACTGTCAAACGGCAAAATACGCGCCTTTATACTCGAATATCTGTGACAAAACTTCTGGATTCAGTGCACAGACATGTTTCTTGCACACATTACGCGAACTCACGGTGGTGTTGTGCTTGCCCTTAGTGACTAAGTTTCCGAGGAGTGTGCGTTGTTTCCTGTCATACTGTGCGCATTTACACGTCATAACGTGAGTGTTTGTTTTGGACCTTTTCTTTCACAGAGCCTTGGCAGTTGTGAATGTCCTCCTAGTGGTCTTCAGCACGTTGTTTGACATGTACGCCAAGAAGAAAAATATGAAAAGAAGTAAGTTAAATTGCTTTATCGGGGCACCTTCCATTATGTGACCACTCCTAGCGCCACCTGACATACGTGATGATCGATTTCGAAGACGCAGTGATCAGCCTCTTGCTTACACTTTACTTTAACGTCCTTGGCTAAAACCACGCCACCATGAATGTAATTTAAATGATACAATGATTATTATTTAAAACTGCAGGTGGACGTTGCATAGGCTGTGCACAGGTGTAACGAAAGTAATTTTCGGAGTGTATTACCAACAGATATTTTACAGTAGCATGACATTTTTTTGTCTGAAAAGCTTGTTCTTTTTATTTTGGTCAGACATTTGTGCATAGAAAAAGAAAAGAAAGAACTCTTCGAAATCTTTAATGCAAACAATCATTTTGCTCATATACTCGACAAACGTCTTCCAGTTGTGGTTGGTGACAGGCATATTGATTGATTGATTGATTGATTGATTGATTGATTGATTGATTTGTGGAGTTTTACGCCCCAAAACAACACTATGGTTATTGAGATACGCTGCGCTGGAGGGTTCCGGAAATTTCGACCGCCTGGTGTTCTTTAACGTGCACTGACATCGCGCAGTACGAGTAACAGAAATGTGTGTGCGTTTTTAAAGAAATGTGGTCTCTGAATTACTGGAAATAAGTTGACCTGCCGAGCGATGCCTTCACCCTAGTTTCTCCCATGTAAAGAAATTAAGAAAAATTGCGTGCGCGATGCCGATGCTCTCTTTTGATTAAAGCTTGAAAGCAATGTTCTAAATGAAGTTTTGAGATAAGACACTAGCGAGTGATGGTTACATTACCAGAATAATAGGGTTCGAGGTGTGTATGTAGCGTCTACAAACGGATTTGTTCTCTCTTTCAATTTATCCTCACTGTTGTAGCAAGGAACGTGCAATAATCCTTATTTTAAGCGTTAACAGCGGAGCGCAACACGCACTAAAGAAGATGAACGAAGAAGACAGGCGAAGCTCTCCTTTTTTTAGTGCGTACTTATTGTGCGCTGCAAACGCTTAACACGTGTCGCCAATTGGCCTGAAAGAATTACTCTCCTAAATTTTGCCCATGTTTCCTTCTCCCGCAGCGATTGTGGTGAAGCTCCTGTGTGCCTTCTCCATTACCCGGAACACAAACATCCTGCTCTACGTCACCACAAACAGCAGTTCCGAGGCGTACTGTTACCGTTTCCTTCACGGCCTTCGCTTCTTCAGCTTGTTCTGGATCGTCCTCGGCCACTCGTCCATGGCATTCGATCCCGTATTCTGTGAGTATCATAACACTGGATTTCTACACTTTATCACTGTTGTCAAAATTTTGGGGCGGGGTTCAGCTTTGCGACCACCTTACCCTCTGAGTTTTCCTCCCATACCATGCGGTATTTCTTCATGTTACCTAGCATGTAACTTACGTTTAATTTAATGGTAATTTCGCATCACAATATAAAATGAAGGGGTTTTAGTTTCAGAACCTGCGCTTTGAAATGGTACTCTGACATCACGTGAAACATTACTGTGAAGCCTGGTGGTTCCTTCAGCATATGCTAGTTAGGCATTAACACATCGATCTTTCTTACTTGCATTCCAAGTAAATTAAGAGATAAGCGGGCACCTATTTGTGGTTAGTACAGCATTCATTAATTTACGCCTATCAATCAATAGAATCAAGTTACCGCTTTTTTTTTTCCCTCTCGCGTGATAAAGTGTGGAAAGAAAAGCTGTGAATCGCCGTTAGGAATGTACCACATAGATTTAGAGTAATTTAGAAGTAGAGACACAGTTTAAAAGCTTTGTGGTATTTTTGTCGTTCACAGCGAGATTCGCCAACGTCCTGGAAGCCACGGGAACCTGGTTCTACTGCACCTTTTCAACGGCCTTCCTCAGCGTCGACACATTCTTCTTCCTTAGGTATGTGGACAACGACAAAGTAATTATGTGCAATAGTCGACTCTTCAATTCATCTCTGTTTAAACTGAACGTGTGACGCTCGCAACATTTCACATAGAGAGGAAATGGTGGCGCGGGATTTGTACTCAAACTAATGCTGAGAAATCGTTAATGTGTAAGGCAGCAGTGGTGCAAAAGAGCATGAGAATTTATAAGTGCACTCATGAAATGTTTGTTCAGTAAGATTCGATCTGTGCATGTTGTTATAATTACACAGATAGTTACATTTTAAAGCGTTCCGGATCACTCGGTGAGAATTAATACCACAGAAACTGTCGAGTGGTATGTCTAGTCAGTGTGCGATTTCAAGCATTGAACTGGTCATCGGGAGATGTTGAGTGTTTGTGTAACTACGCTAACTAATCATACCACCATTGTGCATATCTTCGCAATGTCACGTGGAAGTTTAGGAACCAGTATTTAAAAAAAAAAACGCCGTTGCGTGTATTTGTTGTTCTTTTTATTTTCTTGATATGTGTATGGAGACGTCGGCGCACAAATAAGGCGCCGACTGCTCTCTGACTCCTGAGCGCAATGAAAGTTACTGAACTTATTGCGTGCTATGATTTTGTTTTAATGAATGATTGCTGTTTCTTTATAGCGGATTTCTGTTGGCTTACAACGTCATCAAGGTTGATTTGGACGCCTGGATCATCATTGCGGTCGCACTGACTCGTCGGCTTATCAGGTAGGCGTCGTACGCATATCCGTTATCAGTGTGGCAGTACATCTTATTGTTTACACGTGCTCCACCGAACTTATAAACTGTGATAGTCAGCAAGTCCTTCACAACCTCTTTTATGACTTCTCCCGCAGAAAACACAGTTCGTTTGAAATTTTGCAAAATTATTGTGTTTATAAAGTCAGGCGAATTTCCGGTTTTTCATTTTTGCGTAGAGACCACTACTAATGTCAACAACATTCATTTCCTTTTCCATACTGCGTGCTGGGCAAACATTATCTATGTGTGTGTGAGAAATACATCGCTGTAGTATGCAGTATCAGTTATTTGAATCGCTAATGGCGTTGAAAAGTAATATAGCTTTAATGTTTATACGTGGCTTCTCCTCTCGTAGAGTAATGGTGCCCGTCACGTACGTGATCTTGGCCTTCTTCCTGGTGCCCCTGCTTTTCTCGGGTCCGAACTCGAAGTTGCTCTTCGAAAATTACCACGAGGAAGTGACCAACCGATGGTGGCAGCTTCTTCTGCAAGTCCGCAACTTCTACAACTCCACTGATATGGTTCGTTTATCAACATCATCATTTGTTGTACCCACATGCCCCTTTTACAGCATATTACAGAAAGGGAAGTTTGGGGCGGTTTGGTGTGTATAAGAACTAACAAGGACATGTCGATACACGAATGCAATAATTGACAGAAGAGTTAAAAAGGTTAATGGGAAACAAGGCGATGTAATTGCAGCCAATGATGCAGCAATAAAATTTTGTCGAAAATATCAAGGAAACAACTATTGATCTGTTCTTTATCATTATTTTTTAAATATGACATTAACAAATTTGATGCCTGAATGAAATCGTGTACTTTTTATGCTCACCCGTTATAGCTAAGGGCTAGCTTTCGAAATAAAAGAAAAATATAGTGGTAACGTGCGTTACAGAAAGTAGGCTCCGAAAACCAGGCAGGAAATAAAAGCAGAGGTGCGCGCGTGACGCCAGAAGAACTTTACCTGTCAGCTCGTTGGCTTTTAGTGACCGCCTTATTTATAATGACATGCAGTTATGCTAGCAGTGACAGATGTGGTTACCTAGAGTCCGCATTGAATGTCGGTATGCTTCACTTGATATGAATGGGACAGAGTTTGTTTAAATAGCTGAACTACTTGGAGTAGACAGAGCATAATATTCAATTAGCAGCCTGGGTTGTTCGTTCACCATGTATTTTATCTTGACACGTTTTAATGTGCTGTGTGGATTTGTACCACAACCGCACTTGCTAGATAGAGATGGATGCGAGAGCGTTAATCGCTTCATTAATCTTCCTTTTACTTCTGCAGGAATGCTTTGCCCACCTGTGGTACCTGTCTACCGACTTCCAGCTGTTCCTGGTCTGCATATTTGTCCTGGCCCTTCTGAGAAAGTAAGCCTTTCTTGGAGTGAGATACTTGGTCATTGGTCGAACTAGTAATTTTCTCGTGCTGCAACTAATGCTACAAGTCCGAGTTCCGTGTAGAGGGCCGGCGTTCTATTCTTTGTGTTTTTAAACATAAACTTTCGTTGTTTCTGTAACCGTTAAAGTTGCGCCGGAAAAGTCTTAACCACGTCAGTCGTGAGATTTGGTTGCAGCTATTTGGCAGCGCCCCAATGACGTGTACGTTTTCTTTCTTTCCGCAGGCGTCAAACTTGGATGATGTGGACCTTCCTCGGGCTGTCACTCTTCTGTAGCATATTCTCTGCGTGGCAGATGCAGACAGGGAAATACCTGCCAGTCATCCCTTCGGTGGTTGGAGACCTCACGTAAGTGTAAAGGAAGTGCAAATAAAAGTCAATTGATACGACAAAAAAATTAAAAGCAACTTAAAATGCAGACTGATGGCTTCTTCAAGATTACGGCAGTAACCACGCGACGCTGGCCTAGAGATCCCTTTAGAGTTAGGCAACATAAAGCTGCACTGTAGCGTTCACAGTTCACTGTAGTGTTCACGAACCCCTACGTATGTGCAAAACATTTCGCTATCTTAACTGCAAATGTTCTTTACGCTGTGTTAATGCACATGTTAATGTATGCTAGATTTGCTATTTAGTAAGCATTGCTCATGGTACTTCCCATTCTACATGCACCGGTGCTCACTTCGCTGTTTTCACAGCCTACTATGCCGCTCTCGTTGGACAGGCCAATGGCATTAATTGCACAGGTCGTTTATCATGCCAGGCTCTGGTAAATGCCGTGAAATTTCGAAGTATGCACGGTACAGACGTTATCAAATGAATTGCTGTCTGAGTCATCTAAATGCTTGTTTTCAATCGCGGATTTTTCATTGGCCATTTGCATTTCCTTTCTTATTGATCGCAGGACCATGGCAAACACTTTCAACGAGGTGTACATGATTCCAACGTTCCACGGAGCAAGCTACTTCTTGGGATGCGTCACCGTGCTCTATCTGCAGAAGCACAGGAAGGCTGAGATGTCGCGGGTACGTTTATGGACTAATAAGCGGACACTTCACTGCAGTGAACGTTGTTGTAGTACTGAAAAAGATACGATTTGGCGAAGGCTACCTTTATACAGGAAGGGAAGAGTTAGAGAAGACGAGTCTAAGCACGACAGTGTCACTATTTAGCTAAACATAGACGAAATAGTACAAGTATTAGGCTAACGATGTTTATTTTATTTGTTGTACACACAGGCTACCGAGGTGGTGCTTTGGTGCGCCAGTATTGCCAGTGCGCTGACCTGTATCTTGGCTCGCCGACGTTGGAACGCCGGCATTGTGAACCCGGGTGCGTGGGAGGACGTGGCCTTCGCCTTCTTCGACCGACTGCTTTGGTCGGCATTCCTCAGCTGGCTGGTCATTGCCTGTGCCCGCGGCCGAGGAGGTGAGAATTGGTCTTTGTCGTGAAAGTATTCGTGGTGCACAACAACGTTACATGTAGCTCAGATACTAGGCTACTTAAACCATATGTCCACACTGGTACCAAAGACAAAGATCAGGGCAACTGCACAGCAAAATGATGATGACAATGATCCTTCAAATATGGCGCATACCCACTTCGGGGGATTAGCCAAGAGACCACTTCGTCTTCCTCCTCGTCTTCGGTGTAGGCACGGCGATGCAGCTCTTCCGTATTGATGGGAGGGGAGGTGGGTGTTACTAGATACGCTAGAGCCTGCTCTCGTATATAAAAGTACGCGGTACGATCTTATTGCTTTTGCGGCACCGTTTGGTAGATTCTGCAGTCCTACTTGAACTGGTTCTTCATTGCACTGTACATTGAAAATTGTGCTTTTCGAAGCGAGCTCGCACAGGTGACAGCGTAGTCGCGGCAGACTTTATGTTAGCATAAGTATTAGTGCAACTGTCAATTTGGCTGCTAGTCTACTTTTCTGAATTTTCTTGATCAATGTATAAGTGAATTGAACCTATTGGTTAATACGTTTTAATGCCTATGTATGATCAGAACTCGCTCGCTTCGACATTCTATCCGGGTTCGTGGTCGGCTACGGAAAAAAGCAGCTTTCAATAATATTTGACATTTCTTATTGTTGTAGAACTAAATCGACGTGCTGATCTGAAAGGCGCAGCGTTTCTGTAAATGTCAGCGTACTTTTCCAAGCCCGGTGCGACGCTTTAGGACGAGGAGGAGGACGAGTGTTGTGTGCTGCAAGCATGTCTTGCCTGTGCCTTGTTATAGAGTCCACAACAACACCAACAAGAGTGTATGGTCTCGAAAAGGTTACTGGCAAGCGCTCCAACGGAGCGCCACCTATAAAGCTTAGTGCAGTTTATTACATGTAGCTCCGATTCATCGAGAATTGTTCAAACTACATTCACCCACACATTTCACACATTTCACCCACACATTTCACCATTCAGGTTCCAAACCGGCAGCGCGCAGGAAGCTTCGGAAGAGCCGAACTACCTCTATTCTAGACATACAATATCCTCATGACCATGGAGTGTCGCTTGCACTTAACTGCAGGGTGACATTCAGTTTTAGCCTATCCAGTTACATGCGCCGAAGCTCAGGGGAAGATCAATGCTCGAATTAATGAAGAGATGGTTGGAAATGATGAAGACGAAATGTCGCAGGAGCCAACGTTCCGACCAGCCACAACAACAACAACAACGACCAGTGGACTTGTCGACGCGTTGGCTCCCTGTTTCTCATGGTTCTTCAACGATCATTTCATCAGTTAGTTATATGTACGTTCTACATTGCGGTACATTCTGCATTTAAAACATTGTGATAGGCAGTGTTCAATGTCGTCGTGGGCGTTACAATGCGCACACGGTGATGCTGCGCTGAATTTTGCTTAGAGCGCTTTCGCAGGTTCAGTCGGCGCAGGCTGATACGTGACACTCTTAAGCTCAACAGCGTTCCTATTCTCCACGAACTCATGTTTGTGTTTCTCTTGCAGGCTTCATCGGCCGATTCCTGTCGTGGGGCGCCTTCGTGCCACTGAGCCGGTTGTCGTTCGGCGTGTACCTTGTGCACCTGCCGTACTTTGTCGTCATGTGCTTCGTTGCCAGGGAGCGCATTTACTACTCTATGCTCGGAGTGGTGAGTACTTTGTTACCGGAACTTTCGTTTGTCCATGTGTGAGTTTACAATGATGTCTGTCACGCAACGGGCCAGAACAGCCCTGAATAGCATAGTTTAAGCATGCCTGCCTCGTCGATGATCATGACGTGCTGGTGATGACTGGACTTGTAGAGGCAAGCAAACGCTCCTTATTAAATGAAAGAACGTACATAATAGGCAAAGCTCTGAATACTCAGAAGGGTTTGTTGTACAACTATAAATGGTGGGCTGAGCTAAAATGACGCGGTATTAGCCGTGGCAGTCCTCAGTTAAGGTACTTTCAAGTCAAAATGAAATGCTCTGCTCTTAAGGAATAGCTTATTTCCTCGTTTCTTTCCTCTGCAGCTTGCTTATTTAAATGACTTTTTATTCTTGCTCTTAATAACAACAGGCTTATAAGCTAGCCTTTTGTGAGTCTTGGCTCTTATCATCAAATATGAGCGTTCACAAGAAATATTGATAGCGCTCTTAACATTTCGATGCCCGTATGTTTCAAGACTGCAGCTAACGGAATTAATGGCGAGTTGGGCAAGAATCTAATAAAATGAATAGGACAGCAGATGTAGGCGCTAGAATCTAATCAGATGGATTTCTTCTTTCTTGCGAGACGATGTTAAACGCATTTCCATTTATTTTGCTTTGTCACGCAGATATCGATGACGTTCTCGATCTTCGTGTGGAGCTGCCTGTTGAGTTACGCCATGTTCGTTCTGTGCGAATGTCCGACGGGTGTAATCGAGAAGACGTTCTTGGCCTTCAGCGGAATAGAGAAGACCGTGCACGGAAACCAGCACCTAAGGCGCGACGGTGCGACCAGCAATAAAGGCTGGGCGTCCGCTGCAAGCGGCAAGAAGCAGCACCCCATCATACCTACTGTCGTCGTGGGCCATGAGCAGTTTTCAGCGACGGCCGCGAATGGCGCCACTGCGCTACCGGAGACCGTGCCGCAGTCGTGTCGGTTATGAGCGACTAGTACCTAATTACCTCTCATGACAAGTCATCAACGCCGAACTGCATTTTTTTTCCCTTTCACATTTGCGTCGAGGAATGCGTGCGTTATGCTTCCCGTGAGCGTACCAGCTGTGTGGTATGTCCACGTGCCTACGACGGACATCATGAACTTTGTCGTGTCAGTTTCCTTGGATTCACTCAAGGACTCGAGGCTTGTGTGCGTGTATATGTGTGTGCGGGCTACGCACCCGGTTCGAGGTGCGGACAATCCGAAGCCAAAGACAAGTCAGCGAAGAACGCATGTGATCTTCGTGTGAGAAGGTGGTGTTCTCTGACGTTATGCTGAACGCTTGCCAGTGCCAGCCGTTGAAGGCGCGTACTCCTGAACTGTGGTGTGAGATAATTTAGAGCGGGTTTACCTTTTAAAATAATTTTCTCGCTAAAGGGCATCAGCTGGTGTTTCTTAATCGCTCGAAGACGCAGAAGGTAGGACTGCTGGAAGCAATGCTTCCGCAAATAAAAAAAAATGATTGTGATAATATAAGTCATTAAGCGTCGAGCTACAGCAAAGATGATATCACCGTATTATTCATCACATATCTATTGATTGTAAAAAAGCCACTGCACAATTCCTTGTTACAAAATTGCTGTGAAAGGAATCTTTAAAAACTGGGAGTTCTATTATAGTTGCCCAGGTTTTACGAATGAGGTATTCGTTTTTCCTTCTGTTCAGTATGTAAGCGTTGATCGCTACAAAAAGAATTTTCTGCTTTGAAGACAGATTAGAGCGCTGAAACAAAAATATCTCGCATCAAATCACAATACAGTTTTTACAGGGTATGTATCTTACTCTCAACGTTCCGTGTATTTAATCATAAACAAATGTTTATACAATCACGTAGTCATGTCGTGCACATTACCTAGCATGGGTAGTATTGCTTCATCGATGACAGCGCGTTATGAATGCTCACTAGTCTCTTTAATCCCAGAGCCTACGGGAGTCCACGTTTTCTGTGATTTTCCAGTGTTTACATTTGTTCAAACTCGGTGACGCAGCGGTGCCGTAGATGAAGCCGGCTGGGTTTATTTGCCCAGTCCACTATTTTAAATGCTGTGTTTATGCTCTAACGTGGATATTTTGTACATAGAACATCTCTTTTTGTAAAAATGTCTCTTCAATATGTTACCTTGAAATAAACTTAAATATACTGCTACATTTGTTCTACACATGTGTCTCTCTCTCTCTTTTCGGTCAGCGACGCCACCCATGCGCATTCCACTTGAGGCTGAATTAGTTTTAGAAAACATTTATGAAGTACTGTTTAATATTCCGCCCCCATTCCACAAATCCCAATAGCTATTAATCTGTTCAAGGGCCCAGGCGGGCCATGGTATCAACGGTCCAGCTGTTCAAGGGTCATGAATTCGACTAGAGGGTCAAGGGTTGCAACTTGCAACTGAGTTGCCCGTGACACGTAAGACACCATTAGTACATCTGTGGTTTTGCATGCGTCACTCCAGATACGGTCTTCGCAGGTACAGGGTCGTCCACTCTTAGGGTGAACACGACGCAACGTGGCTCCCTTTTTGGAACGCCAGTGCTTGCGACGTGGGCACGCATCGAAGCTAATAATGTGCAGGCGTACAGAGTGATCCAAGCCCCTCTACGCCTGCACTAGATTAGCGTCGACGCGCCGTCCCATCGCGAGCGCTGGCGTTCTAAAGAAGGCAGCCACGCTGCGCCGTGTTCACCCTAAGAGTGGACGACCCTGTACGTTCACACCGGGCAGTTATCAATTGTTATCAAATTGCGAAGCAATTTATCGGATGCGAAGCCCAGCTTTACGGCGTCATTCGTATTCAACTGAGACTGGACGATCGCCTGCTTAGATCTTATGACAAAAAAAAAAAAAGCCTTACTGAATTTAACTTAGTAATTGATACAAAAAACAATTCTACAGAGGGGGGCGTTACTTGGTATATGCGGTTAAAAAAAGAAGGAAGCTTGCACAATTTTAGCAGGCTTCCTGTCACCTCCCGGCTGTCAAATAGAACCAATTTTTGTTCTGCTGAATCCTTCATGCAGCGAAATAATGAAGCTAGAGGAGAGTAAATCAAAGTATGTCACTTGCATTGTAGTTCGTATACAGGTCCTGCTTCCATCTTGTTTTTATGGGGCGTCTCGGCAGCCTATGGACACGCGCTGTTATGCACTGGAACGAGGCAGACGGCAAATTTGATGCTTGAAATTGGGAGTAAAGGACGTCAGTTCAAAATACGGTTCTGGACGCGATGTGTTGCGACTGTTTGATATAGGCTCGATTCCTGACAGAATGGGGATCGTGTGACGTGCCCGCTAGCGCCGACTGGACCCCGGGCTTGTTAACTGGGACATTTTCGTTCGTTTCTTGGAACCTCTCCTTGGCAAAACGAAGAACCGCCAGAGTGATGAATGCGCGTTTCAGAGCGAGGTTCCCGGAACGAATCTATTGACAATCTTCACGGGCCCACCGCACAAACACCCGGCGATCTGGCGACGGCGTCTCTTGCCTACGAGCACTGCAGCTGCAAGGCAACGTACGCACCCTCCACTTTATGGCCCGGGCGCCGCAGAACACCTTTTGTTCGTTCCATCCATGCGACCGGCCAGGACGGACATTCCGTCAAACCCGGCAGCCCCCGAACTCATTAGCGCGCCCTCCGTCGATGGCCACTTGCGGCGTTCAAGGGAGGAGAAGCGGTGCCTTCTGACGGTGAAAGCGGAGGATGTAGAGTTGCAAGGTTGTGGCCCGGCCTGAACATCTGGACGCCAAGCTCCGAGAACCAGGGTGAGAGGGGGCGGCCGGAGGCTTTTCGGAAAAGCACAGCGCTCTAGTGCGCGTCCCCCCCCCCCCCCCTTTGATGCGACGCGCTTTGTCTGAGCATTGACATTCTTGGTCGCCCCTGATTCATGAGCCATCGTACAGCTAGCCTGTTTCCCTCTCCAAAGTTGTAGCTTGTATGTTTTACTTGCTCTGCTTTGCTTGAGAGAGGGTTTTACCACTGGTGTTGGCTGCGGTGGCGGATGCCGAAGCTGTCACAGACTGACTGACAAGAATATATGCCGCGTCAGTAATTTCAATTGGTTAAGGGTCACGGAGGGGCGGCGTCGAGGTCAGGAAAAGCACCCGCGGGACAACGGAGAAGGGAGAACAGGGCAGAACGGAAGAGAACGGAAGAGATCGAGAGCAGAACCGAGAAGAGATTCGGGAGACGGTGAAGAGATGTGGCGACCTTCCGTCATGTTGAAGTGCGAGTCTCGCTTACGATCCCTCGTGTGAGCCGCGCCGTTCGGCTCCCCAACCTCGGAGAGATGTAGGGGTTGCGAGAGCCTGATGTGAGCAGCAATGATCGGAGATCGGAGATCCGTGAGCTACGACGACTTCGAAGAAGACATCTGAGCCCCCCCGGCCCAAGCACCAGTCCACATGCCCGGCGACGTGACCTACTCGCCGATGGAGACCTCCCAGATAAGCGTTCCTTCCGTTTCGGCAGCAAGCGAAATTGAGACATTGCGCCTTTAGTTGTGGTAGACTGTTACATCGGTAGTTCATTGATGAGCTTGTTTGCCATGTTGGTCCCTGTATTGTACTGCCATGTTTAATGATTGCCTTGGTCGTATCGTCGCGTTTACTAATTGTTAATTGTAAATTCAGTCATGTTCGTACATTAAACTGCATGTTTTGTTAACGTAACAAAGCCTGATGCCTCTTTTCTTCCCAGCCCCAGCACGAACCCGTTTTGGGGTTAAATGTTGTTGAGATGTATGGCCAAAGGGGGATGAGCGAGGTTGGTCGTGGTGTTTTACTGGAAGCGGAGCGGTAGGCGTGGTAGTGAAGAAGTGTTGTGTAGAGCGAGGAACCGCCACCCCCCTTTGTGCGTAGTAGTAGCAGGGGGACATCTCAATCGCTACGTACCTTGGGAATCCGGAAATAAGACGAAGAGAGGCTTAGTTTTAGATGCATTACTATGCGACAATAAAGCATAGAAAAACTTTAATATAAGACGTATTGATATTGTAGATATCATCGTGACAGCGGCTCTGTGTAACCTAAGAAATTTGCTGGCAAAACTGCAATGCGACAGGAATCGAACTCGTTGCTTTGAACACCATGAGCTTAATGTTGGGATTTGTGAGGCACCTGGGCACTTTAAGTATATTAAGCATGCACATGGAAGTCAGGATTCTAGTTTATCGAAATAAATGCCTGACCTATTTGAAGAAATCCAGCGAAATAATTGCACTGATATTCAGTGTCATGCGAAGTTTTTGAAGCGAAATTGAAATAATGTACCACTGTTTCTACATATTCTGATTAATACGGTAAATGTCACCGTTATCGCAGGAAGTGCTGTTATCACATGCACTAAACAAGCATGTGACTCCGAAGAAGTGCCTGGAATTGAAGCAATTAGACTTAACGCGCGTGCCCGTTGACAGTTTGCCAGTGACTGTTTTGCACCGGCTGACAATTTTGACAAAATGTTATAGCTCATCGTAAGGCATGTGTTCATGTATCAGAACATCCTCGTATGTCGCGATATGCCTTGGAGGCTCTACTCTCCACGGTAACGCTGTCACACGATCACTTTCCATCGAAGTCGGGCCCGACCCGGATCCAATTTCTTGGTCGCTATTGGCTCGTTTACCTAAGCTGAGGAAGGGAGCCAATCACAGACCAGAAATGTAATCCCGATTGAACCTAAGCGCGTTCACAAGTCCACTGCCCTATTGAAAATCCGCCTGCCACCCATCACCATAATCCACCATAACCACCAACTCAATGGTGGTTTTTATGGTGGACATGGTGGTTAGATGGTGATTGATGTTATGCGCCTCGTTGAATGAACATTTAATTGGCTGAGCCCGTCCACGCGTCTCATGCACGTCCGTACAGTTTTTGACTATTGTATGGACAAAGAAAAAGCACAGAAAAGCGAGAGTAATGTACAAGGTAGGCGTCGTCTCTGATTAAGAGAAGGAACGTTCAGTGTTCGTTTGTTGTTGTGATTTTATGCTTTATTTGCGTCGCCATAACTGCGACGTAACTTGGCGCAGGTGTAAAAGAAGACGGGGCCCGTTCAGCCAATTAGGTGTGTATTTAATGAAGCACAATATATCACCCACCATATAACCACCATGCAACCACCATGTAACCACCATGTCCACCACAAAAACCACCATGCCAATGGTGGTTATGGTGGATTATGGTGATGGGCGACCAGCACATTTTCAATAGGGTGCGTGACGCTGGTAGCTATAAGACCGAATGTAGGACCAGTACCTAGTAAAATTGTGAGTCTTCTCGTATTCAGGCAGAGGGGACATGATTTCAAGTTGAACTCTCATGCATTTCAAATGTATGCCTATATTCACTATAATCCCAGGCTACCTTGAACGCGTCGGCATGCAAATACCGACTGATCTGCTGATTACTGCTTCCTGCTGTCTTAATACCCGCCCATGATGAGACGAGGACAAGGCACATGGCAGTAAAGTGAAATACATGGAGAAGAAAGATTTCAAAGCGCCCAATGAGAAACTATATGTTTATTTCAAATAGTCTTTCCTTGTCAGCCTCCTTTACTGGTCATTGATTTTTGAGATATTTGAGATTGATTTTGAGAATCAATGTTCATCCTTAAGTAAACTTCCTACTTCGTTGCGTAAAATAGAAACACTACGTACACATGGCTCATTCGGCGAAAAATATGGCAGAGCGATGCGTGTGAAGTACGCATGTCGCTAATGCGAATCCATGCCTCTTTATTCTAAAGTGTGACTGCATTGACAAAGGTCCAAGTACACGGTGAGACGGCTTACTTCGTAAGTGAACATAATACCTTGGTAGGGGTTAGAAATAAGCGACAGCAGTCACAGGTAAATTTATTAAGTGAATGTAATGAATCAGTTCGAACTTATGTGAAGCAAAGTGTTCGTGACACACACACGCACGCACAGAGACACACAATTACCTGTGTATGTCATTTCTTTTTGCGTAGGTGAATGCGTTTTGAAGTCCTCACCAACTAACCGACCACTTTCTAGTCAGATGTTTATTCATTGCTCCACGCATATCTATAGTCCCGTTTGTTACACCACATTAACCTAGCGTAGTTCAGAAGATTTATATACATAAAATTTTATTATACCTGTATGCTGAATTCTATTTTATACCGTGATGAAGGCTTCACGCAGCATCATAATTTGAGGATGTGCATGCCCTACCTGTATCCTTTTTCTCCCTTTATAAACTTTCATCTCAAGGTACATAACCGTCTTTGTGAAGGAGTCAGGAACGCCGTTCTTGATTATTTTGTGAAGGACGTGGCTCTTGGTGTATCAAAGAGAAAAAAAGAACATAAGTGACCAAAATTCACTGGTCATTTAGAAAGGCATCTGTTGATCCATCTGTTCATCCATAGTTAGTACAATAAGTTACAGTTAATAAGATTAAGAACACAACCACCACCACCACCACCACCACCATCATAATCATTATCATCATCATCTCAAATTTTCCCTCCAGGACGAATACCTCTCCAAATGCTCTCCATCCTTTCCTGTTCTGTGCAAAGCTGACTCCATTTGATGCCTGCAAATATCTTAATTTGGTCACCCCATTTTGCTCTCTGTCATCCACGGCTACGCTTATCGTCTCTTGGTCTCCATTCCGTCGATCTAACTGTCCATTGGTTACCTAGCCTTCTGATCACGTGTCCTGCCCATGTACAGTTTTTCTTCTCAACATCGATTATTATGTCGGCTGCCCCTGTCTGTTCCCTGACGTACGATGCGCGTACGATAAGCGCCTACACGTGAAGGTTATGTTGCTGCAAAGCAATATAAAAAGCAAGCAGGCGGTAAAACAACCGGTGCGTGAAACAATTGGAACGGCCTCAGCCGCGTGACATGACACCCAAGGTAACAGAGCCACAGAGCTGAAAAAACACTGCTGCACATAGAACCAGAGATCAACCACACTGGATCCTGATGCACACACGAAGTAGTCAATCTGTTTGCTTGGCGCCTCGCACGGGGCCCTCACATATCGTTCGTGTCTTTGGTAGGTAGCAAAGGCCTCGGCTCTTAGCCAGCAGCACGTGCTGGACTGCTGGCATACCGCCCTATAATTTGGCATTTTGCAAATGCAGGGGTGCACCCGCAAGTCCTTCAGTGAAGTGCCGTGTCGCGGCCCTGTTTTTGGATACGGTTACTGTAGTGTTCGCAGAGCCATTGGCTTAGACAAAGACCCGTTTGTCCGATACAGGCCCTCATGACAGGTCCAACAGTTTGCAGTTTTTTTTTTTTCTCATTTGGAGTTTCCCAGAGCTTACCAACTACAATACTTTTCACGTTCGACTGGTAGTTCCGGTTCTTTTGACTGGTTTACTGGTTTTGACTGGCCCGCATGCTCTGGCGTGAGTATAGCCGGACAACCTCTTTTGAATACCCGTATGTCGTCGCTTGAGTCCCCGGATGCTCTTAAGTATGTGCACGGTCTCGTTTGAGAATCCCCATAACAGCTCTAGATTTCGGCTCAGTCACTTGAAAGCAGTCGATAACGAGAGCTAAAAGCATCTTATGCTTAATAACAAGACATCCAGACGGGCGCTATACGCTGTACCCAATCACAATACGCAGGTTGTGCAGCGTCGCTCCTGCAGAGGTGAGCGTCGGACTTGTTCAGTCGTGGGATGTGTACGCAAGCGTGACGCCGTTGCGTTCCAGACGTCGACGGCATCACGTTCGCGCAATCGGATACTGTCTGCGACGTGGCGGGCAGGCGCCACAGCCGATGCCGGGCAGAAGCTGGTCGGCGGACGCCTGTTCGATCGCTGGGTTTTCATCACTAGACGGCATGCACAGCTGTGACTACACCAGGGTGGTTGCCACGCACTTGGATTGTGTTGAATCTGGGAAAGGTGCGCTGAGAGGTACGTGTAGTTTTTTCCGGCCGTGGTAGCTTAGGGACTTGGACGATGCGCTGCTGAACGTCGTCGATTCCCGCCGCTGTACTTCGATGCGGACGAAAAGCAAGAACACTTGTGCACGTTAGGTGCACCTTTTAACCCTTCCATGTGTGTTTCCGCCATGAGCGCTTCGTACGGAAAGGGATCCGACAAGAGGGCCACTTTTCCAGAGTGTGTCTAAGTGTTGCGTTTAGTATCTAGTTGTGATAACCGGAAATATTTTTGGTCATGCTCGTGATGTGCCGCTTGGCAGCGGATGGTTTGAACGACAGTTATCTCCGCATGTCACTGAATGCGGTCCGGTATCTTTCACAGGTCGCCTTACATTGCTTTTTGTGAGCTTGTTAGAGCAGTCTTACGTTTAGCACAAATGAGCGAGGGGAGCTAGATATTCTGAGCCTTTCTCAGGGCGTAGTAAAGTTAGAGCATAATCACAAGTTCGCTGTCTTTCTACACTCTATGGGCGGGAAGTGGGTCTATAGGCCCAGTGAAGCTTATTGGGTTTTAGTGGCGTGCATAGAACCACGGAACACTTGCGATGTTTCTATTCTTTGCATACTTCCTTTCTCTTTTCATTGCTGTGTCACAATGTGATATTGCTGGCACTGCCGCGCGAGCATGGCCACTGAGACGTCGTGCTTCCACCGATCATTGTCTCCTCGTTGGGGACACTATTAAGTTGCTGTCGAGTAGGATCTTGCATTCCTGTCACTGCACATATGGCCACAGGCGTCGAAATAACAATACGAGTGAACGTTTATCGATGCGAACCTGCCATATTCGTTGCATAATCTAGCCGCCCGAGCGATAAATATTTATCTCCCCCCAGCGACAGGAAGTGCATCGATCCTGCGGCCGTAGCAATTTTTATTCGTTCCGCGACACCCCCGCCCCCCTCCTTTCCCCTACAGCAGTCGCAATCGCTGGGCGAGGCAAACGCCGTGCTGCACATGTGACGACAGGGGTCTCGTTTTGGTCGCCTGCGAAGCGAACTGATGGTTACTTTAATCTCGTTCCAGCACTGTGCTTCGCTGAGACAGGAAGGTCAGTTTCACATTTTTAACTTGTTTGCTTTCTGGTGACGCGGGCGTTCTTCGAAATTACATTTTTTTGCTATCGGAAGTTTGCGTCTGGTTGTCTGCAACCTATACAATGCACGTGGCAGAGTGGGTCCCATAGCGTGAGTAGCTTTACAAGAGTGATGTTATATGGACCGTACGCAATGGGCCAGCATGCAGTAATGGTTATATGCACGGCCGGGTGTCCGTCTGCGATGTTTCGCGGTTGTCACCGGTTTGCCAGTGTTCGTGGTTTGCGCGTGCCGTTCGCTGACCATTCGTTGAGAACAAACTGCGGTTATACTAAGCTGCTCGTGGTGACTCGTGATGGCTGCTGGCCGTCAAGAATAAGGTTATACTTGAACATACATACATACATACATACATACATACATACATACATACATACATACATACATACATACATACATACACACACACACACACATGGTTGCACCAGTGCTGCCTATTAGACTCTGCTGGCAAGCACCGAAACTGTGTGGGAATTCCCTTATGCAGGTTCAGTGTTTTTGATCCATTCAGTTTTCAGCTTGAAGCACATCTGTGAAGGCCTCTTTGATATGGCGACCTGTAATTCTTCAGCATGTACCGAAATCCCGGTGTCGTCTCCCGTGATAGCGCAGCTGCTAATTTGCTGGCTTGATAGGCGGGCTTGATTCTCGGCGGCGCCAAATAAATAAATAAATAAATAAATAAATAAATAAATAAATAAATAAATAAACATAAAGAGGGAAAGCGCCAGTACGGGTGCACATCAAAGAACTCCTGGTGGGCAAAACTAATCGAATGAACTGCCGAAAGCAAGTTGCATACACAATCATTTACGACGCCGCTCAAGGGGATATTCAAGGTTTGGTTAAGGAAAGGACGTTATTTTCTGGCAGCCCTTTACGTGAGCTGGCTCGACTTTCTTGGGGTGAGAGAAATAGAGTGAAAGAGCAGAAAGGGTAGGAGAGCCGTGTTGGAAAGAGAGAGAGACACACACAACTTTGTTTCGTGTACAACATGTCTTGTTATACCCCTGACAGATGGGCGAAAGTAAAGTCCTTTGTGGTGAACCCCTTTTTCTACTCTAAACGACCCTTTGCAGAAAGTAGTTGCGCCGATGACACACGGCAGCGCGTGAACTTCTTAGGTGGTTCCTAAGACGAACGCCGCTAAAAAATGGCGCTCCTTGTTAAAGCAGCAAGATAGTGAACATTTTTAAAAAGTTCCGCATTTAATTCCTTGCCACGGCCGTTTCAGCCCAGCTAATTACGTCTGTCTGACTTTGGTTTGGTGGTCAGTTGACAGAACTGACTCCCACGGTTCAAGGGAGCGAGCTGGCAGCATTGTCTTCGGAGGAGGAATGTGATTTTGCGTAGCTTTCACGCGGTTGTCGTGTGGACTGTCTGGTTGGATTTCGTATGGCTAAATTTTGGATAGCCGACGGGGGCTGGAAATGCAGTCAGTTTGGTTTTGTCTCAGATAGTAGCCTGTTCTCTTGTTAATTCTGCATGTCGGTTCGTGCCAGTTTCGCGGTTCAAGTAGGCTGTAATTTCGTTAAATATTGTAATCCCTTCTTCAGATAGTCCAGAGTTCAGGGGTCCACCTTTCGTTTGGTTAAACGTAGGGCAACCAGGTGGGCCTCCTCATACCCCGCGTGAGCGGACACCCATAGAAGCTGTATCTTCTTCCTACATTTGGTATTATTTAAAGATGTTGGCAGCGATCAACCCAACAAAGACCATCATGAAGTTCGTCACTGCTCTTTTGGAACCACATGTAATTACTCCATTTGTCTAAGATGGCCAAGGCGATGATGGCCTCTTCTGCCTCTAAGGCAGAGGCCCTTTTACGGTGGCTACGGTAATTGGTTCCGCGTGGCCAGCCGTCTGTCCCTCCTCTGTCTTTCAGAGCCATACAGTATGCTGGCGCTGCACATAGAGTATGCTGACGCTGCAAGACAGAAGGCCTCTCGTCTGTCTTGCAGCGTCAGCATACTCTGTGTATGGGCGGCGCTGAAAACTTTGTGCGAGTTTTTCTGACCTGGCCTTTCTTCTTTCCTCGTGTATCCCTGCGAGCATGTTTTTGGGCAGAGGCTTAATCGTGAGTATGCACGCGTTTCCGCTGCTAATGGTACCCTGGTATTTAACGTGTAATTAAAGTGTCGGTCGACGTGGCTGAGTATCTGCAAGCCTTTGTACACGAAAGCCTCTTCTCTTAGGCCTTTAGTTGATCCTAGGTTAATTCCTCCACTGTGTTTTGGCTACCCAAAAGTGGTTGTTTTTCTGTGTTTGCTTACCTGCCAAGTCCCAGAGAACGATTGTGTGCTTGTCTAATGAGGGAGTTTGTCCACATACGATGGTAACAGCGGAACGAGTACACGACGCGACTGATTGCAAAAGCAGGGATTAATTTTCGTAAGTCCGGTTTCTTCATCACTCTGTTTTTAGTTGCCACTATCTGGAGACGTCTTGTTGTTTGTTGTACCGTTGCTTGGTGCCTTTTTAAAGCTTCTGTGCTGTTGGTGTTGTGATGGATGAGCCTTCGCAAGCACCCTTGTGTGAACAGTACGGATTACGTTTCCGTCGACGGTTATGTTTATTGCAGAGTGATCTTCATTGTAAGTGTCACCCTCGTTGGCCTCGCTCCTGATTACTAGGAGCTCGGGATTTCTTTGGTGAATAGCTAAGACCAATGTTCTGTACGTATTTCTGTACAGTGTCGGCTTCTTTTTGCAAATTTCAACTATTTGGCTACTTGAACCTGTGCAGGTCCATATGGTAGCATCTTCCGCGTACAATGAGTGTCTAATGTAGGGCTTCCGGTCCAACAGCGCGGATAAGCTACGCGTGGTGTTCTTAAAGGGGAATGGGGACAACACGACTCCTTGCGGGGTGCCCCGTGACCCTATAGTAGGGTAATTTTGTCACTTCTGACGTCGCCGAGGTTCAGCTGGGCCGTACGTTCATGCAGGAAAGTTCTAGTGTAATTGTAAGTGCGACTACCTACGCTAATTTTTGAGCGATATTGCTCAGTACAGCGGCATGGGGCATGTTGTCAAATGTCTTGGAAATATTCAGACCCAGGATTGTCCTGGCGGCCTTTGTCTGTCTCGAATTTAGGATATCACGTTGAATTTGTAATATAATATCCTCCATGGATAGTTGTTGCTAAATCTCACTATCATGTAGGGAAGAAGATTGTTAGACTCCGCATAATTTGTTAGTCGGGTTAGAATTACGTGTGCTATCGCCTTTCCCCCAGGCAGGGGTTAAGGGAAATGAGTCGAATGTCTTCCAGGTTGAGTGTCTTGCCCGGCTTAGGAATAGAAGAGACTTTAGCATGCTTTCATCTTCGTGGTATTGTCCCGGACGCCCAGTGATTGTTCATAAGTTAAACAATTGCGATAATTGATTTATCGTCTAGACCTCGCAGCATTTTGTTGGAAATTTAATCCTTCTTTATTACGGCCGTTGTACGAATGCTATTCAAAACGTCAGGTACTTCCGCTTCGGTGATGTCTAGGTCTAGTTCATGTCAGCATTTGCAGAGTGTTCGGGGATACCATGCGTACCGTGACGGAAAGTAGCTAATGATCACTGCGCAGCTGGCCCAGCGTTTCTCCAGACAACTGAATTTGAGTAGTTAACAAGCGTTAAGTCGGGGGATGTGTTCCGACTGACGCCATTCACAATCCTGGTTGGTCGTTCGGTGAGCGTGAGCAAGGTAAGGCCCAAGTCTTTAATGGCTTCTCGTATTGTAGTTCCCTTACTGTCACGCTTGGTGTAGCCCCAGTTCGAAGTGTTTCGCACTTGAAATTTCTCATTATCAGTTGTGAGGGACCCGCTAGCGTGCTGACTTTGATTAGGAGAGTGGCAGTGTGGGTGCTTGTGTCTTTTGGCGGGCTATGCACGCATCGCGCGCATCACAAATGCGAACGCCGCGGCCGGAACCCACGTGTTTCAAGTCGGCAGTCAAGCACCATATCCACTACCACCGCGGTGTACCGAACGTTATATGCGAGTGTGTCTGTGCAAACTGTGAGCTTCTTTGCTCCTCCTCACTTTTCAATTGCATCTCCTCTGTGCAAGGTAACCAACCGCGTGCTCCGGCTGATTCGCCTATGTGCCTTTCCTTGATGTCTACCATGGTATGTGACACGTAGGGCGTAACCAAACGGAACACTAGAACAGCGCAGCTCCTGGTATTGCTAGACCTCGAAGCTCGACCACCTCCGGGACACGAACGAGCATGAACCGCTGTCCGAATGAAGGGTGCGGGAAGGAACTACCGAAAGCGGAACTACAGGTACGCCTCATATTTGCTGATGAGCCTTTCTTTGGACCTATTTACTTCATTAACGAGAGAGCAGTGAATATTACTAAAGCCGATATCTGAAGCACTTATTCGATATAATAAAGCGTTGCGGAAAGTATGCATTCCCGCATCTTACAATCCGCTGTTCTCTTACTGTCTTCTAGCGCAAACTTATTGAGGAACACTTTTCACTGAAGCCCGAGAGATATTTTGGTTAATTTTCGGCACTAAGCTGCTCAGCGAGGAGCAGTCGCATTGCGAAGACATTGTAAAAAAGAGAAGATGCTTTGTTAGAAAGAAAAATTAGCATCCATCCTCTAGTACCACAAAGCTGCAAACTGTGAATGTCTTTTTTTTTTTTAATATGGTTCTCTCTTTCTCGCAACCTCTTACAGGCGCACCTGGAAAGATGCGCCCATCGAACAGCTCCCTGCAATCTGTGCAACGCGGATATCGTTCTGAGCAACTTCATAGAGCACTGCACCACCGCTTGTCCCAAGAGAAGCGTCATATGCAAGGTCTGTTCAGCTGCTATCTTCGCAGAGGAAACAAAGGTATGGAAGCGACAGCAAGTGCTTCCTTTACACCGCCAGCTCTTGTTGGTTCGCGCGAATAAGTTTATTTTATTATTTTTTTTGTATGTGCGTGCCAGTGTTGTCGGCGGCCGCTTTCACTGTCAAACTATCTTATTGCTGTGCCGCACCAGCTTTACAGCGAGGCTGTTTAAGGTATCGGCCAACTTGTGCACCGTTAGGGCAAAGCTATGAAAGGCACGGCATTTCCGCGCGCACTCCTTCCTTCTCTTTGGGAGCCCATCTTTCCGCCCACTACTGCGTAAACACGGAGGCGTTTCATAGCGTGGCGTAGTCTCGTATAGTATAATGGAGGGTTCGAAGTGAGTGTAGTGAAGAGGGAAAAGAGGAGAAAGGAGGGCATAGAGTAAAGCATAGCATAACCTTGTTTAGTGTAATATAGCAAAGGTGGAAAGGAAAGCGATGGTGAGTAGTAAAGAAAGGAGGAATTGAGAGGGAGAAGCATAGCGTAGGCATGTACAGTATAGCATAGCAAGGTGTGGGAAAGGAAGGTGAGAGTTAAGAGGAGGTAAATGAGGAAGGGAGATGGCATTACATAGCATAGCCTTGTATATAGTACAGTTGAGCAAGGGGGTCGGAAAGGGAGGTGAGGGGTAGGAGGAAGGGCGTGAGAGGGAGGAAGGGAAGGAGGATGACGTCACAACCGCACATGGTCTAACTTGAACGTAGACACGCGACCCAAATCACGTGACTTGATGTCACAGGTAATCACGTGGGCATGTGCCCTCCAAAACCATGTAACAGCTAGTCACGTGACAAACCACGTCATTTGTTTGAGCTTGTAGAAACCTGAAAAAGCTAGGTTGGCCCCAATTACGCTTCGTCCTGCCTTGCACGACTAGTGCAAGCTGTCCACTTTATTTTTTTCGTTATTTCTTATAGTTCAGGACCATTTGCTATTACGACACATACACAAATGTTATCGGACAAAAAAAGTACAACATAGAAAAGAAAAAAAAAGAACGTGTTGTTGAGAACGCAGTCTTAGACGTTTACATGCTTCCGAGCTACAAGTCAGGTGTGCACAAGTGCTTGCAAAAGAGAAAAAAGAAGAACATTAGCGAAGCTTGCCCTAGTGGCGCAAGGCTAGCGACGCAGCGAAGTTGATAGGTGCTTGGCTGATCGGGGTTTTCTCCGGCGCAGCCACATTTCGTCGTGGTCCGAGGCTTTGGGAAACGCCTCGCGACGCACCGTGAGGCACAGCGAACGATTCTCGTAGTTTCGCCAGTTTCGCCCCGAGCTCAGCGTGAAGACGTTCGCGTTGAACCACGGACTGTGGCATACGCGGCACGCGTGGCCTCAGTTCGCGAAGCCGTCCCACCCGTTTGCTATACTACACTATGCATGCCAATGCTATATATATATATATATATATATAATATATATATATATATATATATATATATATATATATATATATATATATATATATATATATATATATATTCTAGGAGCTACTTGGACTTCACGAGAGTACGCATGCTCTTGTGGCGCGAAGCTTTGCACAAACGGATAGCCTTGCGAGACGCTGTGCACCTGACAAATCGACGCATTTCTTCTTTTGCTGCTGCTTGCACGTGCAACAAGTGCGCCGGCCAGCCGCAGTTTTGCCATTGTAGTAGCGGGCTGAGGGCATGAGGGCATGAGTGCCAGAGAACTGAGAAGTGCGCGTGCGAACGCCTCGCATCGGGCATTTCATAGGAGAAGCGCACGCGCGCTCTTGGGGACCAGAACTAACGATGATGGTAGTTTTTGCATACGGTCGCCGTCGTCATGATTTGAATAACGAGTTCGCTGTTAAAAAAACGGCATTATGAAGCGTCCTATGGCTTGAGAAGTCATGTGCGCAGCTGCATAGTTGCACACGTCGCGTTGCGGCCGCCTGTCACTTATCACTCGAATAGTCTCATGTGTAGCTGCATAATTACGTAGCGTTGCAGGTACGTGGTATACTGCACAAGGCATGATGACTCGTGCATTGTTGGGGTACCTATAGTGGGCTCTATCACGCTATCCTTCCCTCCTCCCAATGAACTGTCTCCTGGTCTGTCATGAGCAGAACATTCCAAACAACACTTGAAAGCGAGAATTGCGGAAATATAGCAGCATTATCTTGTGGCATGAATAGAATTTCTCTCGCCGTCATCGCGCAGTAACTGCAGGTCACCACGGATAGAGCGAGGATCCCACTCGAGAACACTGGCGAAAAGACAGGCGGCCTGCTCAATTTTGTTTCACCTTTCAAGGAAAATAAAGTTCCATTGATACAAAAGACCCGAGGGAATAATAATTCCTGGGATATTGCGTGCCGCAACCACGATATGATTATCGGTCGTGCCCCGTAGTGGAGTGCTCCGGAGCAATTTTGACCACGGGCGCCTAAATCTATGTACACGGCTGTTTTACGCAGTCCGGCCCCGTCGAAATATGGACTCCATGGCCTAGTTTGGAACGCGCGGTTTCTAGCTTAGCAGACCAACACTCTATAGCTAAAGCTAGCACGGCGGGCCCGAAGGAAGCCTTCAGGCTTAAAACTATAGTTATATGGCATTGCAAAAATAATAGCATATGCTGACCTACGCAGCAATAAAAAGCTGCTTTCAAATGGCCCTCCCTAACTTAAAAGAAAACATGAGAAAGTAACAATGAAAGTAACTTAACACTACTATCTTCGTCCCCGTTCTTATTATCGTATATATAAGTGAGGTAAGCATGTCCAAACGCTTGCAGCAAGCCTAATACTAGGGATACGCAAATGTACGAATGTTTCCAACATATTGTCACGGTGCAAGAATACTAAAGACGACGACGATCTCGAGAGGAACAAAGGTTGCGTAGCAGTGGGGCGCAGGCTGACGGTCCGCCATTGGGGCTGCACCGGCTAATCTCCCTGCTCTAAAATATACTACCATCAGAAGCCTATCCCTGTGCCCGTTTCATTTTGGTGGAGGTGCGGGGTATCGCACAAGACGGAACTCCGCAGCGGACTTGTGATCAACCGCTCTACAATGCCCACCGACGACCAGGCCTCTGGATCAAACACGGCGCCAGCATCGGCGTCGTCAGCATCCTCGACGCCGCAACATTCAGTCGTCCTTACTCATCCTCGTGACCCTGGAACTTTTTCCGGCAAGTCCAACGAGAACGTGGATCAGTGGCTTGGCTTGTACGAACGAGTTGCAGCGCACAACCGATGGGACCCCACGATGATGCTTGCAAACCTTCTCTTCTACCTCCAGGGATCAGCACGCATTTGGTTTGACACGCACGAAGAAGAGTTGACCAGCTGGGACTTATGTAAGCAGAAATTGCGCGATCTCTTTGGCCCACCCGCCGGTAGCAAGTCCGTTGCCATGAAAGACCTGTCTTGTCGGGCCCAAACATCCACAGAGTCGTACGTCGCTTACATCCTTGATGTTCTAGCTCTTTGCCGCCTCGTCGACTCCACCATGACCGAGATTGACAAAGTAGGCCATATCCTTAAGGGCATCGCCGATGACGCGTTTAACTTGCTTGTCTTTAGGGGCTGCTCGACGGTGGACGAAATTATTAGTGAGTGCCGTCGTTTTGAAGACGCCAAGAGCCGTCGCATCACCCAACAATACACGCGGCTTCCAAACACCACAGCTACGTCTTCGTGCGAAGACGCTCATCAGTCCATCCAGCCGCGCACTGCGGATAGCGTTGTGCGAATTGTACGGCGGGAAATCGAGGCTGCGGCACCATCGCTCGTGCGCCCGTCAGAGAATGCAGAAGAGACGGTGTCGCTAATCAAGGCAGTTGTCCGCGAGGAACTTGCGAACGCAGGCATTCAACCGGTGTGCTCTATTACCCGGCCCCCAGTCACACCTGCTGCTTCACTTCGTCGGCCATCACCGATGTTTCGACGTTACCGAGACCCGGCCCAGTGGAGAACACATGACGACAGGCCCATATGCTTCCATTGTAGCGGCGTGGGTCACATTTCCCGCTACTGCCCTTACCGCCAGTCCACTTTTACGCGATCTCCGTTTTTCTACCGCCGAAATGACAACCGACGTCCGCAGTTTAGTGCCGCTCCGAATGATCCGACGTACTGCGACCGTGGCCAGGCCTATGATGACTCATACCGTGGCCCTCCTGCATCATTCAGACGCTCGAGCCGTTCACCGTCGCCACACGATCGTCGGTCCCGCTCGCCTCTGCCCCGCCGTCCTTCTTCGCCGCATCCTTCCGCACGATTATCTCAGGAAAACTGACAAATGCAGCTCCCGGAGGTGACGCTGCATTGGACCCCGAACCTGCAAATCCTCTGATTACTTTGCCGACCGACCAGAACCTAATTGCCGTGGAAGTTGATGCCGTACCAGTAACTGCCCTGATCGACACCGGTGCACACATTTCAGTCATGAGCGCTGATCTTCGGATGCGGCTGAACAAAGTTCTCACACCTGCCGAGTCCGCCATTGTAAAAGTAGCTGACGGAGGAACACCCGCCGTGCTGGGAATGTGTGCCGCTCGTGTAAGCGTCGAAGATCGTCACACATCCGTTTTGTTCCACGTCCTTGACCACTGCCCTCATGACGTGATCCTCGGCCTTGATTTTTTATCGGCTCACTCAGCTGTCATTGACTGCTCAGCTGGTGTAGTCCAGCTTGATTTGCCTGATGCTCCCGAACTTCCCGACACAGCGCAGGTCCATCTCTGTTCCGCTGACTTTGTTCGGCTACCGCCGCAAGCACTGACGTGTATCAGTGTTGTGCCCAATTTCTGTGTGCCGGATGGCGACTATGTGGTCACTCCAGACGTCAGCGCCTTACTATCGCATGGCGTGTCTTTCCCTAACACGGTAGTGACCATATCAGATCACAAAGCTTGTCTGCCGCTACTGAATTTTGCATTCTGCCCTCAGGTACTACCTAAGGGCATATCCCTCGCCACTCTATCACCGTCACACGAATACCAGCTTTTGTCCCTCTCGCCGCATCAGTCTTCGACCAGCTCTTCGGCCACCTGCAATTCGTCTGCGGCCACACCACCTCGATCGCACGACGACATCACGAAAATGATAGCCCAAGACCTTTCACCCTCACAAGCCAACGAACTCCGGGATCTGTTGAACCTGTATTCCGATATTTTCGACATAGGCGGTCGACCTTTTGGACAAACCTCGCTAGTGCAGCATCGCATTCATACCGGCGATGCACCGCCCATTCACAGGCGGCCTTATCGCGTGTCACACGCAGAGCGCCGAGTCATCCAGCAAGAGGTTGATAAGATGCTCAGCAAAGGCATTATTGAACCATCATCCAGTCCGTGGGCTTCTCCTGTCGTTTTGGTAAAGAAGAAAGACAATACCTGGAGATTCTGTGTAGACTATCGACATCTGAACAAGATTACAAAAAAAGATGTATATCCTCTGCCGCGCATCGACGACGCGTTGGATTGCCTGCACGGTGCGACGTATTTTTCATCAATAGATCTCCGCTCCGGTTACTGGCAGATCTCCGTCGACGACATGGACCGCGAGAAGACCGCCTTTGTTACGCCAGATGGCCTTTACCAGTTCCGGGTCATGCCTTTCGGCTTGTGCAACGCTCCCGCCACCTTCGAGCGCATGATGGATACGATCTTGCGCAGCTTTAAATGGTCCATCTGCCTGTGTTACTTAGACGACGTTATCGTGTTTTCCCCAACCTTTGAAACACATATTGAACGTCTTTCGTGTATTCTTTCAGTGTTCCGTACTGCAGGCCTACAGTTAAATTCTTCAAAGTGCCACTTTGGTCGCCGCCAAATTACAATCCTCGGGCATCTAGTCGATTCGTCTGGCGTCCGCCCGGACCCCGCAAAAGTTCGAGCTGTCCTCGATTTTCCTGTCCCAACATGTGCTAAAGACGTCCGCAGTTTTGTTGGCTTATGTTCGTACTTCCGTCGATTCGTAAGGAACTTTGCGAACATTGCTCGACCTTTGACCGACCTTCTCAAGAAAGACGTACCCTTCTCATGGGGCCCTGATCAAGCTGCTGCTTTCACAAGCCTTATCACACTGCTCACCACACCGCCGATTCTTGCTCACTTTGATCCATCTGCCCCGACAGAAGTCCGTACAGATGCTAGCGGCTATGGAATTGGCGCTGTTTTAGCCCAGAGTCAACGGGGGCACGACAGAGTTATTGCGTACGCCAGTCGCTTGCTTTCCGACGCTGAACGCAATTACTCAATCACGGAGCGGGAATGCCTCGCACTTGTATGGGCAGTGGGGAAATTCCGCCCATACTTGTACGGCCGCCCCTTCACTGTTACGACGGACCATCACGCCCTTTGTTGGCTCTCGACACTCAAAGATCCCACAGGCCGTCTAGGGCGCTGGGCCCTACGTCTTCAAGACTACACCTACACAGTGGTGTACAAGTCCGGCCGACTACACCAGGATGCCGATTGCTTGTCTCGACACCCTGTCGACGGCCCAGGCTCCGATGATGCGCCTGCTGGAATCTTCACGCTATCCGCCTTCCACAACATCGCCCTAGAACAAGAACGTGACGCAACCTTACTCGACCTCATCACCCGCCTCAGCGCAGATCCGCCTGACCCTTCCCTTCGAATGTACCTCATTCTGGATGGCATCTTATACCGCCGCAATATGCGACCTGAAGGGAACGAGTTGCTCTTAGTCGTTCCCACGCATTTGCGGGCAACTGTACTCGCACAGCTCCATGACGTACCCACCGCTGGTCATCTTGGTGTTTCCAGAACATACGATCGTGTCCGGCGACGATTTTTCTGGCCAGGACTCTACCGTTCTGTGCGACGTTATGTTGCGGCTTGCGAACCTTGCCAACGGCGCAAAAAGCCCGCTTTGTCTCCAGCTGGATTACTCCAGCCAATGGACATACCCACCGAACCATTTTATCGTGTCGGCCTTGACCTGTTGGGCCCTTTCCCTACATCCAGAAATGGAAATAGGTGGGTCGCCGTCGCAACGGATTATGCTACCCGCTACGCTATAACACGAGCCATGCAGACCAGTTGCGCTACTGACGTTGCCGACTTTCTGCTGCAGAATGTCATCTTACACCATGGAGCTCCTCGCCAGCTCCTCACGGACAGGGGCCGTTACTTCCTATCCCGAGTTATTGAAGACCTACTTCGATCTTGTGCAACCAAACACAAGCTAACGACCGCATACCATCCTCAAACAAACGGGCTCACAGAACGTCTGAACCGCACACTTACTGATATGTTAGCGATGTATGTCTCCTCCGATCATCGTGACTGGGACGCAGCCCTTCCTTTTGTGACGTTCGCTTACAACTCGTCACGCCACGACACCGCTCTCTATTCTCCGTTCTATCTGCTCTATGGCCGTGAACCGACCTTGCCTTTCGACACAATCCTGCCCAATGACCTGAAGTCCCCTTCTGAATATGCTCGCGACGCCATTTCTGCAGCGGCCCAAGCACGTCACATTGCTCATGACCGTCTTTCTGAGTCCCAGTTACGACAGAAATCTCTATATGACAGCCGCCATCGTGATGTCCAGTTCTCCGTGGATGACCTCGTCCTCCTGTGGACTCCTTCAAGGCACGTCGGCCTCTCGGAAAAGCTGCTCTCCCGCTACTCCGGCCCCTATCGCGTTGTCCGACAACTCAGTGATGTGACGTATGAAATACTTCCTGCCGATGCATCCTCGTCATCCGTGTCATCTGATGTCGTCCACGTCAGTCGTCTCAAGCCATACCACGTGGCCGCAGTCTAGCTGGCGCCGGGTCGGCGCTTTTGCCGCCGGGGGTGATGTCACGGTGCAAGAATACTAAAGACGACGACGATCTCGAGAGGAACAAAGGTTGCGTAGCAGTGGGGCGCAGGCTGACGGTCCGCCATTGGGGCTGCACCGGCTAATCTCCCTGCTCTAAAATATACTACCATCAGAAGCCTATCCCTGTGCCCGTTTCAATATATAGAATATTACATTTTTATAATTCTTCTTCGTTTCGAAAATATGGGACTATAGGAATTTTCGAATATTCTGAACGATTGATTATGCAATGCAGTCTTCTTGCCGGAAATGACTGTTTTCCCCCTGGGCTTGATGCCCAAACTGATAGAACCTCTATGCGTCGGTGGTGCACAAAAGAGACTTCATAAAGGCCAAAGAGGAGCGTGCTGGCAGACACAACTAGCCCTTGTCGACACGCGCTATACTGTAAGCATTTGCAACTATGTGCTTGGTAGCGCTTCTCCACTTATGTAATTATGGTGGTGCACTGCATGCTTTTGACAGCCAAAACATTCTCCCTACCATTCGGAGCCGCCTCCTAGTGCATGGATCTCAATGGCATGCATTGGAACGGCCTGCCCGTGTTGAACACATATATTTTTTCGTGGCAGCCTTTAGTATGCGTTGTCACTTGCTTTGTATGCTGTGGTATTTTTTTTTTGATACACAGTTATGATCTGACAAGGTAATTTAGACAATGTATTCATGAAAAAATGCAGTAATATATTTTGCGTTGTAGGTTATTGCTGCGCTTTCTTTAGATAATTATGTGGTAAATGCAATATTATTTCTGAAAGCACATTTTTGTTTAAATAAGCGATATTGGTATTGATATCTGAAACTGAATGTGCGTATTCGAAATGTTATATATCATGAGTGCTAAATGGTGTAGTTTGTCGTCTTCATCTGTATATACTATGGGAACGACACACACGTGTCTAATCGTTCACCACACGTCTCGGACAAGATAACGGCACTGCTGCGCCGTGGCGATGAGCGCGGCCACTCTGCGCGCTATGTAAGGAGCAACTCGCCCAACGCTTGGGCTGTCGCCGGCGTCTACTGGAGAACTATTGTTTTGTTCCCGGATTCTTGCCTGTACGAGTTGGCAGGTCGCCATTAAATCGGTTGTTCGCCGGTGTTTCAATGAGAGGCCTGTCTGTCCTGCTTTGACTATACGGACGGGACGCAGCAAGCCCAAATACCCACAATACCCATAATCCTAATCACCATCATCGGTTGCCTTGGCTCGTTGGCTGGCTGGCACACCTTTCCTAATTACTTTTCCACACATCAAACTGACGAATTACTCTCGAAGATTACTTCCAACAGCCACTGCTTATCTTTTGGTTCCTCGCAAATTGTTGAACGCTTGCTGAAACTTCTTTTCAGGAACACTCCAGGACGTGCCACGTTACAGGCGATGGCGATAGAGAAGTGAGTCGTCCTGCTTCTTTGTTTTCTTTTTTTCGGAGTGTGACCTCGGCTTAAATCAACGAATAAATTAAGCGACTGCGGTAAGTATTGTTTAATAACAGAGGCACGTCGATGCTGCAACAGCCGATGGCCATGAGCTCTTGAATTCAGTTACAGGGGCTCCTAATGACTCTCTTTCAGCCGTCGCATGTCGATGTACAGGCGAAGATGCTAGTGGCCTGTGTACGGTGCGACGCCAGTACACGTTGAATCCATGTGGTCGGCATTTACGGAACCATCCGGTACGGCGTGCCTTATACTGAGTCGTCGCTTTGACACATGAAACCCCCGCAATTAATGTGGGTCCCTTAGTGTAGGTAACTCAGCTTGTTAGTGCATGCCTTTAAACTTGTTTTCGTGAATGTAAATAAGGAGCCGATTTTAGAAGGCTCATGAAAAAATCACTCGTGAAAGTTTACACAGTCTTGCACTCACAGCATGACACTAACCGTTACCTGCTGTCAGGAATGTTTTGCACAAATTAAAACAGTAGGTTTTCTTGTACGCGATACATTTCAAGATTTATTCGTCCTGTAGGCAGCAGCTTGTCGCACATCGACAGGGTGTTCAGTTATCTTCTGCCAGGCCTTAGAGGATACACTCACAAGTTGCAAGGGTGCAGCCATTTCAGTACTTTTTCAAAGTGTTCACGCAATTTATATTCCCTAATCAAATCTTAAGCTGCTGCTTTAAGTAGAGAAAGTTCAATAGAGAAGTCCTAGAGCATGGTAATTAGTGTCCGCATAGTATTTTCGTAATAATAGGTTCAGTGGTTTTAATTTTGCCGGGCTTTTACTAATGTGTGGGAGAATAGGAAAAGTACCGCGTGGCTATTCAGTTAGGTGCACGCAGCGACGTTAGCGCCCTCAGACATGGTACGCACAAACGATCGATGATACACGCAGACAAACAGTCCTTCGCACGCCACAAAAGAGGTGGATAAGATATGGCTACATTTTTCCTTCTGTTGGCTTGTTTACGCTTGCTGTCTCCTTGCATAATCAATCGTTCTGTTGCATAGCGTGTTTAAGAGCGCCAATGTCATGGCACACAGACGCCTAGTCGCTCTGGCCATGCCACTCTCCGCTCAAATTCTCCTGGCTAGTGTGAACTAGAAGCTCCTAGTCCACAATATCCTGGCTGAGAGACGACCTGCTCTTGCCCTTGACCCACTACACAGAATGCTACGTTATAGCGATTAGGTGAAGAAAGAAAGAAAGAAAGAAAGAAAGAAAGAAAGAAAGAAAGAAAGAAAGAAAGAAAGAAAGAAAGGAAAGGAAGAAGGAAGAAAGAAAGAGAAATGAAAGAAAGAAAGAAAGAAAGAAAGAAAGAAAGAAAGAAAGAAAGAAAGAAAGAAAGCCTATTCACAATCTCCGCAAGATTTATTGATGCCCTCTACTCAATACCCACGTCCGTGGCCTCAGCCCGCTGCTACATGGCAGTGATAGTGACATTGCTACATCACAGTGATAGTAAAAAAAAAAAAGAAAGAGAGAAAGGAATGTCTGGAGTTGCACAAAAAGGAAAAACAGGCCCACACTGGCCCTCTGCACGCTACACACACCTTGCTCTCAGGACACTGCTACATGAAGGTGAGACTTCAAACCCTTGTCTCAGCTCCGCTGTTTACTCAGATTTCGCAGGCCTGGAACTGGATTTAATTTTTTGAGGTCTCGCACACTTCTTTCGAAACCCGGAGAAATTAGAACTACTGCACCTTATTATGGAAACACAATATACGGGCAGCAATTAACATGCTCTACAGCTTCTCCATTGAACGTTCTGTGTTTAAATCAACATTTTAAACGGTGGGCGATCTGTCGTGCCGCGGTTGCCGGCGGCAGGGTCCCGCAATCGGGAACGGCGCGGCTAGCGCCCGCGTGCCCGACACGCGCCGAAAGGGGGGAGTCGGCTTGTCATGTCCGCGGCAAAGGGCTGAGCCAACCAGCGGCTGTTTATTAGGCGAAGACTCCTAGTACAAACGATCAGCTCCTGTTCGACCCGGCACACACTTGTGACCGAGGCCCGACGCGCCATCTGGCCAAACTAACACAAAACATGTCGTGTACATAACATTACTGCACAGAGAGGGCAGCACTACACCCATGATTGGTCAATGTTAATCAATTGTCTGAGGTCATTGAAAAATTAAAGTTACGCCTGTTAAATCTTCGTAAGCAGAGTAGCTGACGCCTGGGTGTCGGGCTCACTATCACTATCATGTAGCTCCATCATATCACTAGCACCTTCATGTAACAGTGGGCTGATGACAAAGTGTGGGTAGTGAGTCGAGGGCAAGATCGGGTGCGCTTCTTATTTTTCTTCACTATAACTATCATGCAGCATTCCCTATCAATGTCTTGTAGCTGCAGGCCAGTAGCGCACGCAGGATTTCTGCCAGGGGGGGAGGTTCAATTTTTCACGAAGGGCCGGGCAAGCGATTACACAGTTGTTGCGTGTGTAAAAAAAAAGGTAAATAAAATGCCAAATAATAGTGACATCAATGATGATGATTATTTTTATTATTTTTTTCGACGTTTTTCAGACATTAGCTCCACATTCTTCTAGCACATAGGAGCAGTTCGGAGTGGGAGGCGGGTTAGGCCGGCTTCAGGGGAGGGGGAGGGGGGGTTACAACCCCCCCCCCCCCCCTGTCGGTGCGCCACTGCTGCAGGCTGAGGCCAATAGTGTGGGTAGCGGGTCGAGGGCAAGGATGCATCTTGTGCACGGTGCGTTGTGGATAGCCTTACTTCCAAATTGTCCTTCGCATAATGACTGTCATGCAGAAGTTTCCAGAGAGTCAAGGTCAAGAGCGTGCCCTCTCGAAGATAGGCGAACCTTTCCGCGCAGCCCTAGACATTCCGTTCTTTTTCTTCACTATCACTATCACGTATCGCTGTCATTATGACCATGCACTTTCATGCAGCAGTTGGCTGAGGCCAAGGGTCTGGGTAGTGGGTCGAGGTATCTTGCGCAGGCTGTGGATTGGTTTTCCCCCATTCTTTCTGTGTCAATTCGCATAGTCGCTATCATGTAGCAGCGTGGGAAAGTGTTAAAGGACGAGAGCGGTTCCTCTACCTGCTAGGCGAACTTTCTTGCTTTCTTTCTTTCCTTCCTTCTTTCTTTCTTTCTTTCTTTCTTTGTCTTCGCATAATAGCTATCATGTAGCTTCATGTGAAGTGGGTCAAGGCCAGAGCAGGTCCCCTCCCACCTAGGCGAATTTGAGCGGAGACCGGCACGGCCAGAATTCAAGCTTCAACACCTCCGCTTTTAAAATAGCCTGAGATGGTCAAGACGGCAGCGGACAATACTAATATGGTTGCGTACTCGTTATGCGCACGTGGATTTTTTTAAAGCCCAGGAGCAAGTTAACTGATACCGCCTGTGTAACGAAAGATAGCTTTTATCCTAGGTTGTGTTTCTAACTTATGCTATGCTTTCTTTCTTGCAGAAATCCGCCGTTCCGAAAGGTAAAGGTGGCCCAAGGAAAAAGGCGAAAAGTGGCGGCACAAATACGGACGCCGAAGTCAAAGAACTGAGGAAACTGCTGAACTCTGCGATGAAAGAAATAGCCGATCTGAAGCTTTCTCAGGTGCGTAGCAACTTAAATATTTCATAAAGCATAACTGAGATGTAATCTGGCAAGCATTTCTCTTGTAAATCGTTAACATGCAGCTTTATAGAGCCCTTCTGGTACAGTCACGCGGCTCCAAGTGATTGCGACACAATTCGCATCTTGTAGCACCAAAAGGACCGTGATCCTGCTTACGAGCTCTAGTCTGGCCGCTATTTTTTCTTGCGGTCCGAATCGAATAATGTGATTGCAACGCCGCGTCGTACAGAACCCACTGTCTTTAATCGTTCAGCTGATACTGCCATGTTTAAGTTATGACTCCTTTAAGCAGCGCCTCTGCGTCGTTGCCGCAGGTTCAACCGCGCATCTACCTAAACTGGTGCCATTGAGTGAACCTTAGAATAATGCGTCAGGATTCGCTTAGAGGGTTTTGTTACCTTGCAGAGCCGCTGATGACAATTCGTAACTCGCTTACTTAACTCTCGTACTTAATTGAGTACCTTGATGGCGAGGACCTGAGGGAACTGCGCATTTCGATTTGTTGCGAGAAGTGTCCTTGTACAAGGAACAATTCAGTGCAGTTACAATTTGCCTGTAAACGGGCATTTCCAAAAAAGAAAAGAAAAAACATTTTTCTATATCTGTATCAGCTAAATGTTATTGCTCTTGACAGCTTGATTATATAACATGTTCTTACAGAAGCGTAAGCATTCGCACTGATTGGTTTATAAATTGTCCGGAAGGGGCGGATAACTAGGTACGGAGAGGGCATTTCATGTCTATTTTATGTTCAGCAGTCTCTGCGGGTTGCTTGTGTTCAAATACATCCTGGGCTATTTGTTTTAGAGTATTCAGGAGAGAAAGACGGCAGCCCTGTTGCGTCGAGCTGGGGCATCGTTCGTCTGGTGCTTGGAGTCGTATCGACGACTTCGCCGGAATGCGGTCTCGCGCCGTGAAGACTGTCTCAGCGAGCCGTTCTTCTTCGGTCTGGCCGGTTGCAAGTTCCGGCTGCAGGTTAACCTGTACGGTGTCGGAGGTGGCGCTGGCACTCACATGGCCTTTTTCGTCCAGTTCAAGGTCGTCGACCTGGCCAGGATGGACAGCTGTTGCATCAAAAAGACTAGGGTAACAAGCTGTTGATCCGTGTCCCATTAATATAAGGGGAACTAAGAAACTACCTCCTAAAACAACGAACATATAAAACCTTTTCAAGCAAAGCTTTTGTAGTCTAGCTTCTGTCGGCATAGTCGGCGTTTCTGTGCTTGTCACGCGAAAACAGTCAGAGAAGTAGAATTCCTAGCACCCTCGCTGGATGGCGGACAAACGGCACCACTCGTCAAAATATTGGGGTATGAGTTGGCAGGACAAACATTTGAGCGTCACCAGAATGTAAAGATCGAGGGTAAATACTGCTACAGTCTTGTGGATGACTAAATTTGCGTCCTTCGAAATTTCAAAGAGTAGGTTTACCTCCGTCGCAGTGCAGTGTGCGATAAATATCAGCGTAGGAGCACGAACTCTTGACGTGTTTGTGTTTCTATGCTGTGTAGTGTCTTTGCAGCGGCAACAATGCATTTCGATTAACCACATAACCACACTGTGTCTTGTTTTTCTGATAACGAATGTTTATGCTGCCAGACTATATATGTCGTTGGAATGCAATCTTACTACTTGTGAAGTGCAGGTGGAAACACGCTCTATTACTGTTTATTTTACAGCTCGTTCAACCTACTGATAGTGTTATAATGTTTAGGTTCGTAGGCGCGCAGTTGCTACCATGTGCCTTGAGGGCAGCGTGTTCCTAGTGTTCTTCCACCAGAATTTTACTATGGGTGTTGTCCGGTGTGCCATGTCCCATTTCTGAGAGAAACAAACAGTAAGAAAAGCCAAAGTAAAGGCTAGGAACTTCTGGCCTTACGTTCTCTTCCGGTTTCTACTTCCGGGTTCCTAATTCGCTTAACGCCTTTTAGTGTGTTTCTGTTTCTACTCTGCGTAATGTCTTGATAGCGATAACAGTGCCTTTCAACTAACCACGCTGCGTCCTGTTTCTCTGATAAAGATTCGCAAGTAAAGGTTTGAAACTTGTGGTCTCATGATCAGTACTGGTTTCTACTTCCAGGTTCCTAATCCATTTACTGTTTCTACATCCGTTTTCTGCATTAGTTTCCTGTTTAAACTTCCGTTTTATTACTTCGCTTTAGGTTACCACTTAGCCTTCATTCAAAACAGGGCGTTACAACTTCAGTAAACGACCCTCACGGACACGTGCAGTGCTTGATCCGGGTGGCGTCCCAGCGAGAGGGCGTGGAGCACGTCGACCACACGTTCGACTTCAGTGCCTCCGGACAGGACCGCCGACGTTCCACGAGTCGGCCACTGCACATGTGGAACACTCTGTTTGGGCGTGAGAAATTCATTCTCTTCCAAGAGCTCGAAGACCAGCACGTTGGATATGTCGTTGATGACATGCTGATCCTGGAATTCCACGTTATAGACTGACTGTTAAAGAAACGAACAGAAATAAAGACAAAGCAATGGTTAAACAAGCGACAATTCTCGTGCCTTTCGGAGATGGGAATTGCTTGCAAATATCGTCAGTTACGACTAGGATCGTGCAGTTCTTTATAACTTCGCGGTCACTTTTCAGTGTTTGTTAATGAGTCAAAGGAGGGCTGAAACGTAAAAATTCCAGTGCTTGAGGAACGTGCACACCGATGACACAGTTAATATATTAAATAGAACAGCAATTGCCTATAGGAGAAACACAAGCGTAATACTTATTGTAAATAATTGCGATAGCGCTAAGGAGCATCGTTACAGTTCTAGTTCACTCTGTCATCGTGTGGCAGAATATCAGGCGTCGGCGCATGGGTGTCGGCGTTAGCGCACACGGCAGAAATAATCATATTAGACTGCAACCCTTTCCTGGTTCATCCCACCACGCAAGCGCTACCCCATGCCACAAATGCTTAATGATTTTGTTTTTTTTTTGTTGTTTTTGTGGGGTTTTACGTCCCAAAACCAGTTCTGATTATGAGAGACGCCGTAGTGGAGGGCTCCGGAAATTTCGACCACCTGGGGTTCTTTAACGTGCACTGACATCGCACAGCACACGGGCCTCAACATTTCGCCTCCATCGAAATGCAGCCGCCGCGGCCGGGATTCGATCCCGCGACCCTCGGATCAGCAGCCGCGTACCTTAGCCACTAGACCACCGTGGCGGGGCGAAAAATGCTTAATGAAGGAAATTGAATTTCTCATAGTTAAATCCACCAGAAAAATTGTAAACTACGCATTAACTAAACCCAAGCTCATAATAGCTCGGACTGTATTTTCAATGCAGAAGAAAACATAATCTTGTCACGAAGAGGTGATGAAAACGGAGCCCAATGACTGACTTTATAGCATTCGACTTTTTAAAGACGATAGTCTTTCTTGAGATACTTGAACGCAGAAATTTTGGTCTGTCTTTCTGTTTGTCTGTCTGTCACACGATTCAGCCGCCCGGCCAAAGTTTAAGTCCACGCCTAACTGGTAGCTGCGTTCATACTCGTGAACATGGTCGATCAAAAAGCAAATATTACGCATATCTGAGGTGCAACAATACGTAAGTATTAGGTGGTGTGTTCCTTTACTAGAAAACACATAGATACGTAATTCTAAAGACCATACTGTTTCTTAGACTGCGCTAAAAATGCGACGCTATGCACGAAAAAGACCTCTGCCGACGATTTCGTGCTGCCACCTGGCAGTTGTCCAGGGATTCTGCACAAGCTCATGTCTCCTGACGGCGCTACCGGATGGCGTCCATATCTCACGCAAGTGTGCTGTTGTTTGAGGCGAGAGCAGGGGCCCTGCGTACTCTTGTCCGTAAACAAGCCTACGACAGCGAACTCGTGAGTGTGGTGTGTCGCGCGTGTGGTGGGGCTGACGAGTCCATCGCACACATCGTGACGGAGTGCACGCAACTGAGCCCTCCCAATGCGAACACAGATCTCGCTGCCGCACTGGGTTTTGTTGACACAGATGGCGTGGTGGACTATGCCGCAGTGAGGCGCAGCAAAACTCGCCTAGAACAATGGTGGAGAGTAACTCTCTCGGGACTTCGGAAGGGTTCGTAACCCTTCCGAAATTCCTCTACTTATTGCGTGCCTTCCTGAATAAAAATACGGTCTCTGAAAATTTTGCCCAAAATGCCAAAAAAGGTAAGACTATAGTATTGGGTTTTTTGTGAAATTTTGACTCGATCAGAAGTCGCCCAAAATGCGTTTTACCGCTTCGTAGAGCATTCCTCTACTTATTGCGCGCCTTCCTGAATAAAAATACGGTCTCTCAAAATTTTGCCCAAAATGCCAAAAAAGGTAAGACTATAGTATTGGGCTTTTTGTGAAATTTCGACTCGATCAGAAGTCGCACGAAATGCGTTTTCCCGCATCGTAGAGCATTCCCCTACTTATTGCGCGCCTTCCTGAATAAAAATACGGTCTCTCAAAATTTTGCCCAAAATGCCAAAAAAGGTAAGACTATAGTATTGGGTCTTTTGTGAAATTTTGACTCGATCAGAAGTCGCTCTAAATACGTTTGGCCGCATCATAGAGCATTCCTCTACTTATTGCGCGCCTTCCTGAATAAAAATACGGTCTCTCAAAATTTTGCCCAAAATGCCAAAAAAAGGTAAGACTATAGTATTGGGTTTTTTGTGAAATTTTGACTCGATCAGAAGTCGCTCTAAATACGTTTGGCCGCATCGTAGAGCATTCCTCTACTTATTGCGTGCCTTCCTGAATAAAAATACGGTCTCTGAAAATTTTGCCCAAAATGCCAAAAAAGGTAAGACTATAGTATTGGGTTTTTTGTGAAATTTTGACTCGATCAGAAGTCGTCCAAAATGCGTTTTACCGCTTCGTAGA